>OX596208.1:8551161-9151161 GCA_951394215.1 Glyphodes perspectalis | reverse complement strand
GAACAGGTGTGCTGTTTACAGTTTGTTTTGTACTTACCAGATTTCATTAACGTAAATCTAAATTGATTAATTTAGATTCACGTTTTTTGATAAGAATGTTTTGCTCACGTATGTGTCTGAATTACTGAAAAAAACAATATTTATCGTATACTAATTAATAAGCATTTGTGGATTATATGGAAGTAAAGTGGAGGGGGTGGCACTAACATTAAGACAGAGACGTCTTCACACCAAAATGTATTTAATGACGGTTTGAATTAAAACATCCAAAAAAAAAAAATAAAAAATTCAGTCGAATTGAGAACCTCCGCCTTTTTTGAAGTCAGTTAAAAATAGCGTAACTGTGACTTGCGGTCTTGTCACCCTCCTCATTGGTTAGTGGTCAGACCAAACTGACATGCTGTCAACAAGGAACCAATAGTGACAGTGATAAGACCACGAGACTTCCTCGTGCCATCTGGGGGTATTTTTGAAAACCCTCATTAAAAACAATACGGACAAAAAATAGAAAGCCGATTTTTAAATGCTTTATATAAATATAATACTTTATTACCTTTGCCTAAAAGTTCATTAAAAATTATGTCGACGTACAATCACGAGCAATAATATTTATACATTGTCACATTTTCAAAAATATCTAAAAGTGCCAGAAATACGTGAAAAAAATATCTTCTATCACATAACTATCACATTGTGTAAAAACTAGGTAAACATTTGTTTCACATTAATGGCATGAGGTGGTAGAAGTTTTTGAAAATGTGACAGTGTATATCTACATATTATTGCTCATGACTGTACACGATTGGGAAATAATTGTTGCGATCACTCTTACAGTGTCACGATCGAAACTTTTTCCCACGTGTCAACAGTGTTGACGACGGGAAGGCTAACAAGCGAGCATAATCTCACATCGGTAGATAGTAATAGCTGTTATAAAAATTTATATTTGTCTTCGATCTAGGTATATATGTTAATATATGTTGGATATATGTATGTTGATTTTGATTTCTATAACATTCATAACATTGACTGGCTCGATGACGCATTCGGTAGTGACCCTGCCCCATACGCCAAGAGTTGTTGGTTCGATCACCACTCGGGACAAACATTCGTATGATGAATACTAGTGTTCGTTCTGTCTAAGTGTTAATATCCAATATTTAAGTATACATTTGTAATATCACTGTTAATTCTGATATCCGTAACACAAGTGCTTAAACTACTAGTATCCATAGTACAAGCATAAGCTTAGTTTGGAACTAGGGAATTAGTGTGTCAGTCTGGAGATTTTTTTTATTTATTTACTTAACTCGGGAGTCAGATGAATGTATGTGATGTCGTCGGATATTTATTTATTTATAACACAGGTGATTTAACTTCTTTTTTGGTATTAGGTGAATGTATATGATTTTGCCTGATGTCTTATTTAATGAGATTTAAGTCAGTGGTAGCTCAATGACTGAAAACATAGTGCAAACATTCGGGTAGGTTCAGTTCAAAACCCGAGCACTTACAATAACGTTTACAACACCTTAAAAATTGATTTATAATAATCGCCGAGTTTGTCAGCGGTAACGGATACTAGTCGCTACATTTATTTCTCTCTCTCTTTTATATTAGGTCATTGAACTGCGAATGAGTCACTAAGTTGACAATAACTAAAAATTATAACCATATATATATAAACAGTTTTTTTATTACCACTGTTACCTCATTTGCATTTTTCATTAGGTTGTTTTGACATTACAAACATACGTTTAAATTTTATTTATCTGTATAGTTAGAGCCTTAAGTTTACAACTGTCAACATTTGACAGGCCCGTTGGTCGAGTGGTCAGAGACCCTGGCCACGAAACGAGGGTCGCGGGTTCGAATCCCGCTAGGGGCAAATGTTTCATGTGATGAACATGGACATTTGTTCTCGAGTCATGGATGTTTATAAACGTATTTAACGTTCACCTAGTATCTATAAGACGAGCTTATAGCTTAGATTGCAACTAAGGAATTGGTGTGTCAGTCCGGATAATTTATTTTATTTATTATTTTATAGAGTCTGTACGAAGCGCTCGATGGCACAGGGGAACCGGGACCAAAAAGGTCGCGTCTAGCTAAAGCTAAGCTCTTCCAAGGAATCACCTTCTACTGTATGCCACCTTTCAGCGTTTTGGATGTTGGCACGTTAAAGGTTAGTATGTGAGTGGTACCTATTAATATTCCCATTGGAGGCCCTAGGTATATTGGGGAGCTAATACGTTTTATTCAGAACCTGACCCGAAATCCTAACCCGCTGCCGGGTTAGGATTTCGGGTCAGGCTTGAAGGTTAGGAATTCGAAAAAAATATAACATTTGTTCCGAACGTAACCCTGTTCCTAATATGACCCGACGTGTAAGTATCTTTCCTACCTTAATTACGATATAAGTAGATTTTTCCTCTCCTCCTCGTTTTTTCCAATTCCTAACCTAACCCGCTACCGGTTTAGAATTTCGGGTCAGGTTCGGAATAAACCACTAATACGTTTTTCGTTAATAAATGTCAATATTCCTTTCTTAACCTGGGGCCGGAAGGGGGCCCTGGGCACTCAGAAAATCAGGTGGAAAATACAGGCCTGATTAAACGTTAAAAATCTTAGTCATCATAAAGACGTTTAGTCAGAGTATATCATGTGAATGTACATATAAAGTAAGGTTGAGCCATACCGCTGGTTTAAATCCTGCTGGGGGCAAATGTTTGTGATGAACACGGTCATTTGCACTAGAATCATGAATACGTTTTTAAATACATACTAGACTTATTTATATGCTTAGTTTGGAGCTAAGTAAGTGGTCTGTTAGTATGAGTAACTTCTTTATATGTTATTTATCTAGGAATATTAATAGTATGTATCTACATTTATGCAAGTAGAAAATACTATATCAAGGATTGCTACTACGTATTCGTCTTATGAGGAACATTTGAAATAGGCCGATCAAGAAGCTCATTAGGTTGACGTTAATTAATCTAGTGGAATGTTTTGTTTTTCGCAATCTATCACGCTTGTCGCTTACCTACCTACCAGGTTTTGTATCGTTAATAAGCAAGTCGATCACACCGGGGCCACATGTATCACAAACTAACGGAAAATGACCATGACACACGACACTTTGTAATAACTTGATGTTACATTGCATGGAAATGTGATGCAACATTAAGTAATTAAGACAAGTGCGGCAGTCCCTAAATAAGATTGTCTTGTAAAATTGACAGTCCGAGTCGGATGGACTCGGACTCACAATCGACATTTAACATGTTTGCAAAGAAGACAAATATAAAATGTATGACTTGTTGTCAAACAATTGTGCTACACCTACATAGGTTTATAGCTTCTTCTTTTCAAGTTTATGTATCCAGAGACGGTTAGATTTGTCAGCATGCTCACAGTGCGCACAATATGCTTGATCCGTGCTTATATCCGGCAACATCAATGTACTGTAGAATAATATACCTACATAATATCATGTTAGCAATATAAGCTCATAATGTATCTCTTACTCTTACATTACTCCAGAATCGGTCTGCGTCGCTGACCTATAGCTGCCTTCAACGAGCCTTCTATAACTAAACAAACGCGTACCTTTGGGCCACCAATGGGTATGCTCACAACCATAACTCGATCCTAAGTACACACGAGCAGCTCTCCAAGATGTATATACATATATGATCTATGTATGTACTGGACAGGGTCTCATTTTCGGATAGCGGTGCCAACAATCTCTTTTAAATATAAATAAGGCGGTGCCATCGGTGCATAGATTTAAGGCGTCGACCCTTGAAGGGCGCATAGAAGACCTTAACAGCCTCATGCTTTGATCCAATAAAATCGTGTGCAGGAAATGCTGGAAGCTGCGGGCGGGCGCGTAGTGAACGAAGTGAAGGCGGTGAGGGCGACGGCGGACGCGCCCGCGCTGCTGCTGGCCGAACCTGAGCACACGCAAGAGGATAGATTCGTGTGTAAGTCTTATTGCGGCCGATTGACTATTGGTAGACGTATATGACTCAGCAAAAAGCCTTACGTCCCTAGGCGGAGTTGGTGCAATTGCATGGTGCAACGCATTATTGCACATGTACAGCTTAAGTAACTAATAGAGTATGTAAGAGACTTTCAAGACCAGTCGCAACATCTGTCATACTTAAAAAAAATAGTCTGTGTACCTACCTGTAGTACTTACTTATTGTTTTAGTGATATGGGTTCTTAGCCAAATGCGCGCCAGCGATTCGATAAAGAACTTCGCTATCACTCGTATCGCGCCACAAACTTGTTTACTAGTGCGGAACTCGGAGTTAGTTCCCGATTTTTCCACGCCATACGAGCGATAGCGAAGTTCGTTATCGAATCGTTGGCGCGCATTTGTCTTAACACCCTGGGAATGTACTCATACTACATAACCATTTTTTAAAGATTTTTCGACCCCCCTTTGACCACTCGTAGTATAGGTAAGCCAAGACCCCCTCCCTTACGTTGTTACGTAATATTGACAAATATCAAAATATGATTTTAATTATTTCGTAGACAGCAATTGATACGAAAAAAAATCATTTAGTCGACATCTGATATAGTTAGAAAAAGCGCGAGATTTCCCCTCGGCGAAATCCCCTGCGACTTAGCGTAGTATTTTAAAGACGGGTTACGTATGTCAGGTCAGTATGGGAACGTTCCATAATACGACAAATGTAAAATGAAAGAGTACCTACAAATTAGTTTCGCACATAGCAGAGGGCCTGATTGTTTGTCATTGTCTTTATTTTCGGAGGATAAATAGTTGCTAGTGGTCCAAATTGGCCCCAAAAATCACGTGTCTTTGGTGTGTTTGCTCGATCGTTCCACGCAAAATTCCGATCAAAAACTAGATTTACATGTTGTTAATTTGAAAATGTACGTGTTTTACGTTTTTTCCAATTAAATTGTGTTTTATTTATTTTTTTATTTTATTTATTAAGTTCACTAGCAGTTACATTACATTACATCATTCATAAACATTGACAATTTTCATTAAGTCTATGTAAATATTTCAATGATATAATCTTCCTAGCGTTTTTATTTTTAAATCCTATCCTATTGTACTTATATTATAGTTGAATTCCGCTTAGACCTTGCTCATGGATTAAGCAAATCGGGTATTACATTGAAGAAACTGTCCATCTACACAGATTGATTGGATACACGTCAATAGTCATTCGAATCTACAGGTTTCCTTTTGATAATAGTTAAAGTAGTTAAAGTACAGGTAGAACCAGTATCCGTGGCTAGTAAGGCGCGTGTTGAGCCACCACCGCCTACTAATAATATGATTAAGTGGTATTTGATAACCTCTTCCGTTGCAGATCTTGCGCTGGAGTTGAATATAGTTCCAGTAAACTACGAGTGGGTGCTCAACTGCCTGGGCTCCTACTCACTGAGCTCCATCCACGAGCTGCTGATGTGTCCAGCCGCCCTGCTTCCCCCGCCCACCGCCAAGTGGCCAGAAGTGCTGATATCACGCGACAGTTACTAAACACTGTGTTATTTATGAATTACATTTAATTGTATGTAATTAATCGTTGCAATATATGATGATGATGATATTATAATGATAACTTTATCTGTGTGTAATCAGTCACTTATCCCTGTCCGACAATCTTATTGGCCGTTTTGTCGTGACATCCCAATCTTCTAATCTTATTTAATCTTTTTAATGTTATTGTCAATAACCGGAAGACGGAAATTGATAAAAATCCTTATTTTAACATCTTTCGGGTTATTTATATGCATATTATGTACGAATTTAAAATACGATAGTACCTACATATGTACACGTCGTTGTATCGTAAATTATCATATTCTAATCTTACTTATAATATAACCGCAACAGCTTGTATGAATGGATGGATGTGTAATAAGGTTTTAATATCTATCCTTTATACTGCCCCTTCGACTACTGACCTGGATCTGCCCTTGACAACAACAAGATACACAGTGGCGGATTTAAAGTGTTGGCCGCCCTAGGCCCCAGGCCCTAATTCTCAGTACTAAAGCGTCATCACTTAATTTTTATCATGACTAGCCGCCCTAGGCCCGGGCCTACTGGGCCTTATGGTAAATCCGCCACTGAAGGTACATAAGTAATGATGATGATATTGTAGAAACTGCGGTAGGTACTGTGGTCTTTACTCTTTAGTACGATCAGGGCACTCACACTCACTCACACACGCAAAACATGCAGTGGTGCAGGTCATCTTGATAAGTAGTATTATGTCAGGCTATCTTTTGTCCGCGGTTCCACCCGCGTGCAATTTGGTCTGTGCACTTTGCTGAAGTTGACTAGAAGAATAATGTATTAGGCTAAGTAGCTGCGACTATATCGATTAGTCACGATCGTACCATACGTACCTATACAATAATAGGTAAGTAGTAATTATGAAAGTTTTGCTTATCTTCTCTTTCGCGTTTCGGTTTCAACATTTTAGTCCATTTCGGTTTCTTTGCGCTCTTCTCTATGACTATCCCTGAAAACGGCACTGACTGTTGCAATGGGTAGGCATGCAAACCTAACTTTATCAATTATTTATAATCTCATAAATTTTATCGGGATAGAGGTATAACTTAACTATTAACAAAAGTTAATTCAAATTGGTCCCATTCATTACAAACATGCTAAAAGACATTTTTCTTTATAATATTAGTATAACATAGTAACTACCTTTCTATAGCCTACTTAGTGTAGTTTAAGTAGGTATAATGTTAGTTACCTAAGTAGGTGAATACCTAGTCGTTACGCTAAGATTTATGTTTATTGATAATAAAACCTACAAGAACAGAGGGCTAGGTCAAGTCGCGTCCACGTCGTTGGTCAGGTTAGACTTTGTACTGATTATGCGATTACATGTGACTAACAATTCTCCTCGTCAGTGAGAACTGATGCAATATCATAACAAATGAATGGACAACACACTTTTTTAAAAGAGAATTGGAAGGCGCTCTTGATTTTTCATCGTTGCCAAGTTGGTAACATTGCAATCAATCAGACTTATTTTCATCCTAATAAGATATCGGGTTCCTTAGGCATTAATAAATTTAATAACGAATATTATACCTTAATCGCCATATAGATATGTTAGTAATATTTTAACATAAAATAATAATTATTATATACTTAATATATTAATATAATATAAAAATACAACTAAGTAGGTAATCCCTAGTAAAAAAAGAAGGACTTCACGCTTTCATACTATAGTGTGAAGCCACGTTTATGCATGTGTGAGTGATAGTTATCTAAGAATATCTGTAATTTGGAGCACTTAATATGTGTGACGTAAGTTGCGTGTCAAGTTTGAGCACCTGAGGAGCTTCAACGTCTAGTTAGTGGCGCAGAGTCCTTTATTTATTAGTCCGGTGGGTAATCCAAATAAATAGTGCTGGATTTAACCCATGAACGATTTTATTTTGAAACTATCTGCCTGGCCAACTATTTCTATCCAAAAAGCTATTAAGACAAATGTTTCTACAAAATAATGTTCGAATTGGTCCAGTTGGTCCCAATTTTTAAACTAAGCAGGGTACGAGACTTTATATTTGTTTAGAAGATTAGCTTTGCTCGCGACTTCGCCTGCGTTTCAATTTGTCAAAGACTGTCGTGCGTCTAACGTGTATTTGTGTACTTATTCAGGCGTGAAAATGTAAACAGAGGGAGTATAATTAATTGAGTTGGGTTAAATGGCAAATTGTAAAAAAGTAGCGACTCGTGGTTAACCCGTATGGAGTACTTGATCACAAACAACCCAATAGGTAGGTACTTACTCAAGACACCATTAGCGTTTACAACGGAAGTCCTGTATTTGATAGATACCTACTTGTGTTACGAAGTTGACTTGGATCATGATGACGATCTTTGTACGTTGATGGGTTCTCCTACTAAACTTAATTAAGTAACATAAATAAAATAAAGGAATACAACTACCATAGGTTACTTACTTTAGTTGACTAGGACTGCGCTTACATGTCTTTCAAGTACGTGGGTACCCCTTCCTTTTATTATATCGCATAATTGATTTTGGTGTCATTGCGATTGTCTTTTCTTACGCAATAAAATTAAAATCGGTTCAATATTTTAGTTGTTAAATACACACATGGTCAGCGCTATTGTTGGAAATACAAAGTATTTGATCTGCCTACATGGGCCATGTGAATACACAATGCGGTAAAAGTATTGCTATTGCCGTCAACAAAATGTTTTGGCGACTCACTCACGCCGGCTACCGCGCCGTTACGCGCCCTACGTACACTCCGTGGAATCGTGTTGGACGTGTGACGTGGTCTCAGAATCGCGCCACTCCGTTGTCCAATCCCCTCGCTCCCGCTAGCCAACCATTCTAAAACGCCGCTGCATACTGACTGCGGTGAACCATCAGTTCAACACGTGAGATTGTCGATAACACAGGTCTGATCGGACATTGAACGATTAGATCATTCTAATGGATTAAATGGGTATAAATGTGCCCGCAACGAAAATAAACAATTAGTTTTCTCATGAAGTTAGTGAATGCAGCTGTGAGAAATAAGTGGTCTGTAAAATAATTATTTCAGGACTCGTGTCGAATATACGTTTTGGTAAGTTAATATCATAATCCAGGTTGCTTGTAACTTCAATTAAATATTATACATTTCTTCGTAATTATATAATTTAATTTATTATGCTGTTATATTCGTACATAGTAATCATTTCTTTATTTAAATATTTTTATGTCGGAGTAGATTTAGCATAACATAACTTCATTATATACCCAAAATTGACTAAAAATAGTATTCAGCAGTCTCTAAAACTCTGATAAATTAAATAACAAGACTAACGCAAAAAAAAATTACGTAAAAATATGGCAAAAATGTTATTAGAATGCTGCAGATGGGTCAGAGGGTAGCATAAGTGTTACCTAACTTAGTTTCAGAAAAATTCTAATAAGAATTTAAATTGTATCAGTTAATTACTTTCTTATAATGAGTTATTGAAATAACACCATACCTATTAATAGTTTTGTTTAAGTACTCGTATAATTACAATACAAACATGGCTTAAATAGGGAATTACCTACTTATTCACCAAAATTTTGTTGACCTTTAGGAATATAATGTCATTGCCAATAGAAATTTGCAAGTACCTACCTAGTGCATTCTAATCTGTCATGTTGTGACATATTTGACATTTCACTTACGTGAATCAATTGGAATTTGCAAAAAATAATTATGCAAGTTAACGTACTTACTTAGAAAACAGGACTTCTACTAAAATTCCAATATTTATCTTATGTTAAAAAAGGAATTAGACACCAATCTTAACTGGGGATATTATCATGGATTTTAAAAGTGAAGTAGACCATTGTTCTGTGAGGTATGTTTTTTTAGGAAAAACCAACAAACCATTCTGTTTTGATTTCAATTTCAAGTGATATGTTACTTTTTTTAATAGTGTAGTCTAATAATCATTATCTGAAATTTTAGCCACATATTGTTTAGGCTAAGTTAGGATGGTTAAATAAGCAACTACTATTAGTGCAAAATTTCTTTTATAGACTATCAAGAAGTGTTAAGATGGCTCCTAACGTAATGGATGGCCCTGTGGTGAACGGCGTGCTGTTTGAAGACGACGCCGCCACCCCCGACATGGCCCTCAGCCAGGCCCCTGTACAACAAGCTGACAACTACCCCAAGCAACTAGTGTGGAGGAACATCCTACTTTTCTCATATTTACACCTTGCTGCAATCTATGGAGGCTACTTGTTCCTCGTTTCAGCAAAATGGCAGACAGATATATTTGGTGAGTTTTATCAGGTTTTATCTTAACAAGAGTATTATCTCAAAGTAAACATAGCTATAATGTTCATCATGTTAACCCATACATGTTGCATATGGAAATTTTTCACAGCATTGGCTTTTATCTATAGAAGGAAAAGTTTAATGTAGCCGCATACAACATTAACAAAACATAATATCTTGATACTCATATGGCACTATTTTAATGTTTCTTAATAAGTAAGTAATACAATTTAGAAATTAAAGTAGTAACGCCAATACATATGTTTAGGCTTTAGTAGGATTTACAGCCTTGAAATGTGGAGCGGAACCAAAGCATATGATATTTTAGATCCCCAACAAATAAACTAATATAGGTAGCTTGTTAAATTTTAATACAAATATTAAAACTATTGCTGCCCATTATGTTACATGTCTATTTGATGATTTGTTGTTTCCTACTTATAATAGACTAATAACAAGAAATTGTTTTGTGGTCCCTTTATGACCAATATTCAAATTAAATGTGTCACAGGTACCACAATACCTGTATGTGGATGTTATGTGGAAATAAATATTTTTATTTGCCTATTTATTATATTTATCTGCTCAATGCTCCTTAGGGATTACAGGTGTAATGTTATAAATAAAATAAAATAATTTTTTAGTTAACTAATTGCTAAATGTAAAAATAATACAGATAACAATTATAAAAATATAAACAAAAAATGCTTTAGTGAAGAAACCCACACATGACATTGTTATAACCTTTATAATTATATGTATACATAATTTATATTAATTATTTTGTTTTTTTACAATATAAAAAGCAAATAATTTAAGTGTATTTAAAATTATATTTTCTATTTAGTGATAAATCTCTAAACTATATTTCTTCTTGTTCCAGCTTACTTCTTATATGTGGCATCAGGACTTGGGATCACAGCAGGAGCTCACAGACTTTGGGCACATAAGTCCTACAAAGCTAAATGGCCTCTCAGACTAATACTCGTTACCTTCAACACACTGGCATTCCAGGTAAAATAATAATTATTTATTTTTATTATTTTATTTAACTCTTTTCTTAGTAAATATATATATGTTATAGAACTTTAATTACTTCTCAAAAAAGGTTTCTAACAAGAATGTTAAAAACCTTTGTGAGAAGCTAAATGGTTGAGATTATAGATAAAAATTTATTAAAAAAACCTGAGTGTCAATATTTGAGTCTGGCAAGGTCAGAGGAAGGTCAATATGAATATCAATACCTACATCCTTCTTCGGTGTGGTTCTACAAGCAAACAATAGAATATTAACATTGGTCTTGGTCTTCTTAGCTTATGCCCCACTCCTTGTACTTGTCCACTTTGATCATGTTCCTTCCTTCCTAGTTAATCTGGTTGCCCGTTTGCTTCAATAGCACGCCTATAGTAATTTTATTGATGAATTTAAATAAATAAAAATAGGGCGTTATACTGTGTAGGCGACAAATGCAATATATGCGTTGCATTTCACACACATGCAAATATTTAAAAAGGAGTTGCATCTACTGTATTTATTGCCAATATTCGTAGATCAGTTGCAATACATTGTGGACTTGCTCCTCATCTGACTAGATACTCATATAAAACATAATTCTTCTATGTACGTATTCATACTACTAGCTCGACGGTGAGGTAAAACATCGTGATGAAACCTGCAAATTCAAACAACTTTGGATTTGTAAGTCTGGTTCCCCTATCTTAGGGTTACGAAGGTCAGATCGGCAGTCGCTTCAATGTAATTACTAGACTCGCTAAATCCTGGATCATGGTCTAAGCGGACCCCGTCTAAGCACGGGACATAACGCTAGGAAGATGATGAATATTAGATTAAATGTTAGAGCTAATCCATAAACATTTATGCAAAATCATGTAGTATGTTTATAGGATTAGACCATTATAGATTGTATAGAAATTGGCGTCAGACAGATAAGAGACATGTGGCGTATGTAATCGTAATAGACTGCATCGCGCGCGTCACAACTTGTTGCTTTCTTTTGCTCACAGACTACATTGTCTATGCCACAAGCAGACCAATAAGCATCTTAAATCACATTAAGTCAAGAATAAAACTGAGTTGCATTTTATGTAAAATTCAAAACTTTATTATTTTTGTACATTACTAAAAGGTTTAAGGAGCTCATTGCTCCTTGGACTCTACCCCTTAAGGGATTCTTAATGAGAGGCTTAATGATACGTTTGAATTATTATAATAAATGGCTTCTGCCCGCGGCTTCGGTCCCGTGGTAAATCGATAAAACATGGTCTATGTTCTATTCCAGTCTATAATCAATGTCTGTGCCTAATTTCACCCAGAATCCTTCAGAAGTTTTCGAGTTTATTAGTTACAAACATACAAGAATACATATCTTTCCTTTTTATATCATTAGTACAGTAAGTATAGATTGAGATTGAGTGTAAATGTTGACGTATTTGTTGGCACAGGACTCAGCCATCGACTGGGCCCGCGACCACCGCATGCACCACAAGTACTCTGAGACGGACGCCGACCCGCACAACGCCACCCGCGGGTTCTTCTTCTCGCACATCGGCTGGCTGCTCGTCAGGAAGCACCCTGAGCTCAAGAGGAAGGGCAAGGGGCTTGACCTGTCTGACCTCTACGCTGACCCCATACTGCGCTTCCAGAAAAAGTAAGTTACCTACTCTTCATAGACAACATTTAATAGTTCTTTTTATGCGTACATTTACTAGTATTCCACATTAAAATTTTACAAATCGGTTATCGGTCCTTGTTACTTTTACTTTAATATAGGAACTTACTAAATGTAATAAAAAGTATATTTAATATACTTTAAATTACATTTAGTAATATCTTAAAAAATCTAGTTCTTGATTAATAAATACCAAAATTTGGTATTAACTAGATTTTTTTAAGATTTTTGTCTTTTTGTTTCGGCAAGTATCATAAATAGCTGTATCAATTATATTATGTTACTATATTGTTTGTGTCATATGGATTATTTAATAGTACTTTTATATTAGAAAAAGATGTATTTCCACCCTAAAAAGAAACATTTTTTCGTTAGATTCCACGCGGACGAAGTCTCAGGCTTCAGATGGTTCAATGAAAAATAACACTGTTTACCGCCCAATTACTACTCTTTTGAAGTTTCTCGCGAATTAATAGTAGTACTTCCAATAGAAACGTGGCAATTCCGTGAGGAAATAATCGTATTAAAAAGAAATAGGTACCTACTTATTTGTTAGTTTATTATTTGATTTGTTTAAAAAACTAATGCGTGACTAAAAGCGGTTATCTCGGACAAATATGCTTATTCACGTGGATTATGCATGTATGACGAAATCGTTTGGTCATATGGATAAGTATAAACGGATGTTGTGGACATACTAAAATTTAATTCCAATCTAAAGAACCGCTAGCGTGACAGAGTTATACATAAAATTGCGCGCATAATCTACGAAGGAAGGGTAGGGTAGGCAGAGTGAAAAAGACAGCAGGGCCCTTTAACCACATTCACCAAAAAAAAAAATTGGGCTGGGCTAGATGAAAAATTGTGAAAAAGTAGTGACAAGTGGCTAGCTCGTCGCCTACACAATCACATATCCATAACCCAATATACCATTAGTCGCCTTTCACGACATGCTAGGCAAGAAACATGGTTGGCGCTTTATTTTAAGTCCCAGACCAACCCGGGACAATGGGCTGGGTTAGAAGTAAAATTGTGAAAAAGTAGTGACAAGTGGCTAGCTCGTCGCCTAAACAATCACATAGCCAAAACCCCATATTTCATTAGTCGCCTTTTACGACATGCTAGGCATGAATCACAGTTGGCAAATTCTTTTTAAGTCTCACACCAACACGGGACAATACGGGATAATATTTTTTTATAGTATGGATATAAGCAGGAAAGTCAGTTGACAATATTGCGGTGAAGCAGTCAATTAAACAAAATTTATAAATGGAATTCAAACTCAGAACAGGAAAATAAATTAATGTTTTCGAAATGTTCTTACTAGGCAGTAATACATACATTATTTGTAAGCTTCTATTAGCATCTGTTAGCTTTGTATACACACAACACAACGTTTTTTTTTAGTAATACCCAAAATATGACTTGATATTTTCATTTAAAGAATCAGTATAAATCTTAAAAACTTACGCTTTTTGCGTGCCACGCCACGTGACAAGCGATGCGCACGTGCGATACTAGTATTAGTTGCGTGTAATTAATTTAAGGTTCATTTTAGATTTTGTAAATATTATCCCATGTTGGCCTGGGACATAAAAAGAATGCGCCAACTGTGTTTCTTTTCTTGCCTAGCATGTCATAAGAGGCGATTAATTGTATATAGAGTTTTTGGGTATGTGATTGTGAAGGCGACGAGCTAGCCACTTGTCACTGCTTTTTATTAATTTTCCATCTAACCCAGCCCAGTTTTATATTTGGCTGAATGTGGTTAAAGAGGCATGCAGCCCTTTTGACTCTGCCAACCCCTTCAGGGACTGCGGGTGTGTTGTTATGTATGTAAATATTATTTGGTCAAAATATAACATGGTAGGTATAAAACATTACAATGGTGGTAGAATCATATTTCTTTATCTGTTTTTGACGATTTATAAGTGTTTCTTTGAAACCTATATAAATAAAGAATATTTTGACTTTGATATTGCAATTGATTCTATTAACAATAAAATTCTTATGTACAGTTTTCAGGATTCATACATTAGTAAAGGTTGCATATGTGTATATATTAATATAACTTGTGGTGGCGGTGATTAATGTATATAAATAAGCAAAATTGTGAATAATATGCAAACATTATGCAAAACGTTTTTCGTCATTTACGGTCCGTTTATTAGACAAGTAGCAGCGACCTGTGACATTCTCCGCTTTTAATATAATAAAAGCTTTCCTTCCCTTCGGGTATTGCGAGCGCTAAGTAGACCAGAAATGTTTTTTCATTTACTTGTCAGCAGCAGTAAAATTGAAAATAAACAAGATAACCAATATCTGTATCATTTACAATCGCCTAATGCGTTCTCTCTTTGTTTCAGGTACTATCTTATCTTGATGCCTCTCACTTGTTTCGTCTTGCCGACTGTTGTACCTGTCTACTTATGGGGTGAGAGTTGGGTCAACGCTTTCTTCGTTGCCGCTTTATTCCGCTATACGTTCATACTCAACGTGACGTGGCTAGTCAACTCAGCTGCGCACAAATGGGGCGACAAGCCTTACGACAAGAACATTAAGCCTTCAGAGAACATCTCCGTATCAGTCTTCGCCCTCGGCGAAGGGTTCCACAATTACCACCACACTTTCCCCTGGGACTACAAAACGGCTGAGCTTGGTAACAACAGACTCAATTTCACAACTAACTTCATTAACTTCTTTGCTAAAATCGGCTGGGCTTACGACATGAAGACCGTATCTGATGAGATCATTCAGAATAGGGTGAAGCGTACGGGTGATGGCTCACACCATTTATGGGGATGGGGTGACAAAGATCACTCTAAGGAGGAAATAGCTGCTGCTATCAGAATCAATCCTAAAGATGACTAAATGTTTAAGCACGGAGTTATATTTTATACTTTAGAGCACAACAGATTACGTGGGTAAATTTCTAATGTTAATATGATCTAGTTTTCATTTCGAAGTCTGTTTGAGATCTTTAGAACTGTTAAACGCAAAAAGGTTTCATAAAAGTGAGTCTACTAGTTTAAGGTATTTATTTAATATGAAAGTTATTGAAACACGTAGCACAAAGTTCTTGCACTTGAAGTAGTTAGCCGAACAAAAGTTTGACTTTAATGTATCTATCTAACCTCTTATTTTAAAAGTCGGAACAAAGTAGATGTTGCCATCGTTTATCGTTGTTTTTGGTAAAAGACTAATTGAAAAAGCAAGTTAGTAAAGTGTATATTTACCTTAAGTAAACATTGTTCATATTTCCACTTTAGTAGTGCGAGGTAATTAATTTGAATTGTTGATTTTGATAATCCATATTTATAGTCGTACTTGTTGGTATAAAAATGTAAGAGTTTAATGTCTCGATATAACGATAATCCAAATGTCAAAACCTGCTGTTCAAGAAAACGCGACCAGGAACAGACGGCTACAATGTTTTATTGAGTATGCTGTAGGTTATAACATAACTTTATTAAATGCACAGATATTTACAAGCAAAGCCTAAATATGTATAACAAAGAGAAAAAATAAATAGCTACGTACATATTTACGAAAAAGGGGACCGCCACACCGATCAATGTGCCCAGAATACTATAGTAGCTGCTAGCAATCCGGTCGCCAGAAACTTAAATCAGGCGGGCGGACAGCTTGAATATGCTTGTCTTCCTTGTCTTCGTTTATCTTCCCAGTAATTTTTATAGTCATACAAAAATCAATTAAGTGATTGTTCCATTAGCGTATAGGAGCAAATCAGGGTAGCACCAGAATTTTTCTTCTATCTTTGAAATATTAGGTATGGTGGTGGTTGAAAATATATTTCCAAGTGTGGATCAACTTCATTTATTTGAATTCGTAACTGATGGTTAGCCCTACATAAAACTAATAAATTATTATCAACAAACATTGAAGTAAAACTATAGTTTTTAGATTTTAAGTTGTGTTATGTTAAACATAATTAAATGTAGTTTATTTAGCAACTCAGTGTGATAATGGTAGGATAACACATCAGTATTATAAACCACATATTTAAAGTGCAAAAAGTGCGTAGTACAACTAGTCTTGTTGCATTTTGAAATACATTTTTTAAGTACATTTGTATTAAGTATTTTTGCGATTTACAAGTGACCAAACATTTGACTATCGCTGTTGTTTATATACTTATTATTTATTTATTTTTTATTATTTACATTTAAGATAATATGTGGTGTATAAGATTTAATGGTAGCATATTGTAAATGCACTTCTGGGATATATTAAGTACAAGAAGTGAGATGTAATGCTGTGACAATATAATTGTCTTTATTGTGAAGTGCAATTTACATAGCGAATATGACTGATGTGTAAAGATGAGACTTGTGATATTTAGGTTTTTACCTAAGACCGTTTTGTATATGAAAGTGTGAACAAGAAATAATAATATAAATCTTGTATTTGTTTAGAAGCATACGTAATAAGGATTCGGTTTTCACCTCTGTCTAACAAAGCAAGGGTAGTGATCATTATTGACTTTGTTTCTCGCAAGTGTAAACTTTAATATTTGTTTCTTTGTTGTGTAACATCTTTTGCTGGACATACGATTGTTGTTCGACGCTTATTAATTACAATGAAACTATTGTAAAATTTTGTTTTATTTTTTTAATATTATTTACCTACCTACCTATATAATTCTATGGTAGGTTTGCTCTCGTCGTGTCTTCTAGTTCTATTACTCTCTATAGTATTTTATGAGGTATAAATTAAGTTTTATTAGATAACAAAATATAATAATTTACTAAGATTTATAAACTCAAAACTTTTGATACAAAAAAAACCTTTTTGTTTCATATGATTTTATTAAACAAATAATATGCAATAAAATATTCACAGCACTTTGCACCAACTTGGAAAATCGTTATTATTTCTTTTGATATTAAAGCTTAGCAGATAAATTTGATGGGAATTCTACGAAGTTTATAATTATTTTGAAGCTTACAATAAATCCCACCTGTATTTTCTTATAGGGTTGCCAACCCTCCCAGAATTTCCGAAAGAATCCCGTAATAGCGGTTAACCTCGATCTCTCGAAACAGAATTTCTGCGGTTTGTTTATATTAACTCATTATCATTATTAACAACGTGATATAACGTTTTACGATGTTGGGTTAAGAACAACTATTACATATGTTATGTACAAAATGAATAATTAAGGTATTTTACATAATGCTCGGGCATTATGAATAATGGCTAGCTATATCGGGCAGACTGATAAAATATTATTAAACTTCATTATTTATCACATTGTCTGGTCATTACGAATATTGCTACGGGACCATTGGGCAATAAGTATGATTATGAAGCCACATTGGTCAATGTGCGGGAAGGGAAACAAGCTCGTGATACATTAACCAATCAGAGACCATTGAAATTCATGTTGTCAATAGTCATACGTTTGTTTTATACTAATATATTTATTTTCATATACTTTCTTAGTTTTTAATCATAAGTGTAAATGAAAAAATTACAGGTAGTAGTTAAAATAAGAGGAGGAATGTTAGGTACATTTGCGACCCTACAGCGCCAGAATCAAAGTTTTTTTTTAACTTTACATAGTTCAAAATTCGGAATCATGGTAGACCATGATCCAAGAATTAGAGAAGAAGCGGACTAAGCCCACTAAGCACGGCAATATGCTATGAGGATGATGATGTCGAAATAAAAAGAATAGTACCTACATAATGAAACATGTTTTCTATTACTTTGTCCATTATGTAAGTACCTACAATGTGATTATTTGAATAGTTTATTATCAAATTGTAACCCTCTCCTATTGATAATTTTTCATAATGCCCGAGCATTATGTATAATGACCAATTTATCACTTACATATAGATTCACATAAGTAATGTTAATAGTTTCAAATTAATAACTTACAGATATTGGGCGACACGCGTTGACCCTCAACGATTTGGTATCTTTCTTAACGACTTGTTTCTTTCGAGAGTTGGCAACCCCTACTTATACCTCAATATTGCCTTACTAGGTTCACGTAATTCAATGAATTTCATTAGCAGTTTTGTCTGTGTCAATTTAATAAGTCGTTATAATAGGTATAATACTTAATAATATAAAGCATTACCATTAATTTATTTTTTCCTTGATGAGCTCTGGCATAACTGGAAATCACTTAAATTCATAATTTAAGTACTAGTTACGTGATAACAATTACTAATGGTATTCCTTTCAATAAGCTTACTTACTTCATTATGGTCCCAGAGCTGGCACCAATTTTTGGGTAGGTAGACACTTATTTGAGGCAAGTTAGAGGCTTGTCCCATGCCTCTCCTAATTTACCCTAACACGGAACTGCAGACCTGGCTGATGAGTAGCTGGGCCAAAAATTGGTGCCAGCTCTCCTATTATTTTGAGTTTGGTGATGAATGTGATGTACGAGAAGAATCTCAAGTATCTTTGCGCAAGCATTTTAAGTAGACACCACTTCTAGAAAGAAAGGCAAAATATATTGTTCTTGAAGTATTTTGGTGCCTACTTATTAAATTATATCTAGTTTTGTGACATTTGATTCATAGAAATATTCAGGTACCTACTTACTGGGAAAGAGGGTAGGTAGATATAGTGGCGGACTAACCGAGGGGCGGAAGGGGCGGTCCGCCCCGGGCCTCTGGTCTTAGGGGCCTCATATTATTTCCAAGTTCCTGTAATCATCCTATATCAAACAGTGGACCACCCCCAAATTTCTGGCAAACAACACTGCTCTTATCCCTAATATGGGCCTTGTAGCTTTTGTCGCCCCAGGCCTAAAACAGGCTGTCCGCGACTGGGTAGATATTTTACTACGCTAGGTGGATAAATGGTCAGCCCAAGAAAATTATTTTTAAGTAAATAGACTTTATATTTAATTAACTACTTATGTATTTTTATGTAAATTCTGCTTTATTAGAATATTTGGTACTTACACTAAGGCAACGATACCGCAATATAGCGGAAATTAATATGGCAATTTGAATATTCAATTACCTACTTAGGTCTTAGGTACTATAGGTACATAGTTACATACTGACCAGACGTATTTTATATAAAACGAAGATAATGGTTTCGGGAGATTCAACATGGAATTTTAGTTTAAAGATTACTTATGTACAGCTAACTCTTCAGCACACATTTGCATTGTTAAGTAAAAGAAAGGGAGAAATGCCCATAACTCAAGTCCCGTAATGTTGGCGTTTATTACTTACTTAGCTCGAAATTAAATTGTAACCCCCGTAAAATTTGAATAGGAGATGTTTACAGAATATGTTATATTATGTGTATTGACCTTGAACCATCCCCCAGGGGTTATTGTAGGTACTGTTTCAATAGTAATAGTAACATGTGTTAATAGTAAGTACCTACCTAAAGTTGTTGTAACCAATTTAATAATATATTTTATTTACAATATATTTATATTATTAAATAGGTTATTTTATTTAAGTAGGTACAGTGTGTTACATTTGTCGACTTTCTAAGAGCTATACACAAGAGTGGTTTAACTGCAATGTCTTACATCTTTTTTTCTAATGAGAACAATCTAATGAGATCTGAAATATTGACATTTTATTTTGCTTTCGAGATCGCTAAGCAACTCAAGGTCAATTATTAAAGTGCAAAACATCTTTACATTGCGAGGGACTTTGCCACACAATATGCCCGTTCTCTCTGGTCCTATTTGCCCTCTGTTTGTTAACTTCGGACTTTTCACATCATATGGTCTCTTCGTGGAAAAAGTCTTGCTCGTCACACTTGTCGGGAAGGCACACAAAAAACTCGATCAAGTTCATTATGGGCCCCCTGGAGAAGGGGTTCTGGTATCGCCCTCGCTTGTCCCGTAAGTACGGGTAACGCTTGTAGTTGAACATCTCGTTGGTAGTCAAATTCATGCAGGCGTGCAGTATCTGTGGAGGAGGGTGCAATGTTAGTTATATTAATAAACCTTACTCTACATTAAATTATTTTAGTGGCGTACACACACATGTTACCTTTGTACGTAGATATGTATGAAGGTTACATGTTACCTTAAGGTTAAAACATATGTATGATATGTGTACAGTAGATAGGTATGTATGAAGGTAACATGTGTTAATTTTAAGTAGATATGTATTTAAAAAACATATGTATAACATATTATGGAGCTTACAGGGATTCTTTACTAGGTAGATGAAGGAAAAATATTTATGAGTCATATCTATGTAATCTGCTGAACAGTAAATGTATATAGGTAGAGATATAATAGGTAATAAGACTACAAGAAGTAGGTATTTAAAATATTACATTACTTGATGTATGTATTTTAAATAGATACTGTATTCGTCTAAGTTCATGTCTTTATACTTGAACGTGTTTAGAGACTGTTGATAATTCTTACCTAAGAAACACATTGGAAAACTACCGAACAAATCTCTATAATGTTATTTTTATTAACTATTAACAATTTATGAAATTTAGTTGGCAGGTAGGTACAATTTAATTAGCATAAACAAAGCGATCACAACAACTTGTTTACATTGTATTGTAAAACAAAAGTGAAATTAATTATATTATTAACCTTTTGGCATACAAGTGTGATACATAGGTAAGTACGTCGTCATAAGGAGTTGTATGAAAACTCACCGAAGTACACGTGAGTATCCAGCCTAGTGCGCAAAAGGTGATGGCTTCCAACAGCCCCAGGACGTAGAGCAGGCCGAAACCCTCGAGCAGGAGGCAGTAGCAGGCGAAGTAGATGGACAGCGTGCAGTTGATGGCCACGCTCATCACAAATAGGAAGAACCACATGCGGTTGCGCACACCCACGCAGTTGTAGATGAAGGGGCAGTGGTGGTCGAAGTACGCCACGCAGCGTTTGCAGATGCGGCAATGCTTCGCTCTTTAAATTACAACAAGTATATAAATAAAAATATAAATTTATGTACCTTATGAATACCTGAACCAATTTCGAAAATTATTTTTTTGTTGTGGTCATTATTGTCAAGATGAGGTTTGTATGAAAAAAATGCTATGTAGATCTATACTTATACTTATAATAAATCTGTAGAGAGGTCAATTCTGTACATGAAATATATTTTCAAAATAACTATCAGGGTGATTAGTGATCAATACTGATGCCAAAAATGCAATCAGTAAAATTTTTGTCTGTCTGTCTGTCTGTCTGTATATTCCTTATAGAAACAAAAACTACTCGACGGATTTTAACGAAACTTGGTACAATTATTCTTCATACTCCTGGGCAGGTTATAGTATACTTTTCATCACGATACAATCAATAGGAGCAGAGTAGTAAAGGGAAATGTTAGGAAAGCGGTAGAAGTTACTGCATTTTTTAAGCTTCCGTCGCGTGTGCAGCCTTAATGGTAAAAGTTACATAGAAATCATGTATGACGGAAATAGTCTTTATAATATTAACCATAAACGCGGGTGACACCGCTGGCACAGCTAGTACTTACTAAAGGCTTAAAAATTGGGATTATAAATCTTTATACGAAACAATACCTATAATGGACTATGGTATAAAATATGGATACGAAATTATAGATCAACGACTTTCGGATCAGGCGATGAGCTGCGAGCTCGCCACTTGCCACTGCCTTTTCACAAATTTTCATATCCTAAGCGCAATCAATTTTATTTTTGGCCAAACGTGGTTCAAAGTTCTTATTTCTCCATGAACTCTGTCTATAATACTGAGTTAAAAAAACTATCATTCTATTTAGTGCGTCAGTTAGATTATATAAAAATACAATACCTACACATATTTTTTGCTTTAATAAGATAACAAAAAATTAAAAGATAAAGAGCATCAAAGTTTTGGAGTGAGGGCTTGCGACGTCACTCGTAAGTAAAAATTGTACCTATGTGACGTCACTCGCAACTTGAATCCGCTGTATCTTCGTAGTGCTTGTTTGACAAATAAATAAAAAATTCGTGTTAAATATTTTTATATCAGTTTGATACTAAATATACCCACCTACATATATTTAGTAAATATAGGTAGGTATGTGACGTCAAAAACATAGATTCCATTTCAAATACACCTTCGTAATAATAACATTTTTCAGAAAAATTATTTACCTCAGTGGTCTCAAACACCTGCAAGTGTGACAGAGGCGGGAGAGAATAACGTTCCTCTTTTTCCACTTGTCGTAGTAAGGTATCTGCCTGATAGCACGGTAGTAGGTCTCGGAATTCTGCGGGATGTACCCGGGGTCCCGCCGGTTGGCGATCACCCAGCTCAGCCACATGATGCCGTTCCAGTAGAGGAAGCAATAGTGCGACAGCCGCAGAGTGTTCCACGTCAAGGGGATGCACTGCAATACGAATAAACGCTGAGTACACTCGAGTTTACTCCTGCAGGTGAGGTAGTGGCGGATTTACCCTAAAGCCTAATAAAAATTCACTGATGATATTTAGAAAATAACTTTAAGTTAGTATTTAGATACACGCCCCCGCGTTCCGCCACTTTGGTATTGGAAAGGGGCGACTGGTACTTACTATAAGGCCTGAGCCTAAGGCAGCCAAGACTAAATCCGCCATTGAGTAGAGAGCACGGAACAAATATTAAGTGGAAGTGCCAAGTGGGCGTGGCACTTAAGCTACAATAATGCGTTGTAACGCAAGACTACGCGTAGACTGCTTGTACCGAAATTTACACCTTATTCCTGCCAGTGTAGGGTTATAATTGCTCCAATAAAAAATCGACACCATCTATTGACGACGAGAAAAAAAATCTTAACTTTTAAACTTGGATCACGAAAGGTCTTAACTACTTTTTTAGAGGTAGGTAAGTACTTGAGTAAATTAAACCGTTTTTCAAAAGTGTGATTACCTAGGTATGTAGGACTAATAATAAGCTGTTTTTGACTAAAATAAGAATGGCCAATCCTGCTCATGGCTTATCTAATAAATAAATAAATTCTCCAGACTGACACCAATTCCCAACAAAGCTATAAGCTTGTCCTATGGATACTAGGTGAACGGATAGACATACTTAAATACGTTTATAAACATCCATGACTCGAGTACAGATGTCCATGTATTAATTTACCAATAAAGCTTTAATTGAAGGTGCTGTATGTAGATTATATTAAGCATTCATACTTCGGTCGGTTATCGCTTTTTAACCCGCTGAACTTACCCGAATTACGTACATGGGATACCCCCACAAAAGGACGGAAACCAAGAAGAACAGCAGCGGCCCCTTGGAGTCCCCGGCGCCGCCGAACAGTAGCGCCCACAGCTCAGACAGTGGCGGCATCCAGTGCGACTTCCTCTTCATCTCCTTCTGCAGCAGCTTTACCACCTCCGCGTGGCGGTGGCTCTGGGCCAGCATCAGCGGAGTTTTCCCATTCTTATCTCGGGGCTCCAGTTCGGCTTTGACCTGGAAAATATACACCACTATAGGAATTTGTATCATAGATGGGAAAACAAAGGCAGGTTTTGTTATGATGTATTCAATACTTTGCAATGAACATGCTTGTTCAACATCAATGCAAATTGCCATTGTTTTCTATCCCTATTACCGAAGCCTGAGTTGGACTCGACCCGCTAAGATTAGGTTAGTGTATTCGTGTTCTTACTACAGTAACATTGTTGGTTATGTCGTAAGACCTCAGGATGTTTTAAAAAAATATATATGTAGGTATATTATGGAGGTCATATTTTGATTCTCGATTGTTACTTTACCTTTTCACAAAGCAGCCTAACGCACGTAAGATTTCCCGACAAGCACGCCAGATGCAGCGGAGTGGAGCCGAAGTTGTCGGTGCAGTGTAGAGGCACTCCTGAGTATATCAGCAAGCGGACCAGGTCCGCGTGGCCCTTGTACGCGGCCCAGTGCAGCGCGGTGTCGCCGTTGATGTCCGACAGCCGGGTGGCGGCGCCCATGCCCAGCAGGTAAGCGGCCGTGGCGGTCTTGCCGTACATGCACGCAGTCATTAGCGGCGTCAGGCCTGTGAAGAATGAGTCATTATAGCACCACTTACATTCTAGACCTAACCGTTAATGTGAGCAGCCTTGGGTTAGCCCAAGGAGTTGCGGATTTTAGGAGTAGATAGTACCTACTACTCAGGGGCTTTTTGGTTTTCTTCTAGATATTACCAGTGACACTGAATCCCTCATTCTATTCGATAGATACCTATGTGTAAGGTCTGCAACAGGGGCTTAGAACTGCAGTCTATAGATCCGGCCCTATCTGTCTATATTGACAGGCCACTCTCTCGTATCATAAGATATCTATAAAATGTATAATATGGCTATAAAACCAGAAGTCGCAAGTTGTAGAGGAAAGTCACTAAATGTGGGCTAGTGCTTTAATATAGCTTGTAACATTTCTCAAAAGATAATAAATGAAAGACGCAAATTACTACAAAATTATATCGCATTAGTTCGTCCCAATATCTCAATCGCTCTATTTCGTCAGTTTGGTGTCGTTTTCGCGCCAGAGTAAGAAATAGGTAGGTACTCGTTTCATCGCTACCATAAAAAAATTAAGTTAAAAAATATGCTGCTTTTTATAAAAATGTTTGCTAAATAGGGTAACAAAAATATATCGTATTTGTAGTTTAAGAGTTAAATTTTATATTTTACGGTTAATTAATTGTTTGTGATGTACCTATAACTTGTAAATCACAAGGTCAAGTGTATTTCTATCGAGAATTCCAAATATGGGCTATGACTATGGTCCTAAATATGGTCTGGGTTGCCTAATATGCTGTGGCTGTTTTTATAATTAAATTTGTTGGAAAATTAAGTGATTAAATAAGAAACGTTGAAAATTAAATAAAAAATCTAAATAAAATTAATGAAAAGAAACCCATGAATTTAAACATGTGATCTCGGGGCACATATTATGTAATGACAAATTCCATAAATAACGTTTAACACTTGGATAAGTTATTTTCAAATAAACTACTTAATTAATGGATTAATGAATAATTTCCAAAGTTATTTGATCTCTTACTAGATAAGGAAATCTGTTCCATATTTAGCGCCGTTTTGGATTTTTTTTGGATAAAAACTGTTACTATTTTATTTACAAATATACGACGGATTCATTTCTTTTTTTTTATTTTCAAACAAAATGAAAACTTGATGGTTTAGTAAAAAAAGAAGTTTTGATCCAAAAACAAAATGGTAGCCCATATTTAGTTACTTTTCTCTAATTATTAGAATATCAGAATATATGTTAAAGGCAGCACGGGTGGGGGGTACAAATAATTTGATATCCTTAATGGTAGCAACGGTAAATATTGTATTTTAATATTAATAAAGAGAATAAAAACAATCTAAATCAAACTATCTTGCCTATTAAATATTGTGTATTCACACTGCTGACAGTCAATACATGGGATAAGTTTGGTATTATACTACCGTAAAAACTCACATTGGTGAGAATTTTTTTATCAGGATAGTGATAAATAAAGGATGGAAAGCATGTGATTAATTGAAAATATAAATCTGTTATCAGTACACAGATTATCTGTGTATCAGTATCATTATCATAAAATTAACCCAAACTAAAATGTAGATCATAAAATTATCTATAAAAAAGGTTTAAATACTTTTTTTTCCTAAGAGGCACCTTTTCGATAGAACAATTCAAAAAGTCGCAATCGTTAACCTTTTTATACTTAGATAATTTTTAGTCCAAGAAAATAGACCTTTAAATACGAATTTGAGGTAAATACTTGAATTTTTGATATAAGTTACTTTGAAAGATTTAAAAACGAACTGTGTAAGTTTTTTGTAAAATCACCCCCGAGAACATTTGAAAAAAAAATTAAAATTATTTGTTTTTGAAATTTTGGGAAAACGGTAAGTAGTAGAAAAAAAAGGTTTAAATAAAAGTTGTAGAGCATCAGATTTTATAAAGAAATGCCCTGTTTATGTTTTCGCTAACATTAAAATTATCCGAGATAGGGCGGTTAGAAGCTTGGGGATGATAGTAATAGTCCGGTCAGTTTTCCATTTTGATTTGAAAGGATAGGACCAACGGGAAAATTTGTGTGTGTACTAGATATTTAACAACCCAGAAATTCAGGTCTCTGACACATCAGGTTAGCTAAAAAAAAAGCGCGGAAGATCGAAAAAGGCAAATAACTCATAAGTAGTGCAAAATATTGAAAAATGCTAAAGGTAAAAGTTATAGATAATTGAATTTCCTACAAAAATGGTATCAGCATATTTTTTCATAAGTGCGATACTTTTCGCAAAAAAACACGCGTAAGTGTAAAATTATTTAAAAATGTTTTTTATCTTTCGAGTTTTTCTCAATAAATAATAATGCGTATAGCTACATTATTAAGTCTATATTTCAATAATAAGCAGCACTTTATAAAATATTTTTTCCTTACTAAGATGCAATTTTTTTTTCTCATCTAGACGGGCTTTTAATGCAGAATTAAATCCTTTGGCTTATGCGAAATCCCTCTACTTAGTACCTGTAATTTATTAACTTTCATTGATAAAAGAGAAATGATCAGTAGTGACTGCCTGACCGAGTCAGGATTTCTTGCCAAAACCGAAACCGAAACCGAACATTAGGCAGCTCTCTTAGTTTTGGCTTAGGTCGACATAGCATGTTGAAATGAAGTGTATCTTTACTTTTATGTCTCCTGACCCGGTGTCTATCTGTAATAGTGAGATTAGAAAAAAATATTGGTTTCGTTTTTTTCTTTTGTTCAAATAAATTTGAATGACATATACAGCGCGTTATGAGTTATTTGCCTTTTTCGATCTCCCGCGCTTTTTTTTTTAGCTAACCTGATGTGTCAGAGACCTGAATTTCTGGGTTGTTAAATATCTAGTACACACACAAATTTTCCCGTTGGTCCTATCCTTTCAAATGAAAATGGCAAACTGACCGGACTATTACTATCATCCCCAAGCTTCTAACCGCCCTATCTCAGATAATTTTAATGTTAGCGAAAACATAAACAGGACATTTCTTTATAAAATCTGATGCTCTACAACTTTTATTTAAACCTTTTTTTTCTAGTACTTACCGTTTTCCCAAAATTTCAAAAACAAATACTTTTTATTTTTTTTTCAAATGTTCTCGGGGGTGATTTTATAAAAAACTTACACAGTTCGTTTTTAAATCTTTCAAAGTAACTTATATCAAAAATTCAAGTATTTACCTCAAATTCGTATTTAAAGGCCTATTTTCTTGGACTATTTATGATCTACAATTTTGGTCTGTGGTTAATTTATGATAGAACTTACCGTTTAGGTAAAAATAGTGAAAACCCCATTTTTTTTTACCTTTGACCTCGAGTATTTTTTTATCCAATTAGGTTCCCGAATCATTGGGAATTTTGAAATGTTATTTTTAATTATATTTTGAACAAGTTTACTAATTTTCAGCTTGATGTTAATTATTGTAACTTTGAATGTCTAGATTGACCGGACTAGTAGGTAGTTTCATACAATACTTACTATCGCTTGTATGGACTGTCAGCAGTCCAATCGCGAATGCACAATGTTTAATAGACAAGATAATTTGTTTTTAATTGTTTTTATTATCTTTATTGGTGCTAAAATACAATATTTAATGTTCCTGCCATCACTTATATCACATCAATAGCAGTGTCCGCGGTTTCACCGCGTTTATGGTTAATTTTATATAGCCTATATATAGTCTTCCTCGATAAATGGGCTATCTAACACTGAAATATTTTTTTAAATCGAACCAGTAGTAACTGAGATTATTGCGTTCAAGCAAACAAACTCTTCAGCTTTATAATATTTTAGTTCTCTTATTATTTATACATATTAAATATATTCACTTATCTACTACAACAAATCACCTACTAAATACCTTTAAAGTCAGCCGCGTTCACAGCAACTCCGGATTGTAACAACACTTGCACCACCGACGCGTGGCCTTTGCGGCAGGCCCAGTGGATCGGACGTGGACCCTGGAAGTAGATGGTTCATCGTATCGTACTACACGCTTTTAATCACGTGCAAACACGTGCAATTGTATAACGAAGAATAATCTAAACTATCCGTCCATTTGCATGTTACTCGATTGTCGATAGCAGAGTGTGTATGTTATAAGACGAAATCCTTAGTACCTCTTGGTACTACAAGAGTCAAGGCCAATGTCCGCCGATGTCATCATCAACATCTTCCTAACGCGTGTCCTTCCATTTAGCTACCACCTAGGTACTTACCTACTTTATTAAAATTGACCCACAAACACTCAATTAGTGGTCTAGTATCGTATGTCATGTTTAAACACACTAAGTATTTTTTAAATCTATGCAATATCGATCTACTTAAGTATTTTCTAAATATCACACTTGAACGTGCCAGATCCCGTCTGCGCAACGGCCCTAGTAACAGCCCCTTGCATAAAAAAAATGCTTTTAATTGGGTTGCCCTTTTTGCTAATTCCTTTCAGTGTCCTTTACAAAAATACAGGCCCGTTGCAATTGCTACATCTGATATAGGTATGGCTAATCCGGGACTACTACTACTACTACTATATAGGTCTATATTCGTGAATGAATCCTAAATACATTCATTTCAGTACCTTTTCTAGTAGGAATCTGGCTCACCTGAGTACCCAAACAAGAGAGGTCGAGAGGCGCGCCCCTCTCCACAAGATAGCGCATGACGGCTACGCTGCCGTCCAGCGCCGCCCAGTGGGCCGGGGTGTACCCGTGCTGGTCGCGGGCACTGAGGACCTCCACGCCTAATTTCTCCACTAGACGCTCGATCTCGGATACCTCACTATAATGATAATGTCATGTAACAACAGTCACTTTTTAGCTAAGTTAGCTTGTAAAAATCACTACACCTAGATACATGCATAAGGCGCTGTAATTGGGCAGTATTTAAGTAGGCATGTAATCCAAGTGTGTATGTAATACGTAAGTATCTTCACGAAAAACTACTTTGAACCCATAGAAGAAGAAAAAAGAAGGACTCCGAGCCACTAACTAGACGTTGAAGCTCGAATCCTCAGGTGCTCCAACTTAACACGCAACTTACGTAACACATTGACATAACATAATAAGCGCTCCAAATGACAAATATCCGATATCTAGTATCCCTATGTATCTCCCTCACACATGCATAAATGTGGCTTCACGCTATAGTATGACAAAATATTAAAAACAAAAGATTCGTAATTTAAGTAAGTATATACGGAACTACTAAGTAGTTGCGCTATAAGAATAGCGTGTTAAATATAGCGATAACCTTGTTGGCGACTTTTTTTCAAGTTACTTGATTCTAGACTATGGTAACTACTCAGGTAAATACAGCGCGTACCCAGAGCGCACCGCTTCGAATATGAGCTGGTGCAGATCAGAATGGTGGTGGAGGCTGGTGATGGTGCGCGGCGGCGCGGCGGGCGCGTCGGGAGACATGGGCGAGCAGGGCGGCAGCGCCTCCTCCGCCGCCATCGTGCACGGGGGCGGCTGCGGCAGCGCCCACACGCCGCGCGCCGCCCCCGGGCTTGGGTACACCTGGGAGCAATTCCATATAAATTTAACACAGGGCCTGCGCTATAATATCCCAAGTAGCATTGAGAGTTCTATAGGAGTTGACTAATGGTGTACATTTATTCTTTAAGCTGTCTATATAAGCTGCACAAGAGTTGTATAGCATGCTGTACAGCCCGTTTACCACCGATTTGGGCACAAATTATTCAGCTTTAAGTTCTCAAAAGGTACACAGTAGTAGAATAGTGGCTCTTTAATGGTAGTTTAAAGAGAGAACTGTGGTTTTAAAGCTGATGAATGGCACTATTTTAGATTCCCTGTGGTTATTTATATAGACAAGGGAGTTATTATAAGTGACAAGTGAACAATTATAGAGCCAATTGTTAACACTCGTAATCACAAATATACCCTATAACCGACTTTTAAGCCGCTTTTGCATCGAAATAGTCACTTGAGTACCATTTTGTAACGCATAATTTATTTGCGACACATGTTTTGCTTGCATGTAAGTCATAATATCTGAGTGAGATTGTGAAGCCATTTTGATGTGATTTGATTTTAAGTTACGGTAAGTACACTCTGTTTATATATGATGTTGTGTTAATTTTACGGGGTAATTTAAATTTATCGTAAAGAATATACACATTTATTGTTAAAATTTTCACGCGCCTATGCTATATTATAATATAATCAAATAAGTTTAACAAAATAAACAGAGACAAACAAATCAATATTTCATATTTGTGTTTTAATGACATTAAAATTACTGCATGGGTTTGTATTTAAATATCAACTACAAAATCAATAACGAAAACTCGTGATAAGTGATAAAATCATACTTAATATAAAAATATTATAGGTTATTAAGAGTAAAAAAATGGTGGTCATTGTCTGCATCTACAGTGAACTATTGTAACTCAAAATTAGTGTTGCGACCTGTTTATAGTTACACACGTGTACCATCATATTGACGTGAGCTCTAGAAAGGTTCACAGGTGTACCATTACAATCTCAATTTCTGTTTAGCGTAATATGAGCTGGGCGCATATTCAGCCATGGGCCGTTAAACATTTCTTCAATAGTTCACGTGAATGTTCTATTGGATATTTTTTGGATAACTTAATTTTAGGGATCTGCATTAAAAATTAAAATTTTGTATAGACCAAATGTTAGGTAGTGTAGTGTACCTAGCCTTCGACAGTAAATAAAGTGATGGTTAGACATTTTGTTGTAATTCAGACTGATTTAGCCTAACAAAAATATATAACTACGTATTATAATGTTCAAATTAAACTTAATTATTGGTAGATAAATGTTCAAAGAAAAATGTAATACCTAATGCCAATTTATAATAATAAATAACTCATTGACGTAATTTTAAATAACCAAGCCACGCCCGGGCATATTGTGTGAGAAGTGCTCACTCAGTGGGTATAAAGTGAGAGGTACTAATGGGAATGAGATAGCACTACTCGCTACTTGGCGGGGCGGGAATTCCCGCGCGTACGCACTATTCGCTTTGCTATTCGCCACTTCGCCAGTCGTGAAATAAACACGCATTACAGTGCTCGCCAAACGTTGCGTTTCGCTGCGCCGCGTCCGTTCGTTATTTCCAAACAGGATACCTAATTTTATGTTATCTAAAATCATAGTAGGTATTTTTGTGGTGCTATGTTAAAATACGGTTATGAAGCAAATTTATTGCTGATTATTGGTAAATTTTAATTAGTAGCAGCTGGTAGAAGTCAACCAATAATGGACGATTGGCGACGATTTCGAATCAATGAATATTTCATAACTACTTTTTTGATGCCTAATCATATTTTTATTAAGTTGATGATTCCTTTGTTGCTCTTGACAATGTTATGTTGTTTGTTTACAACTATTAATTGTTTCTAGCCATGCCGTTCAAGATAGTCCAAACATTAGAAAAAGGGCGACCTAGGCTGTGTATCGTACCTTCAATATGGGAAGAAGATGGCAAACTATTTTGGCCCACAGAAAAGATCAAAAACCGATCGCGTCTAGCAAGGGACGAGACATCATTTCCAAGTCCAAACTGGGATATTCTAGACTGCGCAGTCAAACGAAATGATATCAAAACATATATGGCAGCGGAACATGAAATCCAAATTATGGAAAATCACACAGATACTGACAATGAAACCTCAGCAATAACTTGTTATGAGTTACAGTCAAATATGAACAACTTCGAAAATATTGTGCAAAATTTGGTAAGTAAGCTACGCTGATTTAGTTTATGTGTTTTCAGCAATATCAATTTATTTCGCATAGAACAAAAGGAGCTAGTCGGACTCGCACACTGAGGCGCGAAGCACACGACGGGCGCGGGCCCGTCGTGTGCTTCGCGCCTTAACTAAAACTTAATGGCCCTGTGGATCTGAAGGCCGCGACAAATATCCACAGGTTTATTTTTGGTAAATGTTTTCTTTTTTGTTCTCAGACGTCCAATGACAATAATGTGGATCCAACTGCTCAAAACAATGAAATGATAATGGAAGAAACTGTAAATTTGTTATCTACGCTCGATTGTAAACAACTTATTACTAATCAAAACCTATTATTCCAAACAATTAATAACCAGGAGAAAATACTAAACAATATTAATGAAAATATGCAAAAACTTACACAGAAGGTCGCAATGTTGTCTGTACAAATCAGCGAAGGCTTAGCAACAATTACAGGGAAAATTGATCAACAGACAACGCCCCATGTTGTCTTATTAAAAGACGTTAACCCAGTCGAAAATGAGTCGTTCCGACTTGAAGTGATTGACGATAAAGAACACCTTGAAGTTCTAGAAAGAACTCTAATGGATAAAGCGGAGAAATCAAAATTACGGAAACAGTTATCGTTTTTGTTTCAACCCTGTGAAGGTAATGGCATAACATACGCCTACAAACTGCTCGACTCAATGATTTCACGTGAATTTCTGTGTAAATGTTCCTGGTCTGGAGCGAGTCGTGCAGATGTTTCGAAGATCCCGTTAAAAGATTTTAAGAACTTTATTCATTTCTTTTGCGATATGATACGTTCATGGGATCCTACATTCACCATGGCACAAACCGAAAAGTTCTTTAAATTATCTTTGAAAAATGCTGTTAAAAGAAGGGCCATGAAAGACTTAAGATCTTCAAGTAAACGAGTTCGAAAAATTAAACAAAAGAGCCAAAATGCCGCAATTAAAAAAAGCGAACCGGTACCATCTACAAGCAAATATTCACAAGGTCAAATACATGAAAACGAAAATATTGAAATCGATAAATCATTAATGATGGAAGTAGAAAAAGAAATAGAAGGAAGGAAAATAATACATGAGGAATTGTCGTCTGATGAGGGCTTATGTTAAATTTAGATAATTTTAAGAAGTCACTAGATTGGACTAAATGATTATGTTTGTACTACATAGATAGTTTCAAGAAATACAATTTTTGTTACTGTTAGATTTATGAAAATGTTTGTTTAATCAAAGTTATAATGTTGATTGATTTTTTTTTAAATACTACCTTTTAATTTTGCAATTGTTTTAAATACTTAAGTCTAGTTTTCGAATTCTGTTATTTAAAAGGACACAATTTATTAGATTTAAGAATAATGCCTACGTTTTAAGTGCCATGATGAAGGTATACCTGTATACAGTAATGATAAGACTGATTTGATAATTACTCATATAATAATAAGTTCGTACTATAAGATATTACCTATTGAAAAGTCGTCTCAATAACCTCTTGTTTAAAAAAAAATAGAAGGTGAAATCCAAAGTATTGTAAAATCCTGGCTATTTAAAATGTTTTATACTTTTTAAAAAACATTCTAATGAAAATCGTGTATTTAATTAAAAAAGATACCTTCTCGTAAATATAAGACATTAAAATCTTTAATTAAAAGATATACCTAATCATATAAGACATTAAAATCTTTAATTAAAAGAGATACCTACTCGTAAATATTGTTTTACATTTACGAGTAGGTATCTCTTTTAATTCGCTTCGTTATGTGATTTTTGAATAAAAGATATAAAAAATTCGTAAACTTGTTTTATTTTTCTATTGTATGTAACAAAGGTATGAAGTACTGAAATTCTTTATGTTCAACGCACACTAATTTACACTTGATATCCGTGGATTCTAAAGCAATCGAAGTATGTTCATCATTATTATGCTGACTTCTGGACTTATATATGGATAAATGTGACGATTTTATTGGATATGTAAAAACATCTTCCGTGTTATTTATTACAATCCCTCTTAATAACATTTTATTGTTGTCATTGTCTATGTAGTTAATTTTAACAACCTCTTTTTTTTTTGTCAGTAAATAGCTGTCTTTTTTCTTGGTAGAAATTTTGAAATTTTCATGATTTAATACGTTTATTTTGTTTGTTGTGGTAACAAACGGATTTTTATTGTCGTTAAATTTTTGGCAAAGGTTTTCATCTGTGTTTTCCTCCATTCTTTTGGCGACTTGTGACAGTGGTCTTTTACCTGACCTGAGCATCCTTTTGATCATAAATAATTTATTTTCAAATGGATATGCGTTGAATGTCATCAGCGGACCAAACTTTTCAACTTCGTCAATTAAGTGCAGTAAGTTGTGAACGTTGCTTGTAATGTAGCCCGATCCGTAGAAGTCTTTGTAATGTTCAACAAAATATTCCAGCAGCTGTTTTGCCAACGGTAATAAGTGTTGGTAAGTTCCGGTCGAGCAAATTGTTATGCCACAAAATAGTGTTAAAAAATGATTTAAGGCGTCGCTGGTCATCACTTCTGGCAAAATGACGATACTTAAATAGTGAAGGAAAGACCTGAATTCCGACGCTTTCCAATGTGCTAATGAATCTAGACCTCGCACTGCTCGGTGTACTTCTGATGGCAACGCACATTTGTTCAAAAACGATGACACTGTTTCAATATCGTCTGCACGCCATTTAGTAACATAACATTTCTTAAAATTTCCATCACGCCACCCAGTTAACAGCCTCTTCATAATGCCTAAGTCGATCAAATGCAATGAATCGCCGACAACAAATTGTTGAACCATGTCAATTGGAAGATTTAATAAGGGTGAATCATATTTATGATGTAAGCCATATATTTTATTTCTAAAACCTTCGTTTGTCCGGTTAGGAAAATTTGATTCAGATGAGAATGTGACAGTGTTGGTGGTATGAGAATATTCTCCGATCGTAGTACATTTATGACATCCATGTTTCCCGTTAAAGTTGCAGACTCCTGTAAGTACAAGAAAAGTTAATTCTCATTTCAAATTCATAGTCTAGCATAGCATGGTATTTTTTTGAAGCTGTTTATTGCAATTCTACTAATTCTAGAAATGTGAGTTCAGATGTATGTACCTAAGGTAGGTATGTATTTTATACTCAATAACAAATATAAGAAAATCTTTACAAATTTGAATGGAGTTTGGCATGCAAATAGTTTATTAATTACCTAGATTATTATATGAAATACCATATATCCCGATAAAATTTGGTTATAGTGTGTAGGCGACGTCAGTTTGTTTTTGTAGTTCAATATAATGAGAATTATGACTAACCTTTTATGTAAGCTCTAGCTGGCGAATCACATATGAAACACCTTATTTTTACATATACATTTTTGTTTAAACGCTGTACGTGGAGTCCTTCTTCTAATAATATATTCATGTCGTGTACAAAATCTTCAAAAAAGTCCTTTACATTTCTTGGTTTACCTTTCCCAAAATATATTCCAACTACAAAGGGCTTAATTTTAGGATTTTCAAAAATGTTGCATAGTATAGGCCAAAATTCATTAGCGGAGCTTTTGAATATAGGCAATCCATCCACATTTATGTTTAACGAAATTATATCTGGAGCATCAATCCAATTTTGCAAAATTTTTTCAAGTGGTTTTGCTACTCCATTGTGCCAATATTGGCCACCTTCAATATTTTTAACAGTAATTTGTTTGGGAGTACTTAAAATTGTTCTAGAATCTCTAGGTAGTATTTCTGGAATCAGTTCGTTAATAATGACAGACACTTCATTTAAAGCGACATGTGATATATTATTTTTGATAGCCCATATTCTTATTTTTTCCCGAAAGATTACACGTTTTTCATAATCATTTTCATATTCACTTTCACTAGAACTAATGTCACCTTCAGTTTCTTCTATGTTTTGTACGGAACCATGACAAATAAAGTTTGAGCTTGTGTTACTGGTATCAGCTTCAGACACTTCTTTCTCTGTATTATGTACGGAACCGTCATTATTTAGGTTTGAAGTCAATGTCGTAGTACTAACAAATTTGTTTTCTATGTCTTGTTTCAATTTATTGGTCGGTTTTATTATCTGCAAATATTCTTTTAATATTTTTCTTCGGATTCCGCCAGTCCTCACTCTCTGTTTCCAATTGTTTTTAATCATTTTTCTATGTTAGGTTAATTACTGCACTCGTGTTAAGTAAAACACGTTCACATACATATTTAGCCAGAGGATAACAGCGTGGTCCTCATGAACAAATAAACTGCTATCAGTGCTACTAGATATCAATAGTGGTGCGTATAGTATACCTTACTGTACATGTGAACTCATTAAACGTTCCCATTTATTAACTGATCATAATTATATCACAAACTAGACCTGCTAACACCAACAATTGAATAACAGTTCATTAAAGGTTATTTAAAGCAGCTTTGGGCTGCAATAATGTTCATATGTGTTGTGTTACGATGCCAGCAACCTAACACCGTACATGTGAACCTCTGAATAGCCCATGCCGAATTTGACATATCTTATAAGGTTTTTGTTCAGCTATGAAAATGAAAGCTGACTAGAAGAGCAATGGTGTCCTGGCAAAACGCCAATAGTTACGTAATAAGCTACATTTACACCGCTATAGATTCCTTACACAGGTTTAGGTGGGTATGCTCGCTTTATTACAGCCAATGTACCACGTGTGACCTCTGTTAATGCTAAGATATCATCAATGAACTAAATGTGGCCTTTTAAAGAGAATAAAATGCTACTTGGGATGCTGTCCTACTCAAAATATTCGCTACAAATAAGTATCTTGAGAGCTTTGAAACTGACCTAGATTCTTTGAACATCTGTAGGGAAAGATATATCAAATAAATGTTGGCCGTCCTTTATGCCCGTTTGTGTCGAGAATGAGAATTATCTTTAAGGTGCGTAAATAAGATAATAAATTAAATAATGGAATAAAATAAAAATAAGTAGGTAGCAAGTTCTTATAAAAGCATTTCTATTTTGATTTTATTTATCCGACCTGAACAGGCTGAGAATCGAACCCAGCAGATAAAGATATTTAGGTAGGTATCACATAAATAATTATCGCATCGACACTTCGCATCGGAAAATGAATTGTACTATATGAACATATAGTTACCGACGAGCAATTAGTACCTTTGTGCGAAAGACTACTTATCTGTAACGCCTGCTGATCAAATATGAGTAAGTAATAAATAAGTAGAAAGGTCGATAATAAAATATAGATTATAAAATAGACTAATGTAGGTATACTCGTGTTCCAAATGTTTCAGATCAATATCTAAAGCTATTATTTCATTTCAGCCTATTTATTTAGGTAAGTACTACTTTCCTAGTAACTGTTCCTGAACTTACCCGGAGCACCGTCATGTCATGCCCTTCCTGTCTTTCTTTGCACAATTACCTACGGATTAGAAGAATTTAACGAGCGAGCTTGTTGTTTAAGTAAAACGTCACACAAACTTGTTAATATTTTATATTAATTAGCTAACAATGCTAAAGGCTAAAGGCTAGCCCCCCTTACCTTACTACTCACGGCGAGGCCGACGCCCCCCGCCACAGCTGGACTCTCGCCCTCCGCCACGGCCACTTCACTGGCTCACGAACACACTATGAAACTAAAACTTTACTTAATTAATAGAAATATAACTAGGATCAGAATTATCGTAACTTGCGTGACATACGGCCACTAAACTCTCAACTTTATTGATTGTAGAAATCCGTAAAGAGCATGCGCCGTATTTAATTTGAAAATGCGGCGAATGGTGGTAGCGTAAAAGTAGGTACCTACGTAACTTCACTGAGCAATCAATGCCTCATAGAAATTAAAATTCTTTACATTTATAGAATGATGATTTTGGAACCATTAGCACAGAATATACATTTAGATAGGGATAGAAGTCGATACATTTGTAGTGTTCCGTACCTACTAGAGAAAAATTGATTCCTCAGCATACTTCGGTTGCCGTATTTCTGACTGCTTTTACATGTTCACGTAGCTTCTTTTATTAACCATGTTTGTATGACACATACACAAATAACAAAGGAATATGTACTGTATTATAAAAAACTATATTTCATTTTGTTGTAAACTTATTAATGCCTCAACATTTAGTACCGTTTCCGAAACTAAGGTGCGCTAGTAATGCACCAATATTTCATCAGGCGTTTAACAGTACCTAATATTACGATAAATGTCTATGTAGTACAAGGCACAAGTAAACACATTCCCCACGCTTTAAACCGCAAAGGTAGTCTGATGTCATTCATGAATTCATATTGATAGATGGACTTAAGATTTTTTCCTTGTCGCCTTGCGCAACTTGTACTACTATTGCCATCTAGCTGCGCGAGTCGTAAACAAATTGCAACTCCAGTCGACTTTGCTGCTGCTTATTAGAGCCCTTCGGTACTATGCTAAATAAGGTAGGTACGTACTTTTGACTATAGGTATGAAGTTAGTGGAAGGAAAATGTAGGTGGTGACGAATGCCAATAAATTAAGTTACGTAAAATTTCCTGCTAATAAGTAGGAATAAATTTAAAATAAGTTTAGGGACCAAATCTAATACTTTAAACGCTAAAACAAAATTACGATTATTTTAACCTGGTCACGGTAACCTGAATAATTTTCCCTGACCTTTATTTATTTAAATTATTATTATATACCTTTTGATTCTATTGATATAACTACCTTCATGAAAGGCTCATGGGACCCACATCACTTACAGCGTTGTACCAAATGATTTCTCCCACCTAAAAGCTGCATTGATTTTTACGACATTTAATATACTACATTAAACTATCTACTGACGCAGGCCCAACGCCTTTAGCGACCGAGAAGGCATCAGCAATTCTTGTGGTGTTGTAGTTGTTTAAATGCGGCATTTATTACTACTTACCATCAGGTGATCCGTTAGACTGCCGTATCTAATATAATAACCACGATGCCTAGGCACTATAACTTGATAACATTGTAGTTTTTTAGATACCTAGCAATCTTAGTAAAAATAATATGGGCTTATAACAATACACCAGTCAAAATCTTTCTCAGTAACAGTTAAACAGAATGTAACAATTATATTCTACAGAAGATTTTTTACACAATATGCAACAGTTGATATTTATTTTTGAATTTATCAATAGTTAACTAAAAATCTCTTACAGAAAGTTATACTATCTAATAAATGTTAAAATAAAGGTCATTTAGAATAATAAAATTCCTTTCAAGATTGAAGTATCTATGGAAGCTGTAGATATAGGGCTGTAGCATACATCTAGCTTTGATTTCTAGCTTTCTTTCTAAAGGGACAAATTTAAAATTATTTGAATAAATTTTAATCAGTAAATCAAAAGACATTTTAAAATTGTGAAAATGAACTTTAATTCAGCAAATTTTATACTAAATGTATAAATATGATATAATCTAGATTTCGTTTCACTACCTAAATAGACATCATGTTATAAAAAAGTGTACAACTAAAACTAGTAGCTGATTAAACATCTCAATGTGGCTTATCAATTAGTAAGATCTTGTAAAAGCACTTTGTTTAAAATGGTTTATTATACTTAAATAATAGATAAAAATAATGAAAGCTTTTTAGCTTACAACTGATGTTGAACTTCCAAACAACAATCATTTTCAATACAAATCTTAAACTTCTAGTAAACTTGAAACATTTAACGAGCAAACTGAATAAATTATTATTCATAATAAGAAACAAACTTAACAATGTCGATAGCTCAAAGTAATATAATATTTTCAACAAATGTCGACAGACTTCACAATGGTTACTGTGTACATGGAGTCAGTAGTCAGGTCTATTTTGATGCAGTGTTCTGTTAATGCCAATTAATGATAATGATTTCTTTTGTCTATTAATTACTGTATTGATATTGTATTGTTCAAGTCTTTCTTCACAGCATTATCTTTTTTGTGTTTTGAAACTAACAGAGAGAGGCTGGCCATGGAGGACATAGCCGTTTAACGCTTGTATCGCCATCGCAGCTTGGTCGTAATTTCTCATCGTAACAAAACCAAATCCTTTACTCTTATTAGTTTGATGGTCTTTAATAATCTTAACTGACACAATAGCACCATAAGGACCAAACAATTGCCATAGAGTCAACTCCTCTACTTCAGGAGCAATATTATAAATATAAATAGACCATGTACTTGGAGAATTGTGGTCACCCATAGCACCCATATGATTAATCCAATGGTAAGGTTTTACCAGAGGATTTTTAGTAAAATTATTGTTATTGTTTTTATGTTTATTTGGGTTACTCTTATTAGCATACTTAACAGTTAATGGGTGTAAAAATCCAGGAGGAGTGGTGCCATTAATATTTTGTATGGCTCTCTCCGCTTCATATTGATGTTCGTATAGAACAAATGCTATACCTGCAGCTATACGAGAATTAACTATTTTACCAAATTGTGCAAAAAGTCCATGTAAATCCTGCAAGGTCAGTTCATTGGGCAGGTTACACACGTAGAGGTTCCAATCAGCTTCCGGTTTCGACGGCGGCTTTAGCTCCGGGTTGAGGAGCGCGTGAGACACTTTTAGTGTCTTATTCTGCATTAGGAGCCCGTTGAAAGCCTTCCGGGCTTTAATTGCATCCTCATGACAAGTGTACTCCACGAACCCATAGCCTCGGTTCGCTATCAGTTTACAACTTTCCAATTTACCCATTGTCGAAAACAGTGAGAACATCATATCCTGGGTCATAACTTCAGGAATGTAATTGACGATAAGTTTGGTGGGTGATTCGTCGGGCCCATATTCGTTAATTCCTTGACAATTACCGTCTTGACACGATTCCGACATTTTTTAATTGTTGTCGGTGAATGACATTTCTCCATAAAGTTCGTAATCTTTTTTAGTTATGTTCGGAAACGCAAGCACGTGGCATTAAAATTATGCAATAGACAAATCGATAGATTTCTTAAACTAAAACGGAACTATTAAGATGTGCACTTATTAGTTAAAAATATATTCAAAACAATCATAAATCTTGTGTCTAAATATATTCAAATTAATATAAAGTTAAAAAAAAAATATTGGATGTATGAAGTATGAATTTCGCCAGTATTTGTTAATTTCTTTTTTGATAGAGCTGATGATTAAAATCATTTAGTTCATAATTAATAACTAATATAAATCGTATCCGGATGTTAATATCTGTTTTATTTGTACATTTGTATTAAACAAGCTTACATTAAATGAATTTGTAAGTTTCTGTTGACGTAGTCAACGTACTTAGCTAAAATAATTTAACTAGTTAGCGTAATATAACTAAATCAAATTTTTGACTGCCTCGTTGGCCTTCTTTTAGTGCTGCGTCGTTGTTTTTAGTACTCTTGTACTATGTAATTGTTTATGACTGCCTCGTTGGTCTAGCTAGTGGTAGCATGCGACGCCTAAGGACCAAGAGGTCCCGGGTTCAAATCCCGGGTCGGGCCAAAAATTTGTGGCTGGGTATTGCAATATTGAAATTACTCAGTAACGTCCCGGAGTCCGGAAGTTGGCAGTTAAATCACCCCCGTGCCTGGGAAAGTACGTTAAGCCGTAGGTCCTGCGCCTGTCCTCTCTCCGGTCATATCGAATGGCCGTCTTACCGGACATGAGAGTGAAGGAATAGAGTGCACCTGTGTTTGCGCATACACTTGTGCATTGTGGACTATAATATCTCGTGCGCTGATGGCTAAGCCTCGTTGAGATTGACCGCTGTGGCCCATACTGGTTCATCATCATCCTCTTGCCTTTCTCCCAGTTCATCTGGGGTCGGCGCAGCATGTCGCAGGACACTATTTCTTATTAATACTACATAGTAATAAATCCACCAACATCCATGTGCGTACGCAGCTTTTGGTCAGGGGGTGGGGGCATTACAATATTACCTATTTGCGGACTAAAGTGTGCGCGGGTTGAAGCAAACGTTCTATGTTTTTGGCGTACATTTTGTGCGGCGCGGTCTGTCAGAATTTAGCGAATTTTTTGTGCGCCGGACTTTTTGCACGTCTTATGCGCAACTTCATTCAATTGCTCGAGTTCTATTTTCACCGACTAAAAAGTGCGTCATGGTTAGTCTTTCGTCTGCGCACACCCTTTTCCTGATGTACACGCCATGACACTTACGATTTATACCTATTTTTGGACATGAAATGAAAAAGTTTTAGGCTTCAATAAAGTACTTATAAATCGTCAGAACAAGATGAATATTTTCAGGACAGGACGGTTTGTCGTGTGGTCAAACCCAAGTCGCGTGTTCGGATCCCGCCCGTACCATACCATCACGCCCGCAATCTTCAAAGTGGTGGGGCGAGTCCAAGACGTAAGTACTAGAGTCAACGTATTAAAGTAGGTATGTCCATCTGTTAGGAAATTTTGGTGGTTAATAAAACTACAATGTTTAGACATGTTTTGCTATATTCAGAATAAGTACGCATAGTAGTCGAGGACTTGCGAAAATTGAATTTTGATCCACCCTAAAAAAAATCATCCTCACGAAACCGCGAATTTTAAAAAAGCTTTGTCAAAACAAAAATATTTTAGAAAAATTTACGCATTAGAATTACTTACAATTATTATAGAAATAAATCAATAGTATAGTGATTTCCAGGAAGATTCATATCATATTTTGTATCGAAAAATAATAACGTTTCTTTTAATCGTTAGGCATGTCATTTTGATGGGTGGGTCACAATTTAATTTCCTTTACTGTACACACATACACGTGGTTAAAATACGGTGAAATAAAATATATATCACAAACTGTCATTACATACCTCATAAACAATTATAGACTTCCGATAGCAGTGTTATTTTATAAAGTGATTAAGATATTCCTTTATCACTATCAAGTTTGCTTAAAAAAGCTATGAAGCAAAAACTGCTGTCAGATGTTTTGTTTTTAGTAGAATAATAAACGTAGGTACATACAATAGGCATTAATGTAACCATAGACGCAGAAGTAAACATCAACAAACACCCAAAGCAAACTATATCTTGGAAATAGGATTACCTAATTAAATACCAAAACTTGGATAAATGCGACAATATCAGTAATTATATTACTAACGAGACAATTCTTTGAGCTATTATTTGTTTATAATTTTAAGGACTAAACTACTGGGTATATTTTATTTGAAAATGTTTGTAAATGGTTATTCAAACCAACGATTAAAGGTAATGGTACACTATTGTAAAAAAAAAACATGCATGATCTGCAATATAGTTTTATAACAGTACTTAAATTAAATTAAGAAAAAAGCTGTAACAGGAGTGCATATTTTAAACAGCAGTAAAACTTTATAGTACTGAGTATTTGTATGAAGAGCATGTTTACTTATGAAGTCTTGAAAGACTTATTTTTGCACATGATATATTTACATTCATTAGATATTCATGCATGTTATTTTGAGTTATTATTTAATGTCTATGCATAGACGGCTTATTTAGATTAAATCATGCGTTAGTCTGGATAGAAGTCCATTCTAATTAGTCGCGTAGATTTCAACTGACAATACGTTAATTTTTATTTAAAAAAATATATAGTCTCGCGACGCGTTCTAATTAAATAAATAGTTCAATTTAATACAGAATCATTATAAAGAAATTAAGTTGGGGTACTATAAATAAGCCCTGACAAAATCGTCTGCCAACCTAATTAATTTAATGAAACAATAGAATAATAAAGGTCCGGTGGTCAGTATCGACATACATTGGTAAGATTCTGGTAAGTTTGGAGTTACAATTCTTATTCTTATGTCAAGCTTATTTATGTATGTATATAACAAGTATACATCGCATATTATTAGAAATGTATTATGAGAAATCATGCATTTGCTTTGTAAATTTTAGAATCCATTGGAGATTTTCTAATCAGATCTAAATATATTGTATTAACATTGTTACAATAAAAAAATATTATAACTTTTATTTATTATAAGTATTTTGTATAAGGTTGATTTATTTTATAGTATCATCAGATCTATTACATTACACTATTAAATTCTTAAAAAATATTTATGCATTGTTGTTACATAATCAACGTTGATAACATTTTGTAACAATCAAATTATCTACATTAAATAAAATATCACATAAGCAAAAAATACCGACAGGTACAAAATTACATTAGAATGTAAAAACAAGAATGTAACAAAATATAAAAGTATTTAACGCGTGTATACCTTGATAATAATCTCAATAAATTAAATATATTTATCACCACCACCTCTCAATTTAAATAATCATCATTCAAAAAAATAGGTAGGTACATTGATTAAGATGGTTTAGTTATAACTATAAACTTTATCATATTAAAAGTAGACACCTATAAGCTATTATTAAAATCGAATAAAAAAGCAAAATCGATCGAAATGATTCTACATACAATTATTGTCATGGTTAAACAAGAAATTATTCTAAGCTTTGGTTAAGGTTTCCATCGGTCAAACGTTAAGATACTTCATTTCATATAACGTCAGCGTTGATTTACTAGACATGTTTCAATATCGACCCTAGACTGGCGTATGTGCCGAACACAAAACCTGTGATGCCAAAGATGATGATGAAGATGTCCTTCCACATCTTCCAGCCGTGTTTGCCGAGCTGGTCGGGCCAAAAGGTGACGATCTCGATGAACGGCGGGAAGATGAGTGCCAGCGCCGAGCTGCTGAACGCGCCCACCAGCGAGATGATGCCGCTGAGGTTGGGGATCAGCGCAGCCGCTGAAACTATAAGCAAATAGCGCATTAGCTTTTAGTCCTTCCGATCGTGAGAAAAACCCTAAATTCCACTAAAACTCTGGGGTGCTCTGCCAAATTGCCTGGGAATGCTTTGCAACCGAAGTTCCTTCCCAAAAAAGTAAAAATACTCAATTCTTCCAAATTTGAGAAGCCATTCGGCCAGCGCGCGTACGAAATTTAGATGGACTGTTGGGCAGGACCGCGGCGCTCCTATGTAAAATGCGGTGCATAATATTCAAGCGCAAGTTATTGAAGCTATGTTTTGGTGTTTTATAGGTTTAGCAGGTTGTACCTACTGAGGTCAGTTCGTGTTGCGTCGTCTACGCGCTTCGTCTCGACCACCGCCGATGAGGCTATGGAGCGTTTTTAGATAACGCGTTAGCTGACCTCATCCGCGCCGACTGTTCGATACAGATAACTCATAATTGCAACAAATATTTGTTCTGATATCGTATCTGTTTATTTTATTGTTTTATTAAATAGAGAACTGGAACGTCACCCTTCACAGCTCTCAGGCCATTTTGTCTTGATAACGAAATAGGCAAATACAAATCGAAACCGTAATAGTTATCCCACAAAATCGTGTTTGCTTTAAGGTAATTAGTCTAGCGGAATTATCTACCGGTGGGAATAGTTTCGATAGAAACTCAAAGGTCATCGGAATTCTTACTAAAGTTAACTAGAAGACAAGGCACAAATTATATTATAAGCATTTGTAACTGCCCAAGTATTGGTAGAGTCAATGATCTAACTAACGAACCAGAACCCAAATAACTTTTCTATCTGAGTATGATAACCCATGAGCTTGTCTAAAATTGTTGGGTCAGTGTATTTCATTATCTATAATTTCGTTAGTATGTAAACAAGTGAAATGAATCATGCAAAACGAGCACATTAAACGGTTTGCGGCTCGGCCCACGTACAGTTCGCTATACCACACATTGACATACCAGATGTAGACCTATGATTCTTTCTTAGTATTTATTTACCTACAACACAACTATTCTTCCAAATTAATGATGAGTGCCTTAAAATTAAGCCAAAGCTGAATTATCTCAGATATTAGAGCAAGTAATACAAACATTGGTTAAAAGCTTTTACAAATACGCTATGCATCTATGTCTGTATCCTTATTTCTGTATCTGTTTTTTCTCTTTCAATTTCATCCGCGCGGAATTTAATAAATCCTAACTACTTTTCAAAAATAAAAATAATATAAGTTACTCCTTCTAACACCATTTATCTGCCAGTAAAAGTACCCTTAAAATCGGTTCAATCGTTTATGAGATTACCCGGAACAAACATAAAACTTATTTTTTGCTATAAGTACTGCAATACTAATTCGTATGCATTCAATATTAAGCTATTATTAATTTAGACATTACAAACGACTAGAATTTTATTTATTTATATGTAAGTATAGATAAATGAATTACTGCAATAACTGATGATAATGATAGAATGTTATTAAAAATTACACAATACAATACGTGTGATGTTAATTAAATACAAATTCCTGAATTTAAATTTTTGCTAGTCACATCAATTGGCCAAACTTCTATTGTTCTAATTATGTCACGATAATATGCAATTAAATTAAATAATGTTCAAACCCAAATTAAAAAATTGGAGCACAGTTCAACTAATACAAAATTATATTGCAAATAAAGAATTCATTAGACCTAGCTAAATAAATTTGTTTGAATAGCTCTGATCTATTAAATGACAGGGCTGGTATTCACTATTTACATCTATGAAGCTATTCATCACACGTCTTTAATTAAATATTTATAAATGCATAACTTGACTCGGCATGTCTGGATTATCGGATTAATAACCGCCGAGGAGGTCGTCTGGCTAGTCGCGTGATGTAATCACCCTTTATTATATGAATAGATCTATATGTGTCTATTCTAGAATACAATGATATTTATTAAAGGTGCGTCATGCGCTTAGGTAAAACTCAACAGAAAAAATACTAGGACCCAGTTACAAAACATAAACACTCTTTTCACTCATTTTTATATTTGTCTACATTGGCAAACAATTAAAAAAGATAGCACGATTTAAACAGGGACAACTAGCGTCTATCACATTATGCGTAGATACGTAATTTTTGTTTTTACGAAATAGAAGCGATAAATGCAAAATTCACGTAATTTATGCGATAAATACGAAACATAATATTTTGTGTATTTAATACTTTTTTGACGAAATTTCGAAGAAAAATATTTTTAAACGAAATAAACACGTGAATTTTCTGTTAACGTCATGCAGATTTTACTTGCATCAAAATTTTGCTACTTAAGGTTCGCGAATGCAGCTATAGCTATAGTCTTCATAGCCCAGTCAACAGTGTAGATGCTGAAAGATATTTCAGTATCTACAATGTCGTCATACATGACCGAAGGCAAAAGCTTAAGCAAGAAAATATAGAGACAACCACGATGTTAGCTTTTAACTAACTTTTCTGTTATAAATATTTTAATGATTATAATAATAAATACGAGTTTTTAAATATTTTTCGTTTTATTATGCGAATAAATGCGAAATTTTAGATTTTTTTCAGTTTTTTAGTTGCGAAATATACGTAACCCTAATTATGCGTAATGAAAACAAAATGTAACTTATAAAATAATAATAGATCGAGTACGCATTCGGTAGTGACCCTGCCCCATGCGCCGTGTGCTGATACTTGTGTTTGTTCTGTGTCTGGGTGTTAATATCCAATATTTAAGTTGTATATTTGTAACGCCACTGTTGATTCTGATATCCGTAATACAAGTGATTAAGCTACTTACCTCGGAGTCAGATTAATGATGTAGACTCGTTTAAAAAATAACTACTGGGACGTTTTCGAGTCTTCATCGCTTATGACATGCCTGGGTTATCTATAATATCATTGAACTATTATACATGTTTCCTAATCACTTCTACCATCTGATGTTGTTATATGTTTTCATAACAGGCGCGTTCTAAGTTGTCAGACTAGAAGTTATTTATAATTGTTTAGATTACATTATTGTTCGAATTAAGGCTGCCTGATTTCGCGTGGTTACGTGCTTAACCTGGCTTTAGACAGCCTTGGCCTGGTCTAGTAAAAAACACTGTAACACAAGATGTTTGCCAGATGTTAAAATTTAAAACACGTGTGAGAATAGTGAGCGTTTGTTGCAAACTCAATTAAATTAATATTTTTAGTAGATATAGTTAATATTATGTCATGACCCAACCAGTTGTTTGTCGTAACTCATACTTTGGCAAATGCTGATCCAGGCTAGCAGTAAGATTTTTAAGTTTGGTTTAATACAGGCATGGTATGTTAGAATTAAAGGCACGTATTTTATTTTTAACAAAAAATCGAAACTTTTTTCATACAAGTCTGGTCAAGTATTTTAAGTTATCCCCTACACAAATTCCTATTGCGCTATCTAAAATGTTACATGTAATATATAACGCGTCCATGTTTACATTTAATCCGGAGTTTTAATTGCGGCGCTATACGATACGATAGCGACAAAATGTAAATCATAGATTCCCAACGGAGGCGGTAGCACCCCCTAGTGGTCGCTGGAGATTTTCGAGGGGGCAATAGCGGGGACGGTGATAGCTAAGGGGACGGTCGTGGTATACTTAATTAATTAGAAATGCATATATTTTCACGAAAAACTTTGTATCTGGCCGTCTAAGATGTTGACCTAATTAATTACCTCTCAGTCACGACCGATGACAGAGAGATAATTAATTAGGTAAATTTGTGATTATTTTTTGGACTTGGTAAATGGATAGACATATGAAATTGGTATATTATGTAAAGATGGGCGTTGGAATTTTATTTTCTTAAAAGGTTGAGAACTTATGATGTAAACGAATACTTACATGTTATGGAAATGAGTACGAATCGGGTAACCGCCTCGCCGTGTTTGAGTGCCTGCTCTGATGTAAGCTTAGACTTCACGTACGGCCACACTATATTCATGGGCACGTAGAACTGAAGCCCGTACGACAGGAATATCGATGCTGCCATTACTGCGCGAACGCTTTGTGCTAACCTGTAAAACATCATCAATATTTTAAAACATTCAATGTGTTCTTATTGCAATATGTTATTGAAAAAGCAAAAATGTTTCAAGAAGAATATTGCGCTCAGAAAACAACGTTTAGATTTGATAGACAGTCTGGAATTGTATAGTTACAAGCTCAATCAAAGTAGACTAAAATATGACAATGACACACAGGAGTTGCAGGCTGACATCTCACGATTGCACAGGTCCCTTGAGCTTATGACCGACAGATACAAGTCTGCTCGAGCCCAAATAAATGAACACATACAAGCTGTCAACACACTTGTGGACCGGTGCAGCTGTAATCAAAGCGCTGATCCTTCTGATCAGCACAGTGTAGATGTTGTCCAGCAACCCTTGTGTGACGTATTAACACCGTTGACACCTATAAATGATAATGTTTTAATGTTTTCTGACGATATAGGAGTTGGCTATGGATCCCTATTAAATAAAATGTTAAATTGTAATGTTTTAAATTTCTGCATGCCAGACGCTCCTCTAGGTGAGATATGTAAACGTGTGCTTAATAGTAATTTTAATATATATTCTACAATTATAATAATGATAGGTAATGTAAAAACTAGTAAAAAAGACATTATTAAGGGGTTTTCTCTTCTGTCAGAACTCCCTGTAAAAAGAATTTATTTATGCGCATTACCTTTTTATAAATTTTATTCATCTTCTCAAAATGATAGTATTCATAAATTGAATACATTGTTATACAATTTGACTAGTCATAATGACAAATTTGTGTTTTTTGACACAAATAAATTTATTCCTAATAATATGTTGACTGGCAAAACTTTTTATTTGCCTTTTAAAATTAAAAAACAACTGGCTAATTTATTAGCCTATAATATTAATAATATTAATTGTATACATAATCGGACCTTGGAACTCGTTCCAAATCATTTAAATTTACATCTAAGACAATAGAGGACACCTCTAGCGTTAGTAGAATATCTAGTTTAGAGACAATAGGGAAGTCCAATATTTTAAATATTGTTCATCAAAATATTCAGGGCTTCTCCGGCAAAGAATTAGAAATGGAACTAGGTCTTAACCAAATGGATATACAGGTTTTATGTTTGACCGAGCATTGGTTGAGGAAGAGTGAGCTACTAATTAATATTGAAAATTATACACTCATTAGTTCGTTCACAAGAAAATCAGCTATTAGAGGTGGGTCACTTATACTATTAAACAATAATTTAAAAGGTAAAGAGCGTAAAGACATAGTGGCACTTTCAACTGAACGAACTATTGAAATATCATGTGCAGAGCTTGAACAGTTCATTATTGTCTGTATTTATAGGCCTCCGTCTGGTAATTATCACACTTTTGAGTCTATTATGGATGAGGTATTGAAAAAAATATGTAATTGTAATAAAAAGATCATTATATGTGGCGATTTTAATGTAAATATTTTAGATACATCTCCAAATTCAATTATGTTTTTAAACTTGTTTAAAAGCTATAACTTACATGAGCTGTTTACCCAGCCTACTAGAATTACCTCTACATCTGCCACCTGTATTGATAATATTTTCTGTAATTGCAATGTAATTGATAGGTCAATAATTAATTTCATTAATTCTGACCATAGCGGACAGATTGTTAGTTTGGAGCACTATGCTGTCACGACTTCATCTACTTTCAGTTGTAGACCAATCACAGCACATCGACTAGATACATTTAGGAAAAATATAGTCAATAGAGTCTCGTTGTTAAAGTTTAGGGGTGTGGATATTAATGATTCATATAACATGTTATTCAATGTAATTGAAAAAGAATTTGTAAGGATTTTTACCAAGAAAAAAGTCACTATTAATAATTCTAAAACAAAATTTAGTGACTGGGCCACTACAGGTATTTTCACTAGTAGACGAAAGCTATTCGATTTGTATAATGATAAAGCAAATTCGAATGACCCTAAATTAATCGAATATGTCAGAAATTATTCCAAATTATTTAAAAAAGTGTGTGCAGTAGCAAAATCAAACTATCTCAAGCATAAGATTTCTAATTCTAGTGACAAAATTAAAGCTACTTGGAATATTATCAACAAAGAGACTTGTAAAAACAAAATACAAAATCACAAGTTCTCTCTAAACATTGATAATAGATGTCTACATTCAGATGGGGAAGTGGCAGAAGCTTTTGAATCATATTTTTCTAATATCCCGACTGCAACTACTCGTTCATTAGATTCCAACCCACACCTTGCAAATAGCATCCTGAAATCTAGTGTAGAAGAATGCAATACTCCTTTTAGTTTTCATCATGTTAATGATAAGGTAATTTTAAATACTTTCATAAGTTTAAATTTTAAGAAAACCGAAGATCTATGGGGCGTTTCGATACATATACTAAGACATATAATACAATGTATTGCCCCTATCTTGTCAAATATTTTTAATAAATGTGTTGATATGGGTCAATTTCCTAACTTAATGAAACATAGTAAAGTTATTCCTTTATTTAAATCAGGTGACAAAAGTGACCCATCTAATTATAGACCAATTTCTATCCTGCCAGCACTGAGTAAAATCTTTGAAAAAATTATATTTAGTCAATTAATATGTCACCTTAGAGTCAACAATTTATTACATAGCAATCAGTATGGATTTACCAAAGGGAAATCCACTACTGACGCAGGAGTGGCACTTACAAAACACATTATCGAAGCTTGGGAAAGAAAACAGGATGCTGTTGGAATATTCTGTGATTTGTCGAAGGCATTCGATTGCGTTGACCACCAAACTTTACTAATGAAGCTACGTCATTATGGTGTATATGGGAACTCACTTAGTCTACTGAAGTCTTATTTATCTGATAGGCTTCAAATAGTGAGTGTAAATGGTACAAACTCTTCTGGTGCCCCATTATCGATGGGAGTACCCCAGGGCTCAATATTGGGACCTCTGCTTTTTCTTTTATACATTAATGATCTCCCTTATTTTGCAAAGGATTTATGTGAGATAGTTTTATTTGCTGATGATACTTCCCTGATTTTTAAAATTGATAGACAAAAGGAATCTGTTGACGATGTAAATAACGCTCTCTCACGAGTACTATATTGGTTTTCTACCAACAACCTACTACTTAATGCAAAAAAAACAAAATGTGTTAAGTTTTCAATGCCAAACACAAGGCAAGTTAATACACAAATCACTATGAACAATGAAGCAATTGATGTAGTTAACTCAACTGTATTTCTTGGAATCACCTTAGACGCTAAATTGCAATGGGGTTCCCATATTGCGGCCTTGGCAGGAAGACTTAGTTCGGCTGCATATGCAGTCAGGAAAATACGACAATTAACAGATGTTGAAACAGCAAGATTGGTGTATTTCAGTTATTTTCATAGCGTAATGTCATATGGTCTGCTGCTGTGGGGATCTGCGGCTAATATACAAACTATTTTTGTATTGCAGAAAAGGGCCGTTAGAGCCATATACGGCCTTAGACCACGTGACTCTCTTAGAGATATTTTTAAAGAAATTAACATTTTAACACTTGCATCACAATTTATTTTAGATTGTATTATGTATATATGGGTGAATATACGCTATTTGATTTTTTTGTGTCCCAGAAGGAAAAGTAATCTATTCCATTTAATATTTATAATTTATCTATTTGTCACTATTTTTAAATTTATAATGATGAGGGCCAGAAGATTTACTATTATTTTTGTGTTTTATAAGTACCACAGGAAAATGTGTTAACAGAGGAGTGACACTACTGGCAGAGTAGTGACAAATTGAACCAGAAAAGTGACACACCATTGTTATAAGCTGAGCAAGAAGACTTATATTAAATAAAACACGTATAAATTACAGTATTAGAATATTTTTTATTATATGAGATACATTAAGTCATCACAATTTCTAAATGCAACCTTGTTATTATATTAATATTAATAGTTTTTTAACCTTTAAGTTTTCAATACCCGTATAAAATAACAGAATGACGTATATTCTGCTGATCAGTCTCATCTGAGATAAAAATCACAGTAAATATTATTACTATTTAATAGTCTTTATTATAAAACAATCAAAAAATGAAAACTTTGTAATATTTAAGGCACTGTAATCTTAATCAACTTACTAAATAAAACAAAAATATAAACTTCTTTCACAAAACAAAACAATAGTACTATCTAATGATATCTATCAGTCTCAAGGTTATTTAAACAACTTAAAAAATATCAGCGTACAGTATACATGAAGTCTTTCACTTTTTGCAAAGAACAGAATCGACACGAAACTAAATATTTTTTATTAAAATACTGAACGATCAATAATTTACTTTTCAAAAACATCAACTGGCTTTGCAAACTTATAGAGTACTCTGTTACCTTTCATAAATATATTTGGCACTGGTAATATGGTCAAGATTTGTTCCCATTTAACATCAGACATGTCATTCTCATTTATTTTAAAAAGGGTACCATCTTCATTGGAGACCTTTAAAAATGTAACCCTGATGTCTCCTTCTTCTTCATCAAAATCTGACGAACATACGCCAGCATATCTATATTTTTTATTATTAATTTGGTATTCCACCAGAACAAAATCTCCATTTTTGACAGACATAGGAGTGTCTGGATTATCTATATCAGGTGAATTAATCAGATGAGTAGATGTTTGCGCAACCTCATTTGGCACATCTTCCTCAGAATCAGTATACACAGCAGCAACATCCAATTTGCTTTTTTTTTGAGGGTATTTAATGTCCCCTAAGTGAAAATGAGGACAAAAATTGCTACAAAAGCAACTGAGACTCTTCATGTACAACATATTGCTGAAATGATTTCCTCTTACTTGATGCACTTTTAGTGTACCAGTAAAAGGTTTGATATTTGGTTTATTATCTTCCATTATCTTCTTTTGAAAATCAATTTCTTTTTCGGTTATCACAAATATTTGAATGCCAGGACAGTTTTTATCTAATTCGGTAGCAAAGTCGTTAATGGTAGCAATGTCAGTCCCTAAAGCAACAATTTTGTCAGCGGTTCGTTTACATGTTGCTCCAATACCATCTGGAGCCCCTTTGCCATGACCGGCTTCATGGTAATTCCAGGTAAAATCACAAATATTTGGGTAGGTTTCAGTTAATTTAAAAAGTAAGTAAAAAAACATATATTTGTTACGATACTGAGTAACTGGGCCATCGCTTAAAAAATGAACGTTTTCTACTGAAGAAGGAAGCAGTTCCATGACAGGTTTTAGATGAGCCCAGATTACAGGTACATTATGGCTTAAGTTTTCTGACATTGTGGCGAAACATTTTGTTTCTCCCTTGGTATATAAGACCACAGTGTGCAAACTTATTTGCGTTCGTGATCCACCAAAATGGAATGATTGAACCTCTGAAGAATATTTTGTATTATAGTTTTCTGAAAAGTCCATATGGACCACAGCATCTTTATTAGTTAAGTTATCTTTCAGACTTTTGATTGTTTCATATTGATGGACTATATTTGCTTCATGCTTTAAAAAAATATCAAGGTTTTCTTCAAGTTTCATCACAATGTCTTTTGGAGCATAGTTTGATGTTATTTTGGTATATTTTCGAACCCTGCGTTGTTTTTTAGTTTTCATATCTATAATGTCCTCTATAACACATTGCCATGAAGAATGTTTGATTAAAATAGAATTGTCGAACTCATAATAATATATAGAACGTCTTTTGCAGTTAAGACATTCTCGCATAAGACATTTTTCATTGTAACGGTCGCAACATAAATAATTAAGCACCATCTGATAACTTGGAAAACTTATGATGTTTGCCTGTTTTAGAGAAGCTAAGGTTAGCTCCATGTTTGCATGCGTTATACATAAACAAGTGTCTCTTTGGTGGATGTTTGGAGATACAACCCAAAATGGTCGTAGTTGGCAAAAAAGTGTGTAACTTATCTTTATATTTTTTGTTTTTATGAACTTGGTGTGAAGATTTTTCATGGTATCCTGTAACAATCTCTTCTGTTTTTTTATTTTACCTTTTGTAATACAATCTCTTTTACCTGGGCAGAGTTTACTATTGCAATCTTCTTCTAAAAACTCTGCGACTGTTTTCTCTAATTTAGATTTCCTTTTATCATTTCTTGTCTTCCGTGTTATGTCTAACAAACTTTTATTTGCAGTAGATGACGGTCTTATGGGTTGCATATTAATTTGGTTCAACACTTTGTATTTCTTGACTATTTTACCACTTAATACTTTTTTAAATATTTTCTTTTCATTATCATTCGTTGTTAAATGCATATTTTCTTTGAGTTGATTTTGGATCACTTCACTAAATAGTAGTTTTTTCTTCACCTCTTCTACTTTTTCTTTATTATTGCTCTGTAAAAGATCGGTAACTTTTGAGTTTGGAGTCATTTCCTGTTTTTTGATGCGCAGTAGTTTCTTTTTATAGTCACGTACCTTTTGACGTAACTCTTTAATTTCATGTTTTTGTTTTTTTATAAGTTTATTTCGTAGCTTTCGCTGAGTTTCTGATCGTCTTTTAGCAGCCTCAGCGATATTGTTTCGTGGAAGTGGAGGTTCGTCTTCATTATCAGACTCTGGTGGTGTTACTGGAAAGTTTCTAGTTGATTGTACCTTCACACGAGCTCTATGCTTTCTAGTCTTCTCTCTCCATATTTTTCTAATTGCCCTTTGTTCCCTTACAGTCATATCACGTATGCTCTTAATTTGTCCCTTTTCTTTTTTTTTTTGGTATTGCTGCCTTTCCCTTTTCTTTTAATTCTGCATTTTTAATGGGATCATTTTTAATTCTTTGATAGCGTAATCTTTCAGCTTGTCGCTTTTTTTCTAACCTCTCTTCCCTTGTTTGCTTTTTTTTAACATTCACCATGATGTCTGATTATGCTAGAGTATCTAAAACAAATAAAATGAAGCATTAACATATTAGATATTTAACGGAACAGAATTTCGTCACTTCTCTGTCGTTCATGTATTTCCTCTGGCATGAAATCTGCCACAGAAGTGACGCCAGAGAAGTGACAAAATCGTAAATAACCTACAAAAACAACATCACTAGATTTTCGTACCACAGTTAGACGTAACCCATGACATCTATACACAATAAACCTTGCATTGAGTAAATAAACAGTTTTGTTACAATAAAATAGAAAAACATATGCTTACCAAAGGAAATACTCCAACGACTGGCACAAACACGCTCGTCGAGAGCGAATCGCAAACTGACGTAATATTATTTAAGTTTTGCTCAAGATCGTTAGCTTGCTTCTAACTTCACACTGTTGTTCGCGCGTAATTCAAGGTCAAAACATACATCGGCAATTTTAAGTGGATTTTTTCTTCTTTAGAGTTTCGCCAGATGAAGTGACGTTTTTGTAACGTGACATTAAAAAAAGTTAATTTTTTTATATTTAATAAATATTTTTACATTATATTTTGATAAAATATATTTCGATGTTTATTAAAGTAAGTGAACATTTAAAATTAAAACATGTTTGCATACGCATTTAAATAATATTGCCGTTGAATCATTATAATGCATTAATGGGGAGGCCAGAGGAGTATACATTTTGAGTTTTTAAGACTAATAATGCTTTTAATTAAACAATTATCGTGAAAAGACTATGTGGGCCAGATAATAGGCCATTTTATTTATTGTTTAAGCATAGATAATTAATAATATAATAAGTTTGACATAAAATTTGTCTATAGACCATTGAAATTCAAATAGCGTATATTCACCCATATATAAAAACATTGACCAATTTCCTAAGAAGTCAAACACTCATAGTTTTAATACTAGAAATAAACACAAACTTGCTGTTCCAAACCATAGACTCCAGAAGAGTGGTAATTCATTTATTGGTCTTAGTATTAAAATATTTAATAAACTTCCAGAAAGTCTACTAGCATTACCTTCACATAAGTTCAAATTGTGCATTAAAGCGTTCTTAATGAAAAAGGGCTATTATAAGTTTGAAGACTTCCTAAATGATAAGCATTTATGTTTAAACTTCATAATGAAGTGTTCACCTGCAGTGTTGTTACCTAATAAGTACCTATAGAATATTAAGCACGAAATTGTAAATCTTTGCATTTAAAAGAGTAACTATCGAGTTTCTTGCCGGTTTCTTCTCGATAGATTCTACCTTCCGAACCGGTGGTAATCCTTTTTTCTGTTTAAATTGACTATTTATAAGTGCTTTTTTGAAGCCTATATAAATAAAGAGATTTTGAATTTGAATTTTGAATTTGAATTTGAATTTATTGTGTTAATAAATAGGTTGAAAGTCTGGACTATTCTGATTGGATTGATTTTTGGACTTAGTGACTCACCCTTGCATGGGATGCATGCAGTGGCGGATTATTCGCTTTAGTCGCCCTGGGTCCGTTAGCACCAGCCGCCCAGGTATAGACTTGTGTTGTTATTATCCCTTAAGAAATATTTTACTGGGCTAGGCTCGGGCCTATTCGGCATTTTTTTTTTACTTGGGGAACTCCCACGTGCCGTCGCCCTCTGAACAGGCAGAGGGCATCCAAGGCGCAGTTCCAGAAGAGCTAGTATACCCACAACCGGGATAGTTGGAGGTAGATAGAGGAGAGGCGATCCCTCCGCGACCCACCGCAACGCAACACAGTGCGCTCCTGTCGGGTTGCCGAGGGTAGGGAGGCGAGCAACGTCACACTAAGCTCCTCCTGTTCCTCGGCAATCCTGGTCCGCCCGTAGGGGGATGCGGACGGTGCCGCAACTGCCTTGTTTCCTTCCGGGAATCGCGACCCATCGCACCTCCGGCCTACTAAGGTACGGCAAATCGGAGACCAGACCCTTAGTCGGCATTTAGGCTAACTTATAATCTGTAGGTAAATGGCGCTGTTTTCGATTCTATTCTTCTTCGATTATTTTTTTTAATAAACGACTTAAAATTGTATTTTGGATTTCCGCATCAAACACTGAAGTATATAAAATTTGCGATCAACCTTGCGATGTCTGTAGCAAGACAACATCTGCCTATTTTATCCGCTAGTTAAAAATAAATATACATATTCAATGAAATTGTTTATCTATGAAACAAATACATACCTAGACTGATATGCCAAAATACGAAACAGGTTTGGTTCGGCCTTGACAAATACGCTTTATCAGGAATTATTGAAATAAGGCAGAAACGTGGGTAAAAATTTTTTTTTTGGTATAAATATGCAAACTAATGTATATTTATTATGCCTAATATGTATCAATCTGTTTTCGTCCGATTTGTTTCCGGTCGTTGTAGTTTTAGGATGATTTTCTATATCACACACGAGAAAACTCTAGTTTGAAAGTAGATGCTAGTGACGCAACACAACATGAACGTTAATTTATTTATTTGATGAATACATTTTATGTCAGCCTACACATGACGATTGACAATTAATATTGTTAGATTATAAACTATCAAAATTATATACGATAAAAATACAAATAACTATCGACAGTTTATAATCCCACGAGATAGGTTATAAAAAACTAATGATCGTAATTGGTAATCATACGATGACTTAAGTACATCTCATTAAGTCTGTAGGTACATACTACTGATATTACTACTATAAATTTTACGTGTGTCTAATATGTTTATAATTTAAAGTATACTCACAAATCGTTAGGCAAATTGAGCGTAATGCTGCCGAGTACATGTTCGCCGTATTTTAAGTATCCAAAAAAACCGATAGCAGTGTACAACGCGGCTACGATCACCATGCCAGTATTTAAAACACCAGTCCAGCCACCGAAATCTTCAGGAGTTTTCATATTATTTTCCAAAGGTAAAACCTAAAAAGTTCAAGAGCTTTTTAGTCTAAGCACAGTTCAAAGGCAAGAAGGAATAATAATAGCACTCACACAGTCTTATAAAAACACGGACTAGTAAAAAAAGAAGGACTCCGCGCCACTAACTAGACGTTGAAGCTCTGCAAGTGCTCCAACTTTACACGCAACTTAAGTCACACATTGACATAGGCGCTCCAAAATGACAGATTACCGATACCTGGCATCCATATGAATCTCACTCACACATGCGTAAACGTGGCTTCACACTGTAGTATGATAGCGCGGAGACCTTCTTTTTTTATAGTCCGTGTAGATATAAAAAATACAAAAAACTATTTCCGCGCTTTGTCATCCATTTGTGTAGAATTATCTATACCTCAGTCTTTTTCCGAATTAAAAGTACTTATCCGATATTTTCTTCTGACAATGTAAAGTGCCAAATTGCACGATGAATGCTTGAGTGGTTAAGACGCGAAAGCGTAACAAACGAACTCACTTTACAAATGAGTTACGACATTATTAAAACTGTTGGACAAATGTTTAACCAATAATTATTAATATAAATGGAAAAGGACTGGTACAGACATACAAACAAATTAATTATTTGTGTACGTGGTTGTGTAACTTTCCTACGATACGACGATAAAGACATTGTCATTATGAACTCATAAACATTGCAGAAATAATGAGGTAGGTAATATTGATATTAGCCACACTAGGTATTCTACTTTACTTTTAGTTTTTTAATTTGGTTTGTATGAATATTATCTTATACTTTAAATACAGTTGCATTTATTTGAACCCCGCATATTGAATATTTTTATTATGGAAATTTTCCACTCATAAGTACTCTATCTGTAAAAAATTCTGTACAAGGGTATTGGATACCTTCTAATCTTTGGAAATAGGTTGATGAAAAAAGGGATGACCAAACACTCGTTTCAAGAGCTTTTGATGTTATTGAACTTTGACATGAGGTAATATGAGGATTAATTAGGTTATAGTTTACGAGGTAAATTTTTTGACGCGGGGCATTCCCCGAAGTTGTTGATTTTACGTACGTCACCAAAATTTAGGGTAAGACGATGTGGTCTATGGGACTCATCTGCTAGAGCGATATTATCAACTTCAGCATTTGAAGCCATGCATCCAAATCATACTGACTGCCACAACATCACCAGCAAACTTGCCTATTTGATGAGGTGGCAAAAGCATGCTCAAGTAGATTTTTTCTACTGGATCATGCTCTACATTAACCAGATTCAATAAACTAACTGTAGCAGTTACCAAATTGTTATAATATTATAATTATTTATTATTTTTATATAGGCGTGATGCTATGTTTATGTTTGTGTTTTTGTTTATGTAGATAAATACAGATGATTGATGAAACTCACCACTCCAATTCCTTCAAATGCATATATAGCTGTGCCAAAGTATAAAGGCAGCTGGTGCCAATTTGCAACCGATTTCACTGTATTAGTGTGAGGTAGATCTTGCAATATGTAATAGAATGTTACAACTAAGCCCCAAGCGGTCATAATGGAAGCCACAAGAGACACCGGGGTCAAATATTTTAAATTCTTCACCATTGATAAAGCTAATATAGCTGGGAACAATAAGACTAAGTAAGTGTGAACACTGAAGTTTATGCGGAACATAATATGAAAGGTGTCCTGAAGGTTAGTGGCAACAAACAAAAAGTACACGCAGCAAAATCCCAGTTGTGTTATTACCAGAAATATATTGATTATACTCCTGAAACAATAAATATTATTCAGTTAAATATTCATGCTAAACCATGCTCATAATGTATCACATGTATTATTAATCATTACATGTATAGACAACACAAATATAAATACTTTTATAAATAACAATTATACTAATATAGAAAGGAATAAATACTTTCCATAAAGAAACTAAACCACATTATCCTCACATAATTACTAAAAGAGATTCCTCAGAAGTCTGTTTTTTTCCATTAATAGTGTCAATATAAAAGTAGTGTGTAGATGATTTGTTAATTAATTAAACAATAATTATGTTTTCTTAGTATTTCAACTAAATTTTTAATAGGAAATTTGAATATAGCACTACACCCTGTTACTAAATTATTATCTTTCAAAAAAATATCATGTCTGCAGATTTCAAATTTAAAAATATATATTAGCTGTCAATGAAGACTGTTTAAAAGTTAGATACTTTCAAGTTTAAATTGACATAATAATCATATGTGTTATATGACAAAATCATTACTAAAAAACTAATTAAGTATTTTATCAAATGACATTACATGGTAATAAACAATACTTGATAAGAATTGTTAGAACAATTAGATTCCGATCATGCAGTATATTATTTATGTACAATACAGTTGAACAAGCTATGAAATAATATTGAGCCCAAAAAATGGTTATTCAATATTCTACAAAAGAATCTACCACCAAAATATATGAAAGTAAACTTACTTCATTTTCTTAGCATAAGGTCTTAATACTACAGGTCCTGACGTGAATGCATCTTCAACAACTTCAGAGAAACTCAATGCTGGTCTTTGATTTCTTATGCACAATTCATTAGAACATAACACAAGCATGTGCATGCAATGTGTGCATATAGCTCCCATGAATAATGTTCCAAACACTCCTGCATAATAAAATATAATAGTCAAAACTTAGTCTAGGCTGGATTGACTAGTGGAGTTATAAAAACTACTGTTTATCATCTACTTTAACGCTACTTTGGTATGGTTTTATCATGAATGTATGTGTAAATCATGAATGTATGTGTAAAAAATACAAAAAGAAAGAAAGGAAGAACAAATAAAAGATGGGCGGACAACCTTTGGAAAATTGCTGGTGCGCTATGGAAAAGAATCGCCAAGGATAGGTCATAATGGAAAATGTTGGAGGAGGCCTACGTGTCAACAGACACGCTGATCGGAACTGATGTGCAAAAATAACTTTATAAATAAATAGATTATAAGTTGTCAGCAATAAGGGCTCATTATATTATTATATGAAAAAGTTATTGTGATATAGTGCCTTACAGGTAAAAGAATGTTTTTATTATTATACAAGGTTTTCTTAACTATGCAACCTAAATAAAATAAACTAGGAGCCAATAAACTTTTAATTACTTATTGATCAGTAACATCCATATTCGGATACTTACCAAGTATAAGACCAGCATTCTTAAAGGCATCAGGCATAGCCAGTATACCAGTGCCGATATTTCCTTTCAGAAGGTGGATAAGGGTGTCAAAATTTGACGTTGGATGTTCCAAGATCCTCTCCGATGCGGGATGGTAGTCACCTTTAGGTTTTTCATCTTTATGCACAGCTGGGTCTGTAATTAGTTCTACTGTTTGTACGTCACTGTTATCAATAGGTGTACTGGGCCCGGTCAGGAGCGGCTGCTTTTCATCATTCATTTTAAAAGAGTAAGATTTAGACCGCGTAATTAAACGAAAAATCCATTTATCTTTTAATTCACTGTCCGCCTACTCACAGCTATCATCGATTGTCAAATGCATGCAAGGGAAGCACACAACGTACGCAAAGCAAGCAATCAGCAAACACAGACGTCATAAATGTCACTGTCAAATGATATTTTTAAATGTCAATGTCATATTTTGTGAGCTAAAGAATTATCTTAAATGCCAAATGGTGTAACACTGCAAGAGATTATGAGTTCTAAAAAAATAAACAAAGATCCGTAAACGTAAAGAAAAGGCATTTTTTACATAACCTAGCATTTTGTATTTTAACCGTGTACAAAAACTGAGAGCCCCAAGCCATGATCCAATTAAAAAAAAAAATAGGAATTTGACAACCAGCTGACCAACTTGGTGGATTGATCGAGTTTTTGATAAAATTGTTTGGTGCATTATTATGGGAAATGCTGGAAGTAATCAGCCAAAAGAATGGCACCGAGAAACTGTAGCAAAAGTACCTGATGTTGGTCCGTCCTCTCCAGTTAAGGAAGGAGAAGCGTTTACATTTGACAAGAAATCAGATGACGTTCGTGGAGGTCGAGATGACGACAATAACATTGAAGATGGTGCTCCATATTATACCAAAGCGGTCCCAGAAAGTGATGTCGAATATGCTGTTCCCCGAGAACGGTCCAACACGCTTACGGATAGCAGTAAAGAAGTCGATGATCTTAAAGTATTACCCACAGTTTTTAAATGGGAAGGAGGAGGTAAACAGGTAAAAACATATTTTATTTACTGTATGTAAGTTTTAATTATAAAATGTAGATGTAATGGACTTATAAATAAGTTTACAAGGCCAATTCAAACTCTACTTTATATGTTGTGATAGACAGTTAAACAATAACTAGGTACTAAAATATTACAAAATCTATAAACAATATTTTGTTCTTTACTTTAGCAGAATAACTCTATTATCTATTGTACTCTATTTATTGTTTTAGGTGTATATCAGTGGGACATTCACTGAATGGAAAACAATTCCCATGGTCAAGTCGCATGGTGACTTTGTGACTATTATTGACCTTCCAGAAGGAGAGCATCAGTACAAATATTTTGTTGATGGTGAATGGCGTCACGATCCTACTGTGGTAAGCAATTTAATAGCAATAGATTGTTTACAGGAAATGGAATCTTGAATCAACAAATTTTTTGTGGGTATCTATTTAGAGTTGTTTTACAAAAGCAATATTAGAAACAAATGTTTTAAATTACAAACCCTAAGAAAAGTAATTGATTCCATTGGAAATTGAACAAGGAAAAATATATCACTGGTCCATGATAATCAAGGTTGTCAAATCCTGTATTTTTTATGCTTTATCTTGGTGTATTAAATTTTTCAGAAAGTTATAGACAATGGAATGGGCTCTAAGAATAACTTGGTGACAGTTAAGATGTCAGATTTTGAAGTATTTCAAGCTCTAGCTAAAGACAGTGAAGGAATCCACAGTAGTGCCCAAACCGAGTACTCTCAGGTAAGATGGATAATCACTTATGAATTTTAATTACCTACATGATGATATTCATAGCTTCTGGTACAAGATTGAAATTTATGTATTTTTTTTTATTATTCACAGGAAATACCTCAATCCAAACCATGGGAAAAAGTATCTGGACCACCTATATTACCACCACATTTGTTACAAGTTATTTTGAACAAAGACACACCACTCTCTGTAAGTATGATAAGTTATTTTTTTATATTTGTAAGTCTTCATAATTGAATAGTTGTAGCATAAGAGTACCTACTATTAATAGAAGCGAAGGTTACTATGGCTTTATATGTATGTAAACAAAGCCAGAACAGGCTTAAAGTAATGAATACTACATGTGTTATTTTTAGTTGTACTAAAATAATAATTAAGGTATTACTGTGCTAAAGCTAAAATTTACTTTAACAACACATATCCTGATTGTTTACATAAAAAAAAAAATAGAAAGGTCACAATTCCATACAAGAAAAATATAAGTAATTTGTCAGAGATAGTAAATTGTAAAAAAAATATTATTAGATTTACCCTACTGTAAAAAAATAATAGATGTAAACAACTGACTATTTTTAAATATAAAATTTAAATAATATGAATGATGATTCCATTACATTCCAATTCATAGGAATCTAGCGTAAGTTTAAATAATTATGTACTCACTTTATTTTAAGTATTTATTAAAGTTTTTTAAATATTTAATAAAGTTCATAATATCAATAAAGCACTTCGCGAATTCCCTCTGCAAATTCGCGATAAAATAACAGTATCCTCCAAATTTCAAAAAATACCATTGCAGTATTTAACATAATGTTAGTGTACTAATAAGTAATTTTAATAAGAAACCGAACTTCACCTTGTGCTTGTTTAAGTCCATTCTTATTGTAAAATTTGTTTGTTACAGTGTGAGCCAACATTATTGCCTGAACCAAACCATGTGATGTTAAATCATCTGTATGCATTGTCAATTAAGGATGGAGTTATGGTGTTATCGGCGACACATCGTTATAGAAAGAAGTATGTTACTACTCTTCTTTATAAACCAATTTAAATACCCAAATGCTAGTTAGATTTAACAAATAAATTATTACACTACTTCTTTCAATCCAATTTTGGACAATCTTGATGCTTTTCAAATCATATTCATAATTATAAAATGTTTTACGATGCTACGTTTTTTATGAATATTATTCTATTCAAATATCTTGAGAGGGACCTTATAAACAATGATTGTTATAGATTCGCATTTTAAGGACTTTTATTTTATTAAAATAGAATGGCTCCCATGAAAAGTTCAAATGTAATAACAAAAGTTTACAGGCGCTGTATGAAAAATATGTTTGTTTTTCACCTTTCTTTCTTTTGTCGTCTTACTGCAGTTATAAAATTTTATTCAACATTTGTTAATGTTTGTGTTTAATTAAAAATTTAAACACTAAACTGCAATTAGGCCGCACCATTTTGTGTCTTGAACCACTGGCTAGGTTAAGTCCCCTTTCTTGTATATAATATGATTGGTACTTTGGGTATTAAACATTCTGTAGCCTAGATACTAATAATAAATAAACTTTGCTTGTATTAGACCATCAGTAAGGAAAACTTAAAGCAATGTTAGTCTATTGTACACATTAGTTAAACACACAAAGCCACTCATACATTGTTTTGTTGATACAATGTTACACTGGGTCTTATATTTGGATTCCTTCAATATAGTGTGAATATGATCTTATTTAAGTATATTTTAAAATAACAAACAGTACAAGATAAATCCATCAAGTAAAACTTAAAGAATCATAAGCAATTTGACCATTGTCATGTGCCTAATATTATTTTCATAAGTATCAATCAATGTTGAAGTCCTTTCCATCAATGACATGAAATCATTTATAATGTTTTACATTCGATTAATAAAGTTAACTTTTCTTATATAGACTACTGGTCAAACCATAGATTTATAGCGTAGTCGAAAAATTCTAAATCTATGGGTCAAACCTTACACGCTACAAGCCTGTTAGTATAACATGGGGTTTATCTAAACATAGTATTATTTTGTTGTAAATGTATTGTTGCGTTGTGATGGTAGGTAATAAAATATAGTTATGCGTTCAGAATAATAACATATTATTAAATGTTAAAATAATTGACACCGCATATTTTAAAAGAAAATAAATATAATTATAAAATTGTATGTATTGTCTACTTTATTTTCCCATGTTTCCTATTATGTTCTCTGTTAAATAATATATAATACTAGCAGCGCCCCGCAGTTTCTCCTGCCTATTCCCCGTTCCCGTGGGACTATGGGGATAAAATATAGGTTAAGTTACTCTCTGATAACGTAGCTTTCCATTAGTGAGAGAAATTTTCAAATAAGTCCAGTAGTTTTTGAGCCTATTCAATACAAACAAACAAACAATCAAATCTTTCCTCTTTATAATATTAGTGTAGATATAATAATTACTATCTAGGGCATAGGTTCCCAAAGTGGGCGATACCGCCCCCTAGTGGGCGCTGGAGATTTACGAAGGGGCGGTAGCGGGCCTAAGGACTTCCCGTTGTCCCATTTAGCTGAATGTACGTTATGGGGACAAGGGGACATAAATTTAATCACGTCCCGCTGTCCCCGTGCCGGGGGATATATATGTATGTTAACACATATGAAAGTGGTATAGTATTAAAACGGGGGCGTTGGATATTTTTTTTCTTATCCAAAAAGTTTGGGAACGTTCATGTACGAGTACATAAGTACATCAAGTAAGTAGCAATGCCAAGTTGAAGGTTATGCATTTATTGTGAATCTAACATTTTATATCTGAGATAATTTTATGTGCCTACATATTAATATATTTATTGCCCTAGATATGACTTATCTGATTTAATGCCGATACATAAAGGTGAGCCACTGTGCATGTTTTTTATTATTTATCAGCTAAGTAGTGTACTGTAGATGTTAAGGGTTTCGCATTTTGAGTCATTATTAATTTTAATTTGATTTTCCTTAATGTATATTCCAATAACGTTATTACGACGTTGTTTAAATATTGCTCATTTAAGAAAATACACATATTATACATTACTTATCTATTTAACAAATGGCATTATCTATTTTTAGAGAGAACTTACTTTTAACACGTAACAAGTTTTAAAACCATATAATTCCCTTTAAGAGAGAAAGAGAATGGAAAGCAAAGTTTGCAATCAATTTCTAACTTTAAACATCAAATTTCGCATTCGTTTGCCTAATTAACGTCCAAAGTAATATACTCCTGATAACAGTATTAATATTCCTGAGCGGCGTGTTTTGGCGACTAATTTAACGAGTGAGGTATAGGATGAAAAAAAATAACATGGAACTAATACAACAATGATGCTGCCGGAGACTGGGTCTTCATGCTAATTAGACAATAGTGACATCTGTGACCAATCACAAACCCGTTGAAGGCCTTAAATAAGCATAGTTGAAAATTTCATGTAATTTGAAAGTTGAAAAAATAACAGGTTAGAGAAATATCTGCTCAATTAAGCATTTATGAGTTTATGACCCTTTAGGTAAACTATTTATTGTTGTGTCATCGTACCGAACTTATGTTATAAATTCGTGGTAAGTTAGTACCTAAGTTAAGGTAGTTACATAATGAAAAACTTTGAAAAGTTGCATAATGATCATAAGTTTTTAGAACTTTATGGAGGAATTTAAATGTTAAGAGTATCTATTTATGTATCTTTCATGTTATTTGTTTCTAAATAGTTTTGTAGGAATGTTTGGTTTCACAAAATTTTTGACCATACTTTTTTGTAATTTATTATTTTGTCAAAACTAAATTGTACATACACATTAGTAAAATTACTTACATCTCACACATGCCTGAGTTTTGCCACAGCGGGCGAAGAATCCGTTATCAATGTGCCTCTGCTATTTTTAATTTTAAAGACGGGGCCTCAGTCCAGCAGTATACTGCTGGACTGTGGCCTCATTTCTTATACCAATTAAAACTATTGGGTATACCCAGTAGTTTTATTTTGGTATAAGAAATGTACCTCAGATGAGGAGTCATCGGTGTGGTGGCAAGTATTAATTAAATCTCACCGAGAGTTACTTATTTTTCTATATTTACCTAGAGGAATTTTAAAAATAGTTTAAAATTCTACTTTCCATGACCAAATTGGTAAATCATTTAATAAAACGTCAGGTAAAGGGTACCCTAAACCGACGAGCATGCATAAAAATAGTAATTAATGTCGAAGTACCGAGAGGCGTGTTAGCATCGTAGGAAATGATCTCTGTCTAATTCTAGAAAAATTTAATTATTGTTATAATACCTACATAAATTAAGTTTTATGACCTTAAAAGTAGTTATGTAAAAAATAATTTGATATTTATGTAATTAAATTAAGCCAAGTTGCTTTCTTATACGTTTATAACTTGAAGGTTCAAAATTCTAAAAATATAATTTTTTCGAATGTTAAACTAAGCCATCTGAAAAAATCCAAGTACATAATGTAAAATAAACAGTTAGTTGCATCTCTCTCACTCTTGGAACGAATTGTAATTGTATGCTTACATTTAATCAGTTGCGTAAGCGTTTGACACGGTACTCACACCACGGTTTGTCGGGTTGAATTTTTAATAAGAATTGAATTGTATGATTTTTATTTATTATTAAGAATTGAATAGATTTTTTTCTAAGGATCAAGTATGCTATATAACAATTACTCACAAAGTTCGTACCTTAAGGCCGCGTTCAGGGAGACGCGGGGCGTCAGGCGGCGTGGTGCGCGACGTAGGCTGCCGAAAATACAAACATAAGGTGGATGTATTGAGCGTCCACGGAGAAGCGTTTTTCCACGCGTTTATTTGAATTATAAGCGTCGTCTGTAGCGGGTGGAGCGGCGGGCAGCGCCGCGGTGGACGCCGAGGGTGACGCTGCGGGTTTCGCGGTGGTTGAAGCGGCCTCGTTTGTAACTAACTAATTGGTCATTTATTTGCTCACTTAACATTGCATTTTTTGCATTAATAATCATTAAGTGCCTTTAAAAGAGAGATCTCATTTAATAATCAGTATTAAGAAAAACTGAAAGAATACATAGCTACGTGTTTCGTTATCTTCATTTATGATTTCTAGGGATTGAATCAAATAATCTGTTTAGTTTACTAACGTTGATTTTTGACAAAGTTTAGTTAATTTTAATGGTGAATAACGTACATACCTACTTAGTACAAATTATAAATAATTTTTTTATGGTAAGATGGGTTTGTTCTTGGCTTCACACTGAACCATAGGATTGAGAAGAAGCATATGATGGAGCGTAATACGAGCCTAATATTGATTGTATTATATTTCGAAGAATACTGGCAGGACGCAGGCAAGCTGCGCTAATCGCACGCAGTTAGCGAAGTATAAATGAAATGTGTGTGTCATTAAATTGAATAAATTGCGAAGATATTCAAGATTCCGCTGCGGCAACGTTTGGCCATTTGCTAGATTTCATATAGAACGCCTTTATAGAAAGCTGTACTTAGTTTACATTTGAGCATACGTTGTTTTGAATTTGTACGTCATATTTGTGAAAACAAATTATGAAAAAAACATAGCATTCAGAAGATATAAATGTAAACGTACAACAAAGCTATTAGGTGCTAGTATTTAAAGTATGCAATATAAGGTCTACTTTATAACGTTCGTTTATACATACCTTGTAAGGACCTGCAACATCTATTTACAACCCTATTTACCTAAAATTTTTGATACACTTTTAGTATTTTTTTTGAAGGTATAGGTAGATTGCTTATTAAGTCATAAATAGTAACTGAATAGTTTAGCTGCAGTAATATTTTCACGTGAACATAAAGATTGAAATAAAAAGGAAGATAATGAATAAATTAAATATTTTATTTCCATTTATTAATCCTTAAACAACTTTTACCTTATAATCAATTTTACTTTCACAATATATTTTAGAAAATTGGAAAACACTTTTAAGGTTTAATTAATAACTTTAGGCCGCCGTAACATATTAATGCGCGTGTTTAGGGTTGCCACCTTTCATATTTACTTTTATAAGGTAAAGTAATGCAGTATCTATATATTTTTTATCTGTATACTTACTTACGTTTGACTATATAGTAGGTCATTGTGTTTGTTAATTATATAAAATGATTAATTGATTCATTCATTTGATTTTGAAGTATTTTGGCCCAAGATAACATATTTTTTATTAAGTGCTCATGACAACCCTGTCGATCGTCAGGCCTGGCATTAGTCCTAATTTAGCTAGGCGCTATGCTTTCAAACAGCTATGAAACCAGTATCTCTTGGTACTTAGGCAACGCATCGCTTGTGGTTGAAAATAATCTTTTAAAGGGACGGCGTGAGCTCTTAACTTAGCCCCTATGAACCAGGGCCGCGCGTCGATGTCGATGTAACGACCAGGACCCCGGCTCGTTTTAAAACCCTAGCTTGTGATTTCGTCGGTTTGCCACTGCAGTAGCTAACAAATGCAGTGGCACAACAAAAATGAACGCAATTATTGAACTCGTGTAGCAATTGTATTAGTAACTATTGTCCTCATCATATTTACAGCGACGTGGCATTTCACGGACGCGGCGTCACGGTGTATACAAGGTTTAATTTCTTAAATACGAAAACCGAAACACGGGTCAAATATTTTCATTTGAAGAATTAGTATACAATAAATTGTAATGGTATCTCAAAAATTCACGAAGACACAAGCTTTTCATATTGCCTCGTTTTCCTCACGCCGAGTACTTTTGTGTAGTGCGCGTTTGCTCTTAGTATAAACTAGCTGTGCCAGCGGTGTCACCCGCGTTTATCTTTAATATTATAAAGACTATTTCCGTCATACATGATTTCTATGTAACTTTAACAATTAAGGCTGCACACGCGACGGAAGCTTAAAACATGGAGTAACTTCTCCCGTTTTCTCAACATTTCCCTTCACTACTCTGCTCCTATTGATTGTAGCGTGATGAAAAGTATACTATAACCTGCCCAGGAGTATGAAGAATAATTGTACCAAGTTTCGTTAAAATCCGTCGAGTAGTTTTTGTTTCTATAAGGAACACAGAGGCAGACTAGACAGATAGATAATAATCTATACTTATAATAAATCTGTAGAGAGGTCAATTCTGTACATGAAATATATTTTCAAAATAACTATCAGGCGGTGATTAGTGATCGATACTGATGCCAAAAATGCAATCAGTAAAATTTTTGTAACTGTAGATGGGCAATTGATGAAATACCTCGACGAGTATGCATCTACTTGGGCCAGATACTTTCTTTCGCGAACAGGCAAAAGAAATCGACCACCGAATCGAAAACGCCTGAAAAAGCTTCTGGTCTATGAAGGGAGACCTTCCCCCGCCTCTTAAATGCAAACTCATTCACGTTTTTTACCCTGCCTATCGTAACTTACGGTGCCCAAACTTGATCCTTGACCAAAAATCAGTGGAGCGAAGTATTTTAGGTCTGAAAAGAACAAAGTTCGGAATACCATAATTCACTCTAAAACTGGAATGGGAGTGGGACAGCTCACACAGGTCAAGTCGGTCGTATGCAGGATGGAACCAGAAAGATTGACTCAAATCGTTACCAGATGGGAGCTGGTGGGCCGTCGCCAGAGGGGCAGGCCGAAAAGATGACGTGACGATTTAGACGTCTATGTCCATGATTGGCCCAAACTGGCAATTGATTGAATACTGTGGAAAAAAGTAGGGGAGGCTTTTTTCCAACAGTAAGACAGCGCATGCTAAATAAAAAAATATATATTTAAAGTAGGTACTACATGGTGTTGTCAACGACTTATGGGCTAAAAATTTATGTATGATGGCTTCCATACCCCAATGGGATGTCGAGGGAATACAATTATGACATTTCCTTCTGACAGCAATAGCTTAATTATTTCAAGCGGTTATTACATAATTTTCCTTAATATATCTAATGAATGATGAATGATAAATTTAAATAATATTGTCTCGGTGGTCTGTCTACATAAATAACCTTTTTATTTTTGAGATATCCGGAAGATTAGGTCATCTAATATATCTATGTTTGCCAACATTTCATCATTGTACCTACCTAACTCAATATTGAGACTTAAATTATAAGACATACTTTTTTATTTCTAAATCATTGGTTTTTCTTTTTTAGTCACATAAATTTGTTTTAGTGTAATTATATTGTAAATTATAAAATTGGGGGAAAAATTATATGAATACTTTTTCTTGCCGAAACTATTGGTTTTCAGTCATTTAATATTATTTGACCACCAGAGGTACCTACGTACCTACCTATACATATTTACAATATGACATAGGTTAACTTAATGCTAAACTAAAATCTCTCAAATGTTGAAAACAATGCTAAACTTAGTCTCAACACCTACCTAAAGAAATAGCGACACAATTGAATAGAAATCCTTAATACTTATTAACATACTTTTTGTTATGCAACACCAACAGTCACGCTACACAGCTATACAAGTCATAAATTATAAAAAAACATGTCCGTTAACAAATTTTTAAGTACCTACTTATTATTAAACATAAATATGGTTAATATAAACAATTTATGGGCAAATATATTTATCATAATTTGTGAATGCCCTGCTTTGGTAACTGATACAGCCAGATCAAACAAAACTCTAGGAGCTAAAATAAAAACGTGATTGATAACTATTGGCATTTATATATTGCAGGTTATATTATTAGTGCCGTTTTACACTAATACACACATTACAATTTCTCTATTAACACGTTCATTACCAGTACGATTTTCATGATGTCTACTAGGATGCCGCCTACATTTTACGGTGGACTCGCCAGGCGAGTCGCCGGCACTGCAATATAAATTAAATCGACTCGCCACGCGAGTTCACTGGCAATACGTAAGGGTAAATTCTTTGTTTTGTTATTTTTGTGGTCGTCATAGTGTACGTAACGTGTTTATCGCATTTAAAAAGTGTTTTACGACTATTCGGCGTACTTTAACTTGTAAAAATGGCAAAAAACTCTATGGATAAAACAAAAGGTAAGTTTCTTTCGTAATTTAAGCAGTGGCAGTCAATCTTTTAAATATTGGTTATTGTTAAGGTTATATTTTGAACTTCTAATACTTGTTAATAGACAATTTTACCTTTAAATATTTTAATACGGGCTTTAAGTTTAGAAGATTGTTAAAATGAATTATGTTTGTTGTCAATACGACGAATATAATTGATAACAATTTAAAAAATTGCTTCGAAAAACGTTTTAAATCTACCGAATTAACATCAAATGATAACTAATTAACGTGCAATAATGATAAAGTCTTGAAGTGTAATAATATTTATATTACTTTCGAAATTTGTTAAGAAGCCTGTGCCGACCCTTTATTTTTTTCATTGAATTTCAACCCTATTACACAGACACAAGATTTATAATATGGTGGCTACTGGGTATGTTATCTCAAATATTATTAAGACAAAAGATTTGACTCCTTGTAATTTTGTTGGTAAAGGATACTTATACTAAAAATCATAATAAAAATTGCTAAGCGCAAATCTCGAGAGCAGCTGAACCGATCTTGCTAATTCTTTTTTTAGAATATTCCTTGATGTACGAGGATGGTTATTAAGTAGAGATTTTTTTTTTAAATTTTCTGAAATACAATCGATTCGTAATAATAAAAATATTTGACGAATCAAATCCCACACAGGCGAAGCCGCGGGCAAAAACTAGTTATAAATAAAAATTAAGCACTTAGCGTAAGCTTCGTTTTACATCGACTAGGGCAGGTTCGGTTATAATAAAGCAAGCATTATTATTTTTATGCAGTGGTAGTGATTATCATGGTCGTATCCATCGTCTATATTTTATTTTATAGTTTTTAGAGTTCCGTTTTTACCCTTTGATTACGGAACCCTAAGAACTATAAAATAAATTTTAAAATAAAAAAACCTTTTTTATTTAGTCCAGTTTGTTGTATATTAGTTCCATTTCACAAGTATGTACTTTAAGGTTGAGGATCTATGTCAGTGAACTCGCTTAGCGAGTTCAAGGCATTGCAGAATAGTTTTTTTCCTTTCAAATATAAACGGGATCTCTACACCCGGCCCACCACGTAAATCTTTAGATTAGTATATATTTAGTCTATACTATAATTTTAAGCAGTAAATACGGATGCATTTTGGAAATATTAGCAAAAAACACTGAACTCGCCAGGCGAGTCGTCGGCACTGGAATAAGATTTACGTGAACTCTCCGGGCGAGTCGGTGGCACTGAACGTGTTAATACCCATTTAGGTTCACCACGAGACGTTATTTAGGGGAAACAAATACATATACAACAATACATAATATTGTAATATAAACGTAACCTTGACTATTTAAAGAAGTTAAAAATACTAAAAAAGATAATTCGAGTCCCTGAACCAAACATAGGGCCTAGTTTCAACATCATCCATCCTCTTTACATTTTTCTGCGCAAAATAAACTAAAATTACATTTCGCCTAATACCTAGTATACCGCGTTGTATATGACTGACATATCAATCAATATGAAATCAATAATTGCAATACGCAAATAAAGTGTGGAGTATAAATTATCACCACACCAGTCGTATTACTTTATCCAACCAATGGGCAATAAATAGACGTTTCATTTTTCAGTTATAGTTTCCAACAGCGGGGCCTTATCTTTGTCGGCTGCGATGGGGGCAACATTATTGACTGGGTTTTTAAGGTACATCGCGACTGCTACACTGACTAGACAAATCGATACAATCGTATACCATGTGATGGGTATTTTGAATAAAATGTAACACACTACGGCTGTTATGATCAATTCCAAAGCACTAGCATAAGTTTTTAGTATTGAATTGAGATTTTTCAAAAAGAAACTTGTGACTATACCAACTATTGCACTATTTATAGTAATAAGTATTACAAATACATCCCAAAGAGATTGAAAATCGTCAAATAGCGTTACAACCTCACCTTTCAGCATTAAAATAAAGAAGTTGCATATAACAGAATCTAAATACATGAAAACATTTTGCAAAAATATGTCCACGTTAGAGCCTTTCGTTTTTAATAAATATTCATTGTATGTACCCGCTAAACATGAACAAAAGTTTTGGAAATTAATTGATAAAAAGTATATATTAAATAATTGCGACCAGACGTCCGAGTCACCCTTCGATTGTACCGTTGCAGCATCAAAGTTCTTAATCATACATCCCGTTGTAAGAATGCCAAGAGATATCCACTGTATTGTCGCGAGTTTCTTTTTGAAGAGGCACTGCAATGGAATTAACAAATATTAATAAATTGTACTTTAATGTAATGGTTTGTGAATAAATTCACAAATGGTTATTGCAATGACAATGTAACATTTTAAAAATACAAGTACATTAAATTTTACATTTTAAACTATATTTTTCCACCGGTTCAGCCAGCGTGAAATTAGCGCAAGGCGATTCTTGCGCTAACGAAACCTATAATTTCGTCCGACATAAACAGTGGCCCAGAGTTTTATTAGGATTCAATCTTATGGCGTAAAAATTTTATCACGATCGGTTAAGTAATTTAAGTGTAAAAGCGCACTAGACTGGTAGTTACGCATTTATAATTTCAGCAGCGGTTGTGTCAGTATTAAATTAAAATCATAAAGTTATGGTATTGTCATTATACATTAACGACTAGCTGTGCCTGCGGTTTCACCCGCGTTTATGGTTAATGTGATATAGCCTATAGGCTATATCACATTAACCATAAACGCGGCCCATTTATCAAGGAAGGCTATAGCCTTCCTTGATAAATGGGCTATCTATCTAACACTGAAAGAGTTTTTCAAATCAGACCAGAAAGTAATTCCTGTCTGAGTTCAGGCAAACAAACAAACAAACTCTAGCTTTAAAAAAATTGTATAATAGTAAAGATATATTTCAAAAAGCAAGTACTAATATTGACGTTTGGTATATATTCAGTTTTAAATTAAAATTACTTACTTGAAATATGATCGCCGTGAGGACCACTCTAAATTGTAGCAGAATATAATACGATGTCGGATCATAATGGGATAAGTTAACAAATGCCAAATTGTTGTAAAAACAATATAACAATGACGGAATGAAGTATAATAAAAGTAGCTTGTAGTTAATGGCAATCGCTTTCAATATATGTGGCTTGTTTCTGTAACAAAGAAATAACATATAAGTATACATATGTGCTATTATACAAATGTACTGTTATCATTACCTACACTACAATCACATCTTACAGATACAGGGATAGGTAGCATAAATAATATTTCAGCCAATTAACGCATTTATAGGACAATGTAACAATGTAATAATTAGAATACCTACTAACAGGGAGGGAAAACATAACCAACATTGATCGAGATACCAACAAGTTATAACAGTTTGAAATATATATCCATCTCTCTCACGAAAACAGACTTTTCTGTAGACATTGTATGGCGCTGTGAAGGTACTCCACAAATTCCTACACATCGGATCTCTCTGTCTAACCGATAACTTTGAAATTTCAGAACTTAGTCAATAATCAAGAAGAAAGTGGTTTAAACATACAAATAAATAAAGTCATGTATATTCCCCAATTATTATTGGATGGAAAAAAATTACAACCGTCGCCTTACCACGTAGTATGTAGTAGTAAGTATGGTTTGTATATATTAAGAATATATTTTTGTGAAAAATTAAGGTATTTTTTAACTTAAGGGATCCTTAGGAATCCTTAGGTATGCTATATTTAGCATAGGTACCTAATTATATTAGTCATACTTTGATGAACATTAATGAAACAATTTTTTTGATAAAAAGTGATAGCTAGATAAGAGGATTATGATAAAGGTATAGCCAGTAAAGTATATTGAGTTTTAATTAAGTATCAAGACGAACAGATATTGTAATCACTGTATAAGCTACACGAGATAAAATATAAAAGTTTGTTGTTTGCAGAAAATTTATTAGTTTAACTATTCAGCGTGTCCCATGCAACTTATACCAGCGAAGGTTAGTGGTTAGGGGACATCAATACTGGATTTCGGAGCGGATACGGCACTATAGACCGCATCCACACAGTGCGGCAGATTATACAGAAGACCGAAGAGTACAATCAGCCCCCGTGTCTAGCATTCGTGGACTATGAGAAGGCCTTTGACTCGGTTGAAATCTGGTCTGTTTTGGACTCTCTGCAGCGATGCCAAGTCGATTGGCGATACATCCAAGTGATGAGATGTCTCTACGAAGCCGCCAATATGTCCGTCCAAGTACAAAATCAGCAAACAAGGCCTATACCATTGCATCGAGGAGTGAGACAAGGGGACGTCATCTCCCCGAAATTGTTCATAAATGCAATTTTTTGGTCCAAATATGTGTCAGCCAAAAAAAAATTATGCTGTATTCTGTTAGAACTTGTCCCTCAGAGTATTTATTATTATGGCACCAAAGTTGTAGGGTCATCAATCGAATATGAATTTCTCGGACATAATTTTCCACTTTGTAATCCAATTTTGAGTTATATCAGTCGTAATAACATGCGTATTTTCTGTTTTCTACAGGTGCCCACTCTCTTTAGGCGTTATATGGACAAAAAATATGTTAAATAACAATAATAAACATCACATAAAAAAGATTATAACCAAAGTTACAAATAAATATATTTTTTTAATTTACAAAAATAGTCGTATCTCGAAAACTACAAAAAATCGTAGAACATACGTTGGGGTTCAATCGAAGGGTATTGGTGTCCCATGACTACTGACCTTCGCTGGTACAGGTTGCGTGGGACACCCAGTATATGAATAAAATCAAAATCTTATATTGTTTACATTTTTAAACAATATACACATGGAACACATTTAGGTTCCATTGTAGATACGAATATAACTATAGGTATACTATGGACACAACTTCACCTATATTCTACCAATCTTATTGACATGGTGATAATCACCTCCAATCATATTGGATGTGCTTAACATGCTGCATATGCATGACAGAAATTAACATTAAGACATTGTTTTAATTGAAAAATATTCCAGCAATCATTTGCTAAAATATAATAAAAAACACTAATATAATAACACTACATGAGTCAGTAGATTTATAAATGGTGAAATGTTTAAGAACCAGTTGGTCCTCCTGTTTTGATTGGTATTTATTGATAGGAGTTTCGGAAACAAATTAGGTAAGGTTCCTGTGTCCATCTATTCTTTCTGTTATAGGCCTGTATCTTTTGAACTAGAAACATTTTGAATGATGGAATCTTTCATGTGCTAGTTAGATTCTCATTTGGCCAGTCTTGTTATCTATGACACATTACACATTCAGGGAAAATAGATATTATGTACCTCTATTTCCTGATAATATTGGTGATAAAATTGATAATATATTTAATAATCATTATCAGATTATCACTTGCAACAAACTGCTAATTTAAGGTAAACTTTTTTAATACATGGATAAATTGACTTGGACAATAGCATCTATGGTAAATAAATATTAATGTAATAACAAAATGTGATAGTAGCTTTTTCCAATTAATAAATTCTAAATAAATTATTTATTTGCCATAATTTAAAAGCCCTGATACATTTCTCTATGACTCCCACACTAGGCTGAGCCTGTATCGTGGGGGCCAAATCTGAGTAGATACCAAATAACAATGTGGCTATTTGTCAAAGTTACCAGTTGCGTAGGTATTAATGGCATACAAGAAGACAAAAAGCTAAGAGTGAGCAAGTTTAAACTTACAAAATTAAAAATATAGAATATAAAAAAAAAGTAATAATAATAACAATTGTGAATAGCGCTGTTTGTGTGATGTGTGTAATTTATATGTTAAGAGGAATTATTTGCATGTAACATGTACTTGAATGGAGTGAGGCATAAGTGGTAGCCCTACGAATTTACTCTTGGGATTGAATTACAGTGTTACGGAGCCACTGTCGTTCACTACCTCTATAAGTAAATCCTATGCCATGACCCTTAAAATTTCCTCAGACTGTTCATAATCCAAGTTTAGTAAATGCTTAAAAACCTTAGATTTTGCCTCATAGGGTTGGCAGTGCTTTATGTTACATACGTTAACCAGTTTATTGTAGATGTACGGGAATAAGAACGTTCCAAAACGTTGTGCAAAGGCAGTTTTAACTTCAGGCGTAGGAATCTTAAAAGTTCGTTTCTTGAGTAAGCTCTTGTAAATGAATAGTCCTACCACTTTCCTGTGCACAAACATTGAGGCCCTCAATAGAAACAATCTGCGAACGCTTAGGACTTGGGCATCTAAGTATAATTGCGTAGTTGGGAAGCGTCTTGGTTTCCCCAGGGCCACCTTCAGAACCGCTCTTTGAGCTCTTTCAAGGGAAATCATCACCGAAGAAACCACACCACCCCAAACAAGGATACAATAATTGATGAGTGACTGACACAAAGCGAGGTATACAGATTTCAGTACACTACCATCAGTAGCCTCCCTCAACAACTTCATCATATATATCAACTTCCGCACCCTGGCTGATATAGCTGATATATGTTGCTTAAAATTGAGTTTTTCATCCATGACGATGCCCAGGTACTTTAGTGAGTTGACTCTATCTATTTGACTACAGTCACAGTTATAAGTTAAACCCAGACCGAATGCCGTGCAATAGTGCTTGTGCACTTTTATGTTTGATAGTTGCGGAGGGGGCCTGGATGCCGATGTCTTGTGAAAGCACAAAAACTGTGTCTTGGCAGTGTTCAGAGTTAGGATATTATAGCTAAGCCATTTCTGTATCCTCCGCAAACCCACAGCAGCCATGTCTTGAGCCTCGAGCCAGGACTTGCCATGAAATATCAAAGCTGTATCATCAGCATAACAAAAGACCTCACAATTCTGTAGCTGGACTGACATCAGATCGTTAACATAAGTGATGAACAGGGTAGGCCCCAGAATGCTACCCTGAGGTACACCGAAAGAAACTGTTTGAATACCACTTATATGGCTCCCAATTCGAGTGCATTGACCTCTATCTGATAAGTAGCTTGAGAACCAATCCAAAGCTCTACCACGGACGCCATATGAACCTAATTTATTTAGTAAGATTGGGATCGATACCGTGTCAAAGGCCCTGGCTAGATCAAGGAAGACTCCGACACAGCACTGACCCTGGTCAAGGTGAGATACAACTTTATTAGTAAGAGAAGCTATCGCATCCTCCGTGGATTTACCCTGGCGGAAGCCAAACTGGCGTCTGGAGAGTCTGCCGCTATTTTCCAAGTACTTTACCAGCCTTTGGTTTACGACCCGTTCCAAAAGCTTAGAGTATGCATTAAGTAAGGATATAGGACGATAGTTACTTGGATCATCTTTGGTTCCGCTCTTATGAATGGGCTTGATTGTAGCCATTTTCCAATCAGCTGGAAAAACACCTTGTGAGATACTCATGTTAAATAAAGTTGCTAAAGGATCCGCAATGGCATGACCAATAGTTTTTAGTAACCTATTTGTAATTCCGTCACTTCCTGGCGCTTTAACCGAATCGAGAGATTGAATAAGGCTCAAAATCTCATGTGGGTCAGTAGGGGACAAAAAAAAAGAGCCTAGAGGAGGATCGCGAATGTGTACCTTGGCTGCAAGTGATTCTTGTGTCTCACTTAACTGCGCCAAGATTGACCTAGACAGTGTTTCACCTGCTGTTGCGAAGTACGAGTTGCAGTGATCTAGAGATTCCTTCGCGGTGGTTTTGATGCTTGCGAGTTCGTCACTTGATGTTATCCCACTTTCAGTACCGGCAATTCGTTTAATAGTGTTCCAGAGTTTTTTAGGGACCGATTTATTAGCAGTTATTTCACTGTTGAAGTATTCGTATTTTAATTTACGTATAAGGCTTATATAAAAATTCCTATATCTAGTATATACAAGCTTTTTTGCGGGGTTTTCGGGATCCTTACGAAACTCTGCATGTAGTTTATCCCGGTGCACGGAGTATCTGATAAGACCACTAGTCATCCATGGGTGTAAGACAGCCTTCGAGCGACTAATTTTTACAATTTTAGAAAATTTATCTACAGCGTTTTTAACTTCCTTTGTAAAATTTCTTACTGACTCATCTAGGGAGCCGCCATTTAGAACTAGGGACCAGTCTTTTTTTGCCAATTCGGATTTGACAGCGTCAAAGTTGATCACGGTTTTATGACGGAGTGGTTTAGGTTTTTGACGATTGTTTGCCTTAATGTGCATTATTCCTGTTGCAGTAATTCCATGATCCGTGAGATCGCCAGAACATATAACGGACTCTGCAATGTATCCTGCAGGAATGAAAATATGGTCTATACAGGACTTGGCGTGGGTAGCCTTGTCTATGCTTGGGATAAGTCCATGTCCCGCCAGAACATGCAAATACTCCAATGAAGCTCCAGAGTCAGCGGCAGCACCAAGAATATTAATATTTAAATCTCCAGCCAGAACGAGACAAGGGGTAGATTTTAAGTCATTAAGAGTGAGGTTTAAAGAACGAATGAAATTTTCAGGATTAGAAAAACTTGGGGACCTATAAATAGCAATGACTGAAAACATGTCTGCAACTCTTGCAAGAACACAGTTACCCTCGTCAACATCTAGCTCCACAAACGAAGCGGTCCATATGTTTTTTATGTAGATAGTAACCCCTCCGGACTTGTTAATTATTTTTTTGGAGTGAAACGATGTGTAACCATGTAATTCTCTAATCATAGATGATTCATTAAGCCAACACTCACTGAAGATTATCACATCAAAGTCAAGATCAAGTCTATTTTGAATTACAAGAAAGTTGTCAAAATTTTTTTGTATACTTCTTATGTTTATATTTAGAATCTTTAAGGAGAATTTTGAAAGAATATCTTTACAATCCTCGGGAACAGATAGAGAATGGCACCTAATCTGACAGGAGTTATCTATGTCGGTTAGCAGGTCTAAGGTACCCATGGATAGTTGCTGAAAAGGAGTTTTGAATTCTTTGCTGTGGTATAAATAGGTGCCATGCCGACGAAATGATTCATGATTATGAAATGTTTAGGTGATACAAGGTAAGTGCCAAAGTGTGATTGTGTTTGTGTATATGTGTGGTAGCGCAAACAATAACAAAACATATAAATTGATGTTATAAATTTGGGAACAGCACTAGAGATAAATTTATGATTTACATTATTGGGTAAGTAGTACTCCTGAGGTAGCTTCGGGTTGGACTTGGGTGTTAAGTAGGCGACCGAGGTCTTCTTCTGATTGAATACGGATGGCAGGACTACCTTCAGTGGCGTCGCGTTTTCTAAGAAATATCGATCCATTCCGCAACCAGCAATACTTATAGCCATGTTCATTTGCGAAGGTCCGGGTGCTACGAAATAAACTCCGATTATTGCCAGTAAGCCGCTCATTGACGTATATGGTGTTTTCTGGTCCGTGACCTACGATGTCTTTATTTTTCAGATGCCTTCTAATTCTTGAATGCCTTATAAATCCAGGGGTCGTTGCAGCTTACGAGCTTCCCTTACACCGTCTTGGCTATTTTGAGTTCTATTTCTGGGGCCGACTCGAGTCACGTAGTTTAAGTCAGTGTCTTGCAGCTCGACTCCCAGCATGGCAGCAGTCGTTAGGATCAAATGGGTTGGGTTTTCATTGGGAGTCTCTACTAGGCCAGATATCTCCAATTCGTTGCTCAGTGCTAATTGGGCTTGGTTGTTCAATTGAGATTTCAAGTCAGCAACTGTGCCTTTAAGGATCTGATTCTCACATTCTAGACTTTCTAGAGACTGGATCCGCCGTTCATAGTCCGACAGTTTCGAGTTAAAGTTATCTAAACAATCACGTAGATAATTTATTTCCTCTTTGATTTCAGCACCTAGAGTTAATAGTTTGGAATCTAAAAGTAAGCCAAATTGGTCGTATGTTATTGAACTATGTATTGGTGTTGTTGAGGTGGAGGAGTTTAGAGCATTCAAGTTTCCAAGCGTGCTAACGCGAACCGGGTCTTCGCCGGAAGTCGCAATTTCATCACATGACATGTTTGATATATCAGTCGAAGGAGGTGAGAACTGCCTTCGCACCGGAGTATTGTCCTCTTTGCGACGCGTGACTCGAGTGCAGGAGTGACATTTCCAGTGCTTTTTAAGATTAGATAGATTCTTCTTATAGTAAGGCGAAGTCATGTTGTAGCATTTAAAATGAAAGCAACCTTTGCAAGCAGAACATTTTAGTTGCTCTTCTGGGCGGGTGACCTTATTGCAAGCCATACAGTCCATTTTGGCCTCAGTCAGTTATCGACAAAAATTATGTAGTATAGCCAATAAAATTGGGTAAGAAAGCGCCTACTATTCTGTACTGCGCAAGCTCAGCGCGGAGTGCACAGGTGTCAGTGTTGTCGTGTAGGCAATCGTAAACCACTTCGGCTTACTTCGGGATGTATCGGCGGCCGTCGACGCTCAGCTGAGGCAATGACTCACGTGCGCTGCGCCCTCGACACGGGGGGTAGCGGCTTGTTTTGCTGTTGTTGATGTTCGGTAGACTAAATATTTAAAAACGTTTTTACTCACTGCGCCTTAGTCCTTTGCTTGATTGAGAAACGGTTTTCGTTATTCCAATGTTCAGGAGAATAGCTTTATAGTGATTATAAATGATGACAAAAGCCACGAGATTTTACGCCACTTTAAGAATAAACTTTGAAGAGCGAAACAAACAAGGTGTTGCCTTAGCGCTTGCGAACACGGAGCATGCAGTAAGACATGGGAAGAACTGTCAACTAAAGACTCCCTCCAAAATTCCATGTTTGATGATGAGACAATTTACAATCTGCTTTTTCTTAACCTGATATCAATTAATACAAAACTATATTTTTTGAACAGTTATCAGCATTTACCCAGATGGTTATAGGAACCATCTACATTGTGGCACAACAGTGCTATGTTACTATAAAACAATTTGGATATTTAAGTGTAAATATTACATATCTATACCCTAGTGGGCAGCTGATAACCCATCGCTGATGATCTACAATTACTTCAGCCTTTCAATTTATTTGTTATGAGGGCAGTACTATCTCACCAAATTCATGAGTCAGAAGAGGTAAAAAAATGCCACAAAGCAAAGAGGAGTGACAGATAAAAGGGGGAGGTCTTTGCTTACAAGTACAATCCAAACAGTTAAAACAAAATGTTCAATGGTTAAAATTAGGGCCTACATTATGAACTAAATAAATAAGACACTTACTCCCTCCTGTGCGTGTACAATATTGCAGATATAACAAGCTTGAGTAGTTCAGACAGGAATACAACCAGTGTTGTGTTGTAATCATAACTTCCATTTTCCGTTTTTGATGCAGTGATAAAAACACCTAAAAATTAATGATATCTTGTAAGCTAACAAAAAAAAAACTATTAGGTGCACACAAACTTACAACAAACAATAGAGGGACAATGCTCTTATGCTCAGCAATATAGACTTTTCTTTATTAATGGTTCAAGCCAACATTAGTACATATTAAGTATTGTATGTATTTTTGACTGGCCAGTTGGTAGAGTGGTTAGAGACACTGGCTGTGGAACCAAGGGTTGCGGGTTCAAATTCTGCTAGGGGCAAATGTTATGTGTAATGAACATGGACATTTGAACTCAAGTCATAGTTTGTGTCTATCCATTCACCTAGTATCCATAACACAAGCATAAGCTTAGTTTAGAACTAGGGAATTGGTGTCAGTCTGGAGAATTTATTTATTTATACATTCACTAAATAAATACAAAAAATATAGAAAAAGTAGTATTTTATTAATAGTATTGATTTTCCTTAACAAGTTAAGTATTATCATTTTAAAATATTTTATGTATGAGTGCACTAATTCAATAATAGATATTTTATACATTCTACAAAATTGTATAAGTTTTAGTATTCAGTGACTAGGACTAGTGAGGTAGGTATAAATATTCTCGTACTCGCAATAATAAAGAGGAAAATAATTAAAATATAATCTAAAACTTGTAGGTACTTACCCTGAAAAACGAATAAAACTATATATAAAACAAACGTAATGAAAGCTTCTTTGTTTGGAAATAGTTCCTTTTTCATTGTACTGATTATAAAACTAAGCAGAAATCTTAAAAATGCAAAAGCATGTATTAAGTGAGCCTTCCAATCCTCCACCACAGACGAGTAATGTAAAACAGACAGCCAACTCCATACAAAAAAACTGCACAATAGCCATACTGATTACACCTCACTCACTCATAAACAATTTAGTAATATGTACACGTTGTCACACTGACAAATCATTATAGAATGAATCAGCCCTCTCTATCGCACTTATACGTACCGCCGTCTTGCACGTACTTTGTTAGAGCTGCGATGACGTATACCTACGTAATAAACCTATTTTCACTACCGATAGTAGTAAAAATAGTAAAATTAGGGATGTAATACAATCGATAAATTACGAAATTTTACCGGAAAGATTGGTATATTCCGAAATCGTCCGGTTATCGGTAATAATCGGTTTTCTAAAAAATAGATCCGCCCCATTCGAAAAACTTTAAAAAATAATGTTTGAAAATAAAACTAAAGCGCAATTTTTTAAATTTTAATAATACCACAAAATCACAGCTGACAAAAAAATACCATGTAATAATAGAAATAATCAACGGTTGTAGTAATATTCCATAGATACATTCGAATTCAACAAGGCATGTATGTAGGTTATGTAAAAATATCTAAGTGATCTATTATAATCGTAGTGGGTTTTCGACATCTTTATGGACCGCTTGAGTATTTCACTATACAGATTACAGAGTTGTAGACGATACGACGCGGAAACGTCTGGGTAGGAACATCAAGGCTTTCTATTTAGACCTGAAACAAAAAAAAGAACGCCAAATATATCACGTTTAAAATATAATCGCATGGCATAGTGGCCACAAAAATAATAATAAAATAATCTTCATAAATTATTAAGTAACAGAGAATGGGCAAAAATGTATGCAACCTGGGACCACCATAAAATAGCAATAAGATAAATCAGTCAGTTGGTCTTTTCAATTGAAACAACAATTGTTATGACATCTTTGTTGTTACAACTATCCGTTCAGAGATATAAGATTTATAACTCAGCAATTTTCTTCCTAACTACATAATAAATTATATATTATACTTAAAACAGGCTTGATGTGACAATTTTGTGACTTTTATGATTTCAAAAATATTCTATGTGGACGTTATCTTGTATTGTGGTACATGAAATTGGTTTTGAATAGCATTATAATAGCAATTTTAAAATCCTCAAGCATTTGAGGCAGCGCTCAATTGAAATATTTTTGCCGCAACAGCCTAAGCCACCCCCATGACTGTGCTAAAAAAAGTTTTTTTGTCTGGTTTGATCTCAGACCCTGTCAGAATCACCTATCAAATCTAGTTGTGAATTAATATAATAATTAGACTCAAAATATTATTAAATTTTTAGTACCTTCTTGTCATATGATTGTGGTTTGTCTGTCTGCCGGTTTGGTTGAGCGAGGTCAACTTTCTGTCATTCACTTTGTACAGCATCTCCACGAATTTCCATAGTGCTTGTTGCCCCTGGTAATGAATTTCTTTTTCTGAAAATAATTTTGGAAGCATTTTACTATATGATATTATTTCTTTGTAATAATTATGTCTGCTTTATTACTTTGGAGTCTAACTGCATCTAAATATAGAGAAGGTACCTATGACATCTTCAGTTAATCAAGTTATTATCGATAATGTATCCAGACAAAAGATGAAGTGGACAAAATCGAGCATTTAGTAATAGAATTGCAATAGACGTAACTTTGCCAAAAAAGGGCCTAATTTTACACCATGCTTCCCAACTGGATTTGCTCGTATACACAATATTACTACGGCAGCCTGGTTTAATACACTTTAAAGGCATTTTGAAAGTCAATAAGTAGTTAATACAAATAAAAACAAGTTGGTGTCAATCTAATTACAAAATAATCACAACAAAAGACTACACAAACACTAGGTAGTACGGAATTTATCGTCGTAATTAGTCGTGATAGGCCGGATTTCCTAAACAAAACAGAATATTATAAGAATAAAGCATGTTTACTTAGCAAAATTTGATTCCTCTTGAAGCAGCTTTTAGGTTACCACCGAACTGTTGTCATAGGTACTTGTCATTTATTTTCTTTTTTTTTATTTTAAAACCGTAATTTCATTCATAAATATGAAGCACAATATTGGCCAGTTAATAATTAAACAAACAAAGCTATTGGTCGGTTAAAACATAGCTTAAATTCTATTGGTAATTACTTAGACAAAGTTAAGACACGTTATTGGCCAAAACTGGTCCACAGTGCAAGAAAAGTTTAGACCCTAAAAGCATAGGCACAGTGAATTTATTTAGTGCGAGCAAGAGGACTACGTGCATAATGGGAGAATCGTGGGAATGTGCCATCCTCCTCTACTTCACTCTAAAGCTAAGTACTAGAAAATTAATGATGTGATTGAGTTTTGAAAACAATTGATATGACGAAACCACAGACTAAAATGGATGAATGAATGCTGACAGTCACAGGTGTATTACGAGAACATAATAATATTAATAAATCCCATCCCATGATCCCACCCCTATTATTGGCAGTCCCCAAAGGAAGGGGTAGGCAGAGACAAAGAGTCTTAATTACCTCTATTAATGTATGTTTTTAGATAATTATTTTCGTTGTTTATGTTACAGTAGAAACTCATAACCAGTCAAAAGAACTTTTGACTGGTGAAATCAGACAAAAGTACCTAAGACCGCAGGCTTTAGACACTAGTACCTACGTTTGACTTGACTGAAAGAAATAAGTATCAGTCCAAAATTAAAATTAAAAAATATTTCATTCATAAAACCATAAAACATAGGCATCCAAATGGTTGAAGAACAACAAGGCCATTAATCAAAACGTTTTAAGTTTAAACTTTGTATGTATAAACAAAGGGATGAACGTTGTGTAATTATTTACATACTTAGATCAAATTGTTTTTAATCTAACCTATCCTTTTTGAAATATACCTAGCCAAACTCTTAAATTGGAACGTTTTTTACCGGTTTAAATAAATTTTGTTTTTGAGGCAAAACTAGACCAATAGGTGTAGTTAGAACTACTTTTGCATGTTGTTTTCCAGCTAAAAGTACTTTTGATCGGTTTAAAGTTTTGACTATGACATATTATAATACACTAAACTATTTATATTATATTATTTTAAGAACATACATATTATTAAAGAATTGATAGTTTAAAAATAATGAAATACTTTCAATTTGTAATACTTTTCTACTCATCGCATTTTATTTGTACGTACCATCACTACTGTCAATGTCAACAAACAAATGTCAAATAGTCAAATTGTCTGTTGTGTGTCGTCGTAGAAATTAAACAAAAATTTAATTCGGTAGTATTCTGCATATTTCCATATTGCCAAACTGTTCGCCTGCAAGATTTTCTTTATCATGTGAATTATTGAATACATATTAGTCGCCATAATACTTGCAGCGAAAAAAGTTGACCCTTACATTACATTTTCAGGCGTACCTTAAGTAACCTTTGTAATTCCTACATAAAAGTTCTTCACTGTGAAAAACTTGTAATTCCAAAGCGATGAGTGGCGAAGAGGATGACAGTACTTGGTATGTATAAAAGTATGGTTAAGAAATTATCTCTATGTAGATCAACTTAATCGGAACATGAATTTGTCACTTTCATATGATAATTGGTCACCTGATAACATTTTATCAAAGTTTTACAATAAAATATGTTAATCGATTATACGAGCCTCAGATTTTACATAATACAACAGGATAAAATTGAAAGTTTTGTGTTTTAGTTTGTATATGTTCATACTATAATAATGAATCTATATATATTTTCAATGATAATTTATTGGCATGTTATTGGCTCAACAGTTTCATCAAGATCATAATAGCCTGTGTTAGGTTACTATTGTTGTTTGTTTTGCTATAAGTCATGTCTCATATTAACTATACTGACATGATAATATGAAAAATTTGATCTTCTGAAATCAGTTCATGCAAATAAATGATAGTATTTTTACTGTCAGATAACTGATGTTAGAAGAACTGACGCTACTATAATTTAAAAAACAATTAGAATTTTGTGCATTAATCAAAAATATGTAGAAATTTGTCATAATAAAAACATTACTGGCTCAATGGCACATCTGGTAGTGCCTCTGTCCTATGCCTTAAAGGTTGTGGGTTTAATCCCCCTTCAATACAAAAATTTGTTGCATACATTGCATGTTCTGTGTCTGGATGTAAATATTTAATTATATGTTATTGAGACCACAGTTGATTCTGATATCTGTTACACAAATGCTTAACCTACTTAACTAGTGATCACATCAATGAATGTGATTTTACTAACTATTTGGTTAAATTTGCTGATAACAGTTTGTTTCCAAATATTATAATACAATTATCATTCACATGAACATTCACATAGAAGAACAAAATGTATGATGAAATAGTTATAGGAATTAGGAATAGCCAGAAAATGGATGTAAAATTTATTTTATTTCTTTTTATATAAGATTTTGAATGTGAAATATATGTCATCAAATGCAGATGCACAACTGTAATAGTAAAATTACATTTTATTATAATTATCATAAAAAAACTGGTAGTAGTGAATCAAAATATGCTCAGGTAATTTTACTTATTATTTTGGTTATTATTTTACAGGCTAATTGAATTGGAATCTGCCTTATTGGACGGCTGCTCAGCACAACAAATCAACAGTCTAACAAAAGGCAAGAAAATACCTGAAAGTCTTCGTCCTGATGTATGGCTTGTCTGCCTCAACTGTCAAGATGGGGGTAATCAGCTGTTATTGTTTGATGAAATATTTGACTTAGGAAATCAAAATGAGCTTCGAGATGATGTTAAGAAGTTTGTAAAACGGCTGGGTAATGATGAAGACGATAAATTATCAGTAGTATCTGATATTGAATCTATAATCACATTTTATTGTAAATCAAAATCCATTGCTTACAACTCGAATAATGGTTGGATAGAGATCTTGTTACCTCTGTTAAGTTTAAAATTGCCAAGGTCAGACACTTACAATTTATTTGAGAAAATTTTGAAACTTTACATTCCAAAAGGATGCTTCAAAAATGGTGTACCATTCCATATTTTACGGTTGATTTTGCAATACCATGATCCTGAACTTTGTTCTTTTCTAGATACAAAAAGAATAACTCCAGAATTGTACTGTTTGCCTTGGCTGAGATCTCTGTTTGCTGGCACATGTAATTTAGAAGTAGTACTTTTTATGTGGGATCTATATTTTCAGAGATCTGACCCTTTCTTCATATTTTTTCTTTGCCTTATAATGATAATAAATGCACGGGAACAGTTATTGCAAATGAAAAATGAAGAAAAGTCTGATATAATTGCAACACTGAAGAATATGCCTGCCGACTTAGAGGCTAATGATGTCTCCGACTTTTGTTCTTTGGCTCATTATTATTCTTTGAAAACACCATTATCTTTCCGTGATGATGTATTAGAGGTGTTATTCTCTGAGTCTGGTGTGGAAATAAATTCTAAGCTTTATTCCCAAGCTCTGTGTCTTCCAGTGGCTGTACATGAATTGATTGAAAGTGCAACAATAGATGCATCTGATCTTGATAGTGTAAAATTCTTTTTAGTAGACTGCCGACCAGCAGATCAGTATAATTCAGGTCATTTGTCAACTGCCTTCCATTTAGATTGTAATTTAATGTTACAAGAGCCTAATGCTTTCAACACGGCAGTGCAAGGCCTTCTGAATGCTCAGAGGCAAGCTTTAGCAGCAGGATCATTAGCTGCTGGGGAACATCTCTGTTTTGTGGGTTCTGGTCGAACTGAAGAAGATAGCTACGCTCATATGGTCGTGGCTTCTTTCTTAAAAAGGAATACAAAACATGTTTCTATGCTTGATGGGGGCTTTGTAGCAATTCATGACTACTTTGGCCCACATATGACCGATTGCTTGGAAGAGCACAATCCGTCCACATGTCTGGTCTGTGCCCCAAATAACAACAATGAAAATCCAGAGGTGCGTCACACAAAAGTCAGAGACAACATACCGGCCATACAGCTTTTTGGAAAATTATCGACAGCAATGAAGGCCAAAAGTCAAGAAGTGAAAGGTAAACTTATCGAGTATATTGTGAACCCAAATTCCACTGTCAATAATGGTGAATGGCATGTATCTGCTAGTGATAAAAAAGAGCAGAGATATAGAAATGTGCCTCCAGTGTTCAGTATTAACGACGAAGATGATGACTTACGACCAGATAATCGGAAGGAATTTACTGATTCAGATTCACTTGAAGAAATTGTAGATATACATTCGTACATAAAAGAGCACAATGTGGTTGATGATTTTTCATGTCAAGAAGTGCTTGTTAACGGATATATGCACGACTCCCATTTGATCGTCACAGAAACACATTTGGTTGTTTTGCGTGATATTCCTAATAAAAAAGGTACCGCAAAAGTAATGTCGAGAAGACCATTGTCTACAATCGTTAAAATCACAGCTAAAAAGAGGCATCCAGAATTGATAACATTCAAATATGGTATTCCAGATGGTGATAATCTTTTGATTAAAGATATGGATCGTTTTCTTATTCCTAATGCTTCTGTGGCTACAAAAGTGGTGTCAAACCAGATAGTTCAACAATTAGATAATAAACTGCAATGATTTAATTCTGAACCTATTATATTCATAAATTATAGACATCGATAAAATTATTTAATAGATATAATTTATTATAAAATTATTGAGGCGATTCATAGGTATAATGTGTAACTTTGCAGCAATATATATTTTTCGAAATCCAAAAACTTTGAATAGTGCTTAAATGTGTTGTTATTGGGCATTGCTCAATGTAACATAAAATAATATAAAGTAACATAAAATAATATAAAAGAAGACAAATATTGGCCCCAGTCAAGTTTTGGCCAAGACCAAGACTTGGCCGCTTCATTTGATTATTTTACACGCGTGCTTTACAAAGAAGGATAAATAGGGGTGCACAAACTAGTCCCTTTTTTTATTACTAAAGTCCCCAATAGTAAGCCGCGATTTTTGTATTACTTATTAACATTCCATTACGATAACGATTAGTTATTTTCAATAAAACGGTATTTGGCACTACTCTTTTGGAGAGTATTGTGAACCATTTTACCTGTGTACGAGTACGATTTGAGTTTTAGTAATTTTTTTGGATATTTTTTTTTTCATTTTTAGTGTAGTTTTTAAATATAGCAAATAAATCTAAAGTTTTATTTACATTTTACACTGTAATTCGTGCAAGATTACATAACTTATTAAAATCGAAATTACCCCAAGAGCAACATTTAAATGTAAGTGTACAATAAAGGAAAACTAAAACAAACACGCACAAGTTGGGAACCAACTTGAGCTGACGTTCTAAAGAAATTTCTATCAAATACTTATGGTACATGATGGTTTCCAAGAATAAAATACAAGATGGCGAGACATACATCCGAGACGCGAGGTATTATCACTATCACGATTGACTCTTTTTGAAGTCAACATGAGAAAATGTGCAGTTAAGCCATCTGGTGGATATTTTATTCAGAAAGCCCTCATTGCAGCTAGATATTAAAAAATGTTCTGATAGGGTCTGCTCCTTGCAGCCTTCTTTTATCTGGTGATACAATAAAATATGTAGGTACATTAGATTTATCATTTTATTTATCATGAGACCTTTATGAAAGTAAGGTCGCCTACCATTACGACACGTAACTGTACACACATTGTATAATAATTTAAGTTCACGCATATGCTAATCTTAAATGGGCGTGATGTATTATTTTTTAAATTACGTGTATATTATTGTTAAGTATCATTGTCGATTTATTTTTATATTTTGTTTAGGTATATAGTCAAGGGAAGTGCTTGCTGAATGGTAGATGTATTCTACACAGCAGATGTATGTTTATATTAAACTTCAAAAATAATATTGTACTTACTTATTCGTGATGTGTTAAATAAAATTATTTGTTATGTATTGCTAAGTCAGAATTGTTTATGCATATAAACACGTATATAATAATAAAAGAAACATTATTGTGTTCAGTAATTGTCTCACACTTAGTAATTGTGATTTAAATAATAGATCTAATTGCCATTGCTTGTGATTTTATAATACTATCCTGTTATATTCACATTAGGATAATTCTATGAAAAATATTAACATGCACTTTTTTGTTTTTATTTCGATATTTACATTAAATTATATCAGAAATTACATTTATGGATAGCATTATTTTGAAGTGAATATTGCCATTGTTGCACAGTAGATGTATGTGTTGCTTTTTCCAAAGAATTTACATCTTCAGAATACTTAGTCATCGAATGCTTGTCCGACATTTATTTGCTCTGATAAAGAAGTTTTATTGTAGAAAGGTCTTGTAGGAAAATATTTACATAAATGGTTCCTTATTGTTTCTCTAATTTATGTAAATAAGAACATACTATAAATGTTGTTTCCAATAAAGATATTTATAAATCATGAAAGTTTTTGTTTCAAAATTAAACTTGTACTTTAGTTATTATTGAAAATTTCAAATACAACATCCTAGAAATGCAACCCGCTTTGAAGATGCGAAGAATGCCATCACCGATTTATCTAATTAGTGAGGGCCAAGTTTTTGGGTAGATACTATCATAGGCTTGTGACCGTGAGGGAATAGGGAATATGCATAACTTTTTTTCAACCGACTTCAAATAATACGTAAGTATTTTAATACTTATAATTTTGAAGTCGGTGCCAAGTTAAACAATGACTTGGTACAAATGATCTGTTAAGGGGTTAATTGTATCTATACCAATTTAAGCATTTACTTGGCACCGACTTCAAATTTATAAGTATTAAAATACGTATTACTTTGCCCTTAGTAAATTAATTTTTTACTTTTATTAGGTTCGTTTTTGAAGTCGGTTTTTTTTTGTTAAAAATTATTTTATTTTACGATTTTAAGTGATGGGTAGACCTAACCTGTACGAACTGAACATTCTGGCATATTGAACCGTATGATGTAAGCCTAACAAAAGGGAACTGATGAGAACTTTGCACCCATATAGGTCATTAGTGCCATTACAAGTCTGATGATGGAGACCATAGACAGTCGAGGGAATTCCTCAAAGATTTATAGCAGTTACCTTATTTTGTTTGGGTTTGATTATTTGTATTGATGAGGACTTTACACATAGATGGCGTGCGACTAATTAAGATTCTGATAATGAAGACGAAGAACAGTTAAGGGAACTCCTTAACGGTTCATAGTAACTACTTAGTGTTTCGACCTAATTCATTTATACTGATGGGAACTTTGCACCCATATAGGTCATAAGTGCTATTACAAATCTGATGTTGGAGACCATAGACAGTCGAGAGAATTTCTCAAAGATTTACAGCAGTTCCCTTTTGTTGGGCTTACATCATACGGTTCAATATCCCAAAATGTTCAGTTCGTACAGGTTAGGTCCACCCATCTGGAGGCCCGAAGCCTGCGCTGTTTCCGGTGTCTCGAGAAGGGACACGTACGGGCACAGTGCGGGTCAGACGTCGACCGTAGCAGTCAATGCTACCGGTGCGGCTGTCTAGGCCATCTGGCACGAGCCTGCAACGCAGCGCCACACTGCTCGGTGTGCTCTGTGGCCGGCCGAAAGGCCGACCACATGGTCGGGGGAAAGGCCTGCACTGCCCCCCGGCCAAAAAACCGCGATCGGCGCTCTGCCACTGAGGCTTCGGCCCAGCCGCAGACCGCCCACTCCGAACCACCTCGGGACGCGGAGATGTCGAACATCTCGTCTCCGTAAGATGGCCCTTAGATTCCTTCAGGGGAATCTCAACCACTGTGCCAGGGCTCAGGACCTCGCGGTCCAGAGTATGGCAGAGTGGTTGATTGCCGTGGCGGTTGTGGCCGAGCCGTATTTCGTCCCCCCCGATTGGGTGGCGGACATCGACGGCTCCGTTGCCATAATCACCCGACCGGTGGTTGGCGCTCCCCCCTTTCGGAGAATCGAAAGGGGGCACGGATGGGTTGCGGCCGAGTTGGGGGACACCCTGTTTGTCGGGGTGTATTTCTCCCCCAACCGGTCTCTCGCTCTTTTCGAGGGTTTTCTCTCCGAGTTGGAGATCGTGTTCGGTCGCAATCGTTCGCTCCATGTGCTAGTTGCCGGTGACTTCAACGCCAAGTCCTTGGTGTGGGGGTCTCCGGCGACAGATGTGCGTGGAGAAGCGCTTGAGGAGTGGTTTGTCGCTTCAGGTTTGACAGTCTTGAATCGGGGTTCGGTTAACACCTGCGTGCGCATGCGGGGCGGGTCCATCGTGGACTTAGGTTTCGGGAGTCCTGCGCTAGCACGCCGTGTTCAGGGCTGGAGAGTGTTGGTCGACGTGGAGACGTTGTCGGACCACCGGTATATCCGGTTCGACGTCTGTCCGCAGCATCCGACGCTCCAGACCAGTCCAAGCCGTTCTATCCGGCATAGAGACTGTCCGAGATGGTCACTGAAGCGACTCGATCGCGGTAGGTTGGAGTGTGCATCCCTCGTCCAGGCATGGATTCCTGCGCCGGATGGGCCTGTGGATGTGGAGAGTGAGGCCGGTTGGTTCCGGGAGGCGCTGTCGCACATCTGCGACGCAGCCATGCCCCGGGCCGGGCCAGCTTCTCCACGGAAGCAGGTGTACTGGTGGTCCGCAGACCTCGCGGGCTTGCGCTTTGCGTGCGTGAGGGCGAGACGCCAGTACTCCCGGTACCGGCGCAGACGCGCAAGGATTGCAGACGAGGAGGCGCGCCTTTACGACGTCTACAGAGAGGCGAAAAAGGCGCTCAAGGTGGGGATCGACAGAGCCAAGACCAGGGCAAGGGAGGAGTTTCTGGGGACGCTCGACGCTGACCCGTGGGGACGGCCGTACAGGGTGGCGCTGAACAAGCTCCGCCCCTGGGCACCCCCGGTGACGCAGAGTCTCCCTCCTCCTTTGCTCCGCACTGTGGTCCAGGCACTATTCCCGTCTTGCGATGCTGAGCACACTCCGCCGGTGATGGCGCCGCCAACAGGCGAGGTGAGCGCAGCCGAGGTCCCGGTCGTGTCGGACGTCGAGTTTGACGCGGCCGTCTCGCGCATGCGGGCCCGCAACACGGCCCCCGGTCTAGACGGCATACCCGGCCGCGTGTGGGCACTCTGCCTGCCGTGGTTGGGGCCGAGACTGCGTGGGCTGTTCACGGCCTGCTTGGAGCGGGGACGTTTTCCGCGTCAGTGGAAAACGGGGAAGCTCGTGCTGCTGCAGAAGGACGGTCGTCCATATGACTCTCCTTCGGCTTACCGCCCGATTGTGCTTCTTGACGAGGTTGGGAAACTCTTCGAGCGCATAATCGCGGCTCGCCTGGTTGGTCACCTCGAGGAGGTGGGCCCGAACTTTTCCAACAACCAGTTCGGCTTTCGGCGTCATCGGTCCACGGTTCACGCGATTCTCCGCGTGAAGGACATCGCACAGTCTGCGATGGCGCAGGGTCAAGTGGTGTTGGCGGTGTCACTCGATATCGCGAACGCTTTCAACACCCTGCCGTGGACCTGCATAAAGGAGGCACTCCGACACTTTAGGGTGCCCCTTTATCTGAGGCTGATCCTCAATTCGTACCTGGAGGAGAGGTACGTCGAGTTCCCGGGGCGCGACGGTTGGTCGCGGCACCCCATGTCGCGCGGTGTTCCACAGGGTTCGGTTCTCGGGCCGCTCCTGTGGAACATCGGTTACGATTGGGCGCTTCGCGGTGCCAATCTCCCGGGTGTCGGCGTAACGTGTTACGCGGACGACACCCTGGTGACAGCGAGAGGGAACTCGTATAGAGAAGCAGCCATCCTGGCCACTGCAGGCGTGGCACAGGTCGTCGGTCGCATCCGACGTCTAGGGCTCCTGGTAGCCCTAGAGAAATCCGAGGCCATTTTATTCCATGGGCCTCGGAAATCACCACCAGCCGGTTCCCATATTTGCGTCGGGGGGGTCCAGATCTTTGTCGGGTCGACCATGAAGTACCTGGGATTGGTCCTCGACAGTCACTGGAACTTCCAGGCGCACTTTAGGCAGCTTTCGCCTAACTTATGGGGACTGCAGCCGCCTTGGGCAGACTTCTGCCCAACATAGGGGGGCCGAGGGCTTCGTGCCGGAGGCTCTACCTCGGGGTTGTGCGGTCCATCGCCCTGTACGGCTCACCCGTGTGGGCCGATACCCTGACAGGCCGGTCTCTCGCGCAGCTGCGACGTCCGCAGCGCGCGATGGCGGTCAGGGTAATACGGGGCTACCGCACAATCTCGTTCGAGGCGGCTTGTGTGCTAGCTAGTGCCCTCCCCTGGGACCTTGACGCGAGAGCCCTCTCGGCCGTGTTCCATTGCCGAGAGGAGGCGCGTCGGTCCTCAGTCCACGGGGTCACCGCTCGCGAGGTGAATTCCTGGTTGGAAGAGTTCCGCGGTCTTGCCGTGGGACTCTGGGACGCGCGACTAGCCGATCCTGGAGCTGGTCTTCGGACCATCCAAGCGATCCGGCCAGTCCTAGCCGCATGGTTAGACCGGACCCATGGCGCGGTAACCTTCCATCTGGCGCAGGTGCTCTCGGGGCATGGTTGCTTCGGGAAGTACCTGTGTCGGATTGGTCGGGAGGCGTCCAGGTCATGTCACCATTGCGGTGCCATCGAGGACTGTGCCCAGCACACGCTGGAGGTGTGTCCGGCTTTTGCCGGCGAGCGCGCAGCGCTCTCCGCCGCCGTTGGGCAGGACCTCTCGCTGCCATCCGTGGTGTCAGCCATGGTGGCGAGCGAGAGCTCCTGGGAGGCGGTGCTCTCCTTCTGCGGCATCGTTATGTCGCAGAAGGAGAGCGCCGAACGTCAGCGCGAGCTCGACAATCCCGCCCGACGCAGAAGGCGAGGCCGCCGTGGCGATGGTGTCTAGCCCGGCGGCGCCCTACAGGGGGGGCTCCGAATACTCCTGTGGTATCCCTGCCTGTCGTAGGAGGCGACTAAAAGGGCCTTTGGGGCTGTGCAGTGTTTGCGGGGGGGCCTGCATTCACTTCGTTAAGCAGCCCCAGAGAAGATGACGACACGTGGATCCTCGTCCGTTAAATAGGATGGGGTGACACTGTGGTCTGTGCCGTCATAAGCACCGCGAGGTGTTCTGGGGGCGAGGTTGCCTCTCCCTCGAGATGGGCCGCATGGATCGGCAGCGGCGTAGACGTAGATTTCGCGTAGAGTCCCGAGTGGGGAGCCCGGAATCTGCGCCAACGCCCGAAGAATGACCACCGTGAGGTTTAGTCGGTAGTAGAGTGCTTTCCCGGCCTCTGAGCCCGACACATCCCTCGTAGGCCGAACCTAGGTTTACTTGGACGGTGCGTAAATGCATTCCTCACGTAAAAAAAAAAAAAAAAAAAAGGTTAGGTCCACCCATCCCTCCCGCCAGGGTCCTCGTATTGTCGTACCGAGGGGGCTTAGTAAGCCCTGGACTTGGAACATCCAGGGCTGAAGCTAAGAGGGACCTCGAGGTAGGCCGCGACTGGTGTCTTGCCAGCCGGTCGCAGCATCGGCCGCAGCGGCCGGATTAGGATTGCCGAAGAAGAGGAGGAGCTGGGTGTTGTCGTTGCCCGCCTCCCTATCCTCGGCAACCTAGCAGGGGCGCACTGCTGATGCGTTGTGGTGGGCGCGGCAGCAATTCCCGCGCGTTCGGGGCCTCGCCCTCAATTTGGGTCGCCGGGTGGAAGGTGGCCACGTATTTTAATATTAATACTTATCTATAAATTTGAAGTCGGTGCCAAGTTAAACAATGACTTGGTACAATTGAAGCTATATTAGTAAGTAATTATCACCGAAAATGTATCTGTTGAGTGATAAATTGTACCTATACCAATTTAAGCATTTACTTTTTGAAGTCAGTTTTTTTTTGTTAGAAATTATTATTTATTTGGTTAAGTCTACTATAGAACTGGTAATTAAATCTGGAAGATTATTGACTAAGTTAAAAAGATTCAAAGTTGTCGGTTAGACAGAGAGATCCGTCATGTGACGTCAAATGACACGGGCGATATACAACGTGCATAGAAAAAAACAATTTCGTAAGGCTTATTTGTTTAAAACTTATATTTCGGTGATATTTTGATTAATCGTGGTTTTGTTATCACTCTTAGTAATTTATTTTTATATAGTTTCCGATGAATGCGTTATATGACTAAAATATTTTTCATGCATATTCCCTATTGCAGTACCTACCTAGATACTTTGTGCATTGTTTTATGCATCTTCGTCGATCTTCGTTACTAACTATTGTCAGGTTATGAGGACTAGATAGGTAGATAAATAATAAAAAGACTCCATGGTTAACTGAGAAAACATTTTCATCGTAATTTTATTAGCTTTTAAATCAGTTGAATAATATGTTACACGTTTATCTTATAAATATGTACCTACCTATGATTGATGAAATAGAAAATTTAAAATACTAAATAATTAAGGACTTAGGTACATGATGATAATTATATGGAAGTTTGTATCTTATAACTAGAAAAACTAATTTATGATGATATGTATCAATTTTGATAGGCCAAGTAGGAAGTGTTCCATGGTACTTTTTATGACTAAATATGTTATTAGTAATAGATAATGAAACTATCACTAAAAGGTTCATATGAACATTAGAGCAGTGTTTTTCAACCTGTGAGTCGCGTCCCCCAGAGGGGTCGCAAAGCCTTACTCGGGGGGTCGCCGGTTAAATGAAAAAGGCAAAGGTCAATAAGTACACTTTCAGTGAGAAACTTGTTTCTGTTTGGCCTAAGGGGTCGCGACGATTTTTCAACACATAAAGAGGTGGCGTTTTAAAAAAAAAAAAACTGCATTAGTTAGCAACTTACTTACATGCAATTAATAAGAAGTGTTTTCAGGGGCAATTTCTATTGATCGATTAGGGCAATTTTGTGCTAGAATATCGTAACGATACATCCAAGACTTTAGTAGAGGAAAGTAACTAAGGCCGTGGACCCATGTCTACGGTGCGGCGCCGGCCACCGTGCTACGGCACAGCGCCGCGCCACGACACACCGTGCGCGGCGTCACGACCGGTGGCAACCATCATTCCAAAATAACAGTTTTTGTCTTGATATGGACCGCGAACGACGCACTCTGCTCATGTTAAAAAAAAAACAAAATTAAAGAAAATATTGGGCGAATCCAGACCTTTCTTTAATGAACAATGATGGTGGTCATTTTATAAGAAGAAAAATGAACATTTACTCTGTTCAGTTTATTATTAAGTATTTATTTACATTAAAAAGATAAATAAATAGGTACGTAATTACCAACTTTGGTTTTTTCATTCTTGTTCATATTGTCGAAAGTCGGAAAAATATTTCGGCTGACATCTTTCCACCCTTCTGTTTTCAAATTTGTATCCCTATAGGCCTCCTTTGACTTGTCCCAGAGAAAGGGGCGTGCTTCCTCTAGCGAAATCAAAAAGTCGACGTCTAAATTGACTGCCATTTTTTGCAAATAAAATTAGCACGTGCGCATTATGCAACAGCAAAACACAAACTAGCGAACGGTGCGCCGGCACGGCACGTCGTGCACGGCGCGCCGTGGCGCGGCGCGGGCGCCGCACCTTCTGCCGATAGCGGCGCCGTGCCGTCCCACGGCGGCCGGTGCCGCGCCGCAGACATGGGTCCACGGCCTAAATGTGGGCGAGTGCTTTATTATGGGCTAGTAACATTTCTCAAAAACATGACAAATATATGACATGACTTGAGTTACCATACAAAATTACTTTAATTTAATCCTATTCTTTATTTCTGATGGAAATTCTGTATATTATATACATATATAGATTGGTAGGTATATGTAATCAATCAAATTTAAAAAATAAGTAAGTAGGTATGCCTTTTATTAATAGGTAGCTTAGTAATTTACGTAACTATTATGCGTCTAAATTAATGTTGCTATACTTAAGGCTGCCAACAGACAGACTGCATCGCAGCAACCACATAGTTTATTAAATTTTTGTTAATGTGCATACGATCTATTTGCTTATGGATGATATTAGGTAGGTAGGCATTTTAGATTTTACAAGTTAAAGAGAAATATTACATATATTTCCTACCTCTAGTCTCGTAGCAGGCGTAGGTACTTACCTAAGTATATTTATTAGATTTATAAGTATCTATGTACTTTAGGATATCACCTATTTACATGTTTATATAAGCTAGTAATATGTAACCTAATTATATTATTATAGCAGCATTACGTGACAAAATGTTTATTTTTAAAAACTTTATAGTTACATAATCTTAACTGTAAGAGACACGTAAGTTGATAGATACCTACTTATTCCAATTTAGGGACTTAGGTAAATAAGTACCTAAGTCAATTTGAATATCGATTGTTTCAAATGATTAACGTAGAAACAAAAATAAATTACCTTATTAATTTAATAGTAGGTAATCGAGCGGTTAATTATGCCGATGTTTATATAAAGTAGATAGATACTTAGAGGTACCACTAGTTTTGACCAATTTTTACTAAATTGCTATTCATTTTAGCAAATATAGATAAGTTAGTCCCATGTTGGTCTGGGACTTGGCCCATGTTGATCTGGGACAAAAAAAAAAGAATGTGCCGACTGTGGTTCTTGCCTAGCATGTCGTAAAAGGCGACTAATGGTTTACGGGCTTTTGGATATGTGTCTGAGTAGGCGACGAGCTAGCCACTTGTCACTCCTTTTTCGTAGCTCTCCATCCAACCCAGCCCACTGTCCCGTGTTGGTCTGGGACTTAAAATGAGTATACCAACTGTGTTTCTTGCCTAGCATGTCGTAAGAGGCGACTAATGGTATATCGGGTTTTGGGTGTGTGATTGTGTAGGCGAAAAGTTAGCCGCTTGTCACTGCTTTTTTTTAATTTTCCATCTAACATCTAACTTGACTTTGACTTTGACTTTGTAAATTACCACCCGACATGTGTTACTATAGAAAACTAAACTAGATTTACGCCATTTCCTTAGCGGGATAAGCAGAGTAAGTATTTTATTATTCTATATAAGATAGACGAGCGCTAGTATGGCATGGTTAAGTACCTACTATAGAATTTTAGGCATTTTGTCACATAATGTAAATCTGACATAGATAAATCAGTAACTATTCATTATTATTATGGCAGTCATGTATCACTGTGCTTGGAACCCATAAATTTATCCAAGCATGTACGTTTTTCTCAATATGGTAAGGTTTAACTTTATTTTATACTTACTTACAAATGTAAGTAAGTACTTATAACTAGTTATGGTACATATAACATTTGTACCTATTTGTAGAATTTAACAGCAAAATTTACAAGGTTTACAATTATAAGTTTCTAAGTATCTACCTTATATTATAAAAATCAATTGATGGTTACTATAAATAAATTATTTAAATCCACACTTAGGTAAAACAAATATTTCATGAACAGAAACATGTCATATGATTTTTAACAAATATTGTATTTATTTCAGTATCCACTTATCTTAAACGATTGTTCCCAAGTAAGTTCCTCTATGCGAGTTAGGTATGCTATACTTTTACAGGCCGGGCCGATCAAGTGTTTAGAGACCGCGGCCACGGAACCAAAGTTCGCGGGTTCGAATACCGCTAGAAGCAAATGTTCGGGTTATTGTACATTTGCTACAAAGATAATAAATGTTCTTATGAAAAAGATGGTCATTTGTTAGTGTATTGTTATTTTTCAATACCAGATAGATGTGTAGGATAGGTAGATAGGTACCTAACCTAATTGTTCTATCTTATTACCTAACGAATTTTTTGATACATCATTCTGGTAAACTATAGATATCAATAGAAAAATTAACAATATACTTATTTAGGGAGTAAATATACCGAAACCTATGTATTTAAGGCTTAATATGTATGATATGTAAGTGTGTGCTTAAAATCTATTATTTTCGCTTTTCTTAATTTAAATATTTCTATTTAAGGTCCTCCTGAGGAGCAATGATATGTATGTTACTTTGGCGATTTTAAAAGGATCTAGGCACAATAATGGCAAATATTAAAAAGCTTTCGTAATCTTATATCAATTTAACCTAATAAAAGGATGTTGAAAGCGTCGCCGTAGCCTATAAGTATAACCTACTTAAATCAAGAACGTAAGCGATGAAAAAAACTAGGGGGTTTCATTCCCCTACAAAAGAAATCTAATGAAGATTTGATACTAAACTAATATGGTTGAGCTCTTTACCGAAACTATACATAAATATTATATTTAAAAAGTTGTTTAAGTAGATAATAATAGGTAGCATGTAAAGTACAAATATGGGCAAGTATGACCCAACTAATCTAATTGGTCTATCTACGTTTCCCTTATATACAGCTGAATTATTTTATATTAACTAGTTAATTAGAAGTTGGTACCTACATTGCTGTAATAGTTTGCATTGGTTTTTTCACGTGTGTCATTATAAAATATGCTAATCTTATATCATCAATCAATATGCCGATTTTTGCTTTACTTGCTCTCACGGTTAAAAAGAATATATCTACTTTAGTTAGTCTGGAACTTAATAAAATGTGCCAACTATATTCCTTGCCTAGTAAAAGGCGACTAATGGTAAGTCGGGTTTTGAGTGTGAGACCAGTGTAAGCGACGAGATAGCCACTTGTTACTACTAATAATAATTTTCCATCTAAACTAGACCCGTTTAATTTTTTGGTCGAATGTGTTAAAAGGGGCTAGCTGCCCCTTTGACTGCCTACCCCTTCAGGGATTACGAGCGTGATGATATGTAGGTACTTATGTATGTATAAAGTGAGGAATTTTGAGGATTTTTGCACCAACATGTTGACAACCTTTTGATTGATTATGATCATATGATCTTAGATGAGTTTTAGTAGGTAGGTACAATTTATTAAATTATGAATTAATGACCGATCCAACCGGATGCTATTGATGTTATGTGTACAATACATCCCATTCGAACAATGAATATGAAATGTAGACATACCCGTATGTTGATGTCGATACTATCTGCTTACTTATACCTACTATACAAATTAACAATGTCTGATTAAACCTAATGTATTTTGCCAAACGTATCTAAGTACATAATAATGAACCAGACAACATTATCCGCGGCAAAACCTAATCTAAAATAGCTAAACTTAATTACTTACCATTTTTACAGATTTCTTAGTTAAGTACCATTTTTTAAATAGGTAGGTATCCATTTCTGTGTCAGTACAATGATAATTCTGATTTTACCTGAAATTTATGTAAATTCGATGTGTAATTTCATTAATGTTATCTTAATTTCAATACCTTGTTTTTAACAGGTTGCGTTTAGTTACGCTCGTTCCGATTTTATTAAGTCTTAGTGTTTTTATGTACACACATATAGATTTTCTTTTTATGTGGCTCTTGCAGTTGAATTATGACTTTTTGGTACCTATTTAGTTGTAATCTAATAATAAATTCATACAAGGCAGTATTATGATAACTATGTAAGTTTAAACATAAAATAAGAATGAAAAATCTCTCTTTAGATAGCTAGACTAGTTCTGACAAGATGATCGAATACTGAGAGAGTGCCACCATGAACATTACTATCTGTCACAAGCTCACTCCGATTTGAGTAAGAGCTCACATTTTATAAGATAATATCAGAAATGTCAAAATGGTATTCTCTCATGGGCTTTGCTAAAATGTGTAGGTAATTAAGTATGATTTATAGTAAAATATTAAAAATATGTATACAGAGATAGTGTGTTTTTTACTTAAACAGTAACTTGTTAAATGAATTTTACAATATTATTACACCAATAAAAGTTAAAAATCACAATGTTCCCCTCAATTAATTAATAGTTAAAAACTCGTCTACATAAGCGTACCTACTTAAAAGATATGTATTCAATTGGTTTTACTTCTTAAGCACAATTGCATGACAGTTTGGAATAGGCTTACCCTATGAACAATGTATTAATTGAATTTACCGTTTGATATAAACTATAAAATAAACCTCCAATAAATTAGCTTATTTTAAGTCTGTTTTTATACATTTGTCAATCAATGTGTTGAATAAGTTGTCATCATAAAATTAATATTTTAACAAGCAATGTACAACAGATCTAAAATTGACACAAAATCAGTGGGGCGTTCTAAAAAGAACCAGTTATTTGATTTGATTGCTTGTAGGAACTGATCTATATTAGCGGCTCGACTCCGGTTTGAATTCAGATCAATACCAAATTTTGATACTTGTGCCGAAGTCTTAATATGTACTTACTTAAAGTACATGATTTATCTTAGTGAAAAGATAATCAGACATACCTATGCCACGATCATCATCTTTCTAGCGTTATGTCCCGTGCTTAGACGGGGTCCGCCTAGACCATGATCCAGCGATTTTATTTTGTTTTAGAAAGAAAGAGAAATGTTTATTAGGTAACACATATACACACATGACAAATACTTAAAATTATAGAATAAAATAAAAAAGGAGTGAAATATGTAGTATCTAAAAGGTCTCCGCTCAACATATGTCCCGGTGGCGGTACGCTCACCGCGACTCAGGTCGGGGCGTTAGGAGCTGCCCAAACACACCTAGAATTGACATATAAACTTTCTTAACAAAATAAACTGAGTAAAATTGTGAATACAACAAAAATTTAATGCAATACCAAGTATGATACTTATTACAATCACAAGCAATACAATTGTATAATACTTAAATATAGCGTTCTTTGATATTTTAACTATTTACAAAATTATTAAATGAAACAAGTATGTATACATTTTTATATTAAGATAAAACCTTTCTTTTATGTATCTTTTTGCACGAATAGTAAATATTGTTTAAATTTAATTTTGAATATATAAATATTTGTACAAGCAGTAATTTTATTAGCGAGTCTGATCTGCCATTGAAGCGATCCGTTTCCAGCGATTCGTAACCCAAAGATGGGGGAACCAGACAATTATTGGATCATGGTATAGGTACCTATGCCACGATTATAATGAATATTTGTATTTTAAGGGTTATGTAAAAAGTAAAACACGCAGTCTTACGTACCTACCTAAAGACTTCACGGTTTGATTTAAAACGCCCTAACAATTTCTCACTCATGAACTGAGTGACTCTACTATATCACAGCCCAAATAATTAGAATTATCGCCACACTATCAAGCAACATGGAGTAGACGTAGTGACGTCATACAAAGGAGGGATTGCATTAGCGACGACGTTACTGCAGTCCCCTGCGAACTGCTCAACTCAGGAGCAGTTAAGTTAACTGATGGCTGTGAGTATGTTGATGGCCTGATGACGTCAACTGAAATAAAGAAAATACGTTTATAGATATATAAACATACCAAATAAATAGTAGGTTGTGTAAGAAGGTAAGGATCAATTAATTTACCAAACATGATTGAATTTTTGTAAACTGATTAAATAAACTTGCTGCCTGGACCCCGATGTGATACCTAGTAGGTACGTGTAGGCACGTAATAGTGTATTTGTAGGTATTTTATATTCTAGTTACATAGATAAGTACTGCATCACTAACTTGTTTGTGTACCTATTAGATTTTGTAAAATCATTTTCCCATCTAGGAGTAACCCAATAGGATACCTAAGTATATCAAAATATCGTCTTCATTCTCCAGTATCTATATAAAATTGGTATTTCTTTTTAGACAAGTCGATAGCACGGAGAGCCGTTAAAGTTAATCAAACATTATAATGGGTTGGGCTAATACCTTTTGATCTGATTCCATTAGCAACACATTTAATTATTCAAATAAATTCGATGTTGATAAAGTCTTGGCGCGCCGATAAAATCATCCCATGGGCCAAATGCCATAAAGTACTTACATAAAACTCGGGCGAAATTCCCGTTCCGTTTATTGGAATTGGGTTTTATCTCGAGCCTCGTCGGCGGCGATCGCTTCGAGAGTTTCGCACAGACAGTGTCACGTTATTCTCAAAGTTTTACCTTGATGAGATTTGGACGATATTATGTCTTTGTTTTCTGGACAGAAATACATGTGAGGATTTTGGGCATTTATTTGGTGTTTAAGAATATATATTTACTAGATATCATTCCTAAGATCTTAAAATATTATCAAATGAATCACTTATGTATGTTTACGTGTGTCCTTTTTTTTCAAAGAATTTTGCCTAGTTTATGTACTTACACCTAAGAAATGACAAATAAAAAAATGTTCGAGATTGCCGTAGTTTTATTATTAAAATTTTCCGTTTGGAACCTCGTTTAAGTAGTAAGTAAGTAAGTAGTTTTTTAGTAGAATATTAATGTTAGTTATCTATGTACCTATTTACCTTCCTAAAAGTAACGATAAGATGTTATAATTGGTTTAATGAGTCATGCAGCTTATATTTGGCAGTACCTTTAGCCGATAACATGGATTTGAATTTTTTAAGATTCCATGACTTGACTAGAAAATAAGATAAGAGTTTTAGTAATTAAGTAAATATAGGTACCTAAGTATTTAGGTATTTAAAGTAGGAATATTATCTACTAGTCTTTAAATAACGTCATTGTTGATGTACTTTATCATTATCGATTTTGTTATTCCTTAAAATAGTTTTTTTATTGACTGAATGTGGTTCAAGAAGTTTGTCGCTCCGTGGACTCTGCCTACCAATTTGGGGTTTGCAGGCGTGAAGTTCTTTCAGTTTATACGTCTCACAGATTAAATGTTCTTACCTATGACGGTATCATTTCTGACGTCAGCAAATTTGTCCTCGATGCTCCTGAACTCCGGGATGGTGCTGACGCAGGTGATTTCGAGGCGGCCGGTGGCGACGAGGTGCAGCTCGGAAATGGTGATGTAGAGGTCCCGGCCGCGGCTGGGTCGGCGGCTTCTGTGCCGGCTGGTGGAGTGGATCACGTTCGTTTCTTCGTGCATGTGCAGTTCTGACATCTGAAATATTTAGGTAAATATATTAATTCAATTGAATAAGCGTCCAACTGACTAATAGATAATAATTATTCATTACTAAACTGTGTAGCAAACAAGTAACATTAGGTAGGTTGCTGCGCTTGTATATATTTCCATGTGAGCTTTCGCAAGTGGTTAGTACCGAACACCCACCAAGTCGTAATTACTTAATCCAGTTACAACGACCGTATTTAGCGATGCTAGTAGGTCTTAATCTTTTAATTTTGCGAACATAACTTCGCAAATGTATAATTAGATATACTGATTTAAAATTTTATTTGCCTTTTATGCATCGGTGAAATACATATATAATACCCAAGTGTAAAGAATGCCACTAACTAGACGGTGTTTTCATTTTTGCATAAGGAATTTTCTTGGAAGGCGGTGCACATGCGAGCGTAATAGAAAAATTTGCATAAAAGTAATTTCCCTCGGAGTGGATTGCAAACAATATAGTAATATAGGACGGACATAATTACGTAGTTTTATAAATTGTCATTATTTTGGCTACCATACTTATATCGCTGAAAGTGAAATAATTAAACTACTAACGTGGGTTTCTATTATATGGTATATACTTAAGCATTGCCGAAAATTGTCAGAATAGCTTCCCACAATTTGCCATATTGGGGACTAGGTTAATTTATTCTCGGCTTTTTTCAGGGCCCATTAATTCGTTCGCGCGTTAGCAGCTGTTCAGAAGTTCAAGGAGCAATAAGCAACTTTAGAACATTTTCGCCAAATATAAAATGGAGCTGGGTTAGATAGAAAATTGTGACACTGTAATGACAAGTGACCAATGACCAAACCACCATTAATCGCCGACGACATTCTAGGCAAGGTCCAAAGTTAGTACATTATTTTGGAACTTGTGGAGGGCAGGACCTATCACGTCACGATGATGGCAGGAAACTCAGTTACCGAAGGGTGGCCCTGGTAGAAGAAGTCAGGGACGTCCGCCTGCACGATGGGTGGACAACATTCACAGGAAAACGACCGTTGTACATGGCGCAAGACGGAGGAAGCTTATACCCTGCAGTGGGATCAAAGAAGCTGAAGAAGAACAAAAATAATTTACTTGGTATTCCTTCAAGTTACACCCAGGCAGGCGCGTGGCGACATGGGAGGCGTGCGTCAGCGCAAGGAGGGGCGGAGGGCTGCTGGCGCCGTGCTCGTACTCGAACGGCTTCTGAAGACCTCTCCGCCCGTTCCGCTCGCTCATCGGAACGCGGAATTTGTGAGAGTGAGCCGCTAGCTCATCTACCTGCAATGAAAATACAAAAACATATAAATAGCCACGGACTAGTAAGAAGGGCTCCGCGCTGTCATATTACAGCGTGAAGCCAAGTTTATGCATGTGTAAGTGAGATTCTTATGGATACCAGTTATAGGAAATCTGTCATTTGGGGCTCGTAAGTTGCCTTGGAGCACCTGCGGAACTTCAACATCTAGTCAGTGGTGCGGAATCTTTCTATTGTTACGAGTCTGTGTAGATAGCACTATTATCTTCCACTTATTATAAGAGCAAAAAAAGTTTTATTGTCATGTCTGTATGTCGAAAACTATACCAAAAATAAAAATAGTGAATGGACTTTCTTACGGCTTTCATCAATGGACGGAGTCATGAGGAAGGTTTATTGTACGTAGTATATTATTACTCTGAGGTTTAAGCGTTGTAGTCAAGCTATACCTTGAGCACTCGTATAAATCTGGGCAGGTGGCTAGAAAAAATACTCTAATTAAACATTACTTCCTTCGCCTTTTTATACCTATTATGTATTTACTATGTTACATTATAAAAGATCAAGAGCGGTGGTGAGACAATCTGAGAATAAAAATGGCGCCTTGCATAACTTATACGCTTTTGTCTCAAATCTTGTTTTTTTGGGTTTTCAAAACTAAAATTCGGATTTACTTTGAGCCAGCGCAATATTGACCAGAAACTTTACGAGAAAGCCTGCATTTTCAGATCAGCTAATATAATATCTAATATTTTTCTATGCTGTGTAAGTATAATCCAGTAGCTATATCTGGTTCCTCTACTAACGGTTCTTGTAAAGGCCAAACAGGCCAAAACAGGTTAAAAGTCAACGGATGTACAGCTGACCTCCAATGGCCTTGACACCAATACTACATACGTCTTCATCAAAAGAATATCTCCACAGACAAGGCCCCATCCTGGGAGTATAAAATGTGATATTACCTTTTTTCCATTAATAAACCAGGTGATGTGGGGTGCTGGGAGCGCAGGCGCGGTGGTGCAGTTGGCTCGCAGCGTCTCGCCGAAGCTCAGGTAGCGGGTTGGGAAGTCAATGCGCGGGTGGTGCTTCTGGGGATCTGAAAACATACTTAATTTACTTAAAAATTATACAAGGTGTATTATTACTAGAAATATCATTTGTAAGCAATTTTGCCTTGATGTACTTTATAGTGATTCGATTAATTCATAAACAGGAAAGTTGTGTTTTTCACAGCTTGTAACCTATTTTATTGAAGAGATTAAACCATATTTTTCTTAAAGAATATATTTTTACGTTCTTGTTATTATATCAGTGATATGATATTATAGTCCTATGTTGGTCTGGGACTAAAAAATAATGTGCCAACTGTGTTTCTTGCTTAGCACGTAAAAGGCGACTAATGGTATATCGGGTTTTGGGTATGTGATTGTGTAGGCGACAAGCTAGCCACTTGTCACTACTTTCACAATTTTCATCTAACCCAGACAAGTTTTATTTTTGGCTGAATGTAGGCAGTGTGGGAGTCAAAGGGGCAGCTGGCCCCTTTAAGCCAGCTGCCCCTTTGATTTTGCCTACCCTTTCGGGGATTATGGGCGTGATGTTATGTTATGGCATGTGTTATGTTAAATGATATTATCGGTGGTAGGTATACTCTATATTAGGCGGAATAAACGGTGAGCAGGATTGGTATTGACAATTTAGAAATATTTGAGTATAGATTAATCGGTTATTCGGTTCTCTATGCCTAGCCCGCTAGGGAAATGAAACTTTCTTGACAAACGTTTCTCAATTCTGAATTAGCAGAAATTTTATAGATAATGCTAACGGAGCTTAAGATATCTTAAATCAACTAGTTAAATGGAAAAAAGTTAAGTAGGTAACATTTCAAATTTTAAGAGGTTTTTGGTTGGTTTTAGGTGAAGGTAATTCGGCAATTTTCCTGCCGAAGATTCCATCGATAAATAAACGCTGTTACTTCTTGTTGGAAATCGTTAACGGAATAGTCAAACTTGGTTAACTTGTAACTTGTTTAAGATCTGCTGTTTGTGGAGACGAAGACGAATATATCGAGATATATCAACTTATGTATTTACCCCAATTTGAATAGTTTACTTTATAAAGTAACTAGCTATGCCCGCGGTTTCACCCTCGTTTATGGTTAATGTTTTATAGCTTATAGCCTTCCTCGATAAATGGGCTATCTAATACTGAAAGAATTCAAATCGGACCAGTAGTTCCTGAGATTCCGCTTTATAATATCAGTATAGATTTAATAGATGTTTATTTTCAGTTGGGAAATTTATGTAGATCTATATTTTAGGACTATGATATTTAGATATTCAGATTACAATTTACTTACCTACTAAATTGTTAGTATCCAATTTACCGCGATTAATTCTAATAGTTCTATTAGATACTGGGTAACAATGAATAGCTTGCGTAACGTTAGAAGTTTAATATCAAATTAAAACATATTTAAAATCATTACGAGTAACTATTATAGCTGTGAAGTCCTTAGTAAAGTACGATGCGATGTAGGTACTATCCACGAGTAGATAGTACCTACATCGCATTAAAAAGAGTGTCTAGCTTCTAATCCTCCAATGCATGATTAGAGATGATAGATAAATTATGGCGTCATAAATTATATTAGGTTTCCAAGACACACTGCAGATGTCATAGAAGCGAATTTTCAGTGCCGTGATGTTTACAGTTCTGGATAGTACATATTCTGACTATTTATTTGGACATTGGTATATTTTTAACCGATTTTAAGTAGTATGAACAGCTAGCTGAACCCGCATTTGATTTTGAGGATAAAATAAAATCTCTGTTCAATTTCGGTATGCTAGTGTTATACAATGAAAACAAAGTATGATATGGATCGTTGAGGTTCCTCGGCTGGTCATAAATAATTTATGAGTTCTTTGTCATCCATTAGCAAATTTCCTGAAACAATCTCCTTTTTCATTCCCATTGACTTCCTGTCCTCGATTGTCCAAATTGTGGCTAAAATTCCACTGCATAAACATGACCAAATGTTCCCATTTGTTATTCATTTTCGTAAATTGTAAAGCTCTCGACTTATTGAATACATCCTTTATGGCATATGAATAACAGGTTTTAACGCAAAAATTTTCAAGTAGATTCTAAATAGGTGCCCAAGAGGTATTAACTTTGAGTGGCCCGTTGCTCGAGTGGTTAGAGACCCTGGCCTCGAAACCCAGGGTCGCGGGTTCGAATCCCGCTAGGGGCAAATGTTTCGTGAGATGAACATGGACGTTTTTACTCGAGTCATGGATATTTATAGATGTATTTAAGTATGTCTATATGTTCACCTAGTATCCATAGCACAAGCATAAGCTTAGTTTGTAAAAAAAAATTCGTAGAAAAGCATTCTCTCTTCAATTAATAAAATATATCTAACTATAAGTAACCTAATCTTTGTTTTAGGTGCATATTTCTGAAATCAAAGTCGTTCCAATTTTTGAAGCCTACCGAGCCAACTATACCTATTCTTTTTTAACTGTAAAACATGAGAAACCCAATTTCATAATTTACGATAAGCTCCTTGCTAAAAAAAGAGATTACGTAGAATAAAAATTTGCATCGTGTAATAACTGAGTGAAATGACAACGTTTCAGACGTCACTCGTTGGCCCCAATTGGGGACTGGCGAGAATTTGTTCCGGCTTCCTCGCGATTTGTCTTTCTTTCTAAACTTTTGCTTTGTACCTGTTTGAGAAATATCTATACTTATATTTTGTTTTACGATTTTGTTGCACTTATACATACATACATATGTAGGTTTAATACACATTTTTAATTTACAGTGTCATGTCTCTATTGTTATGATATAATATTGGTAAGACTTGGAAATAATGTGATCCTTGTTAGAATGGCGTACAAGGCGGCTAATGTATCTGATATGTATTTGATATCGGGTTGCTAATTGTGTAGGCGATGAGCTACCTACTTACTTGCTACTAGTTTTTTCACACTCAATCTAATCCCGCTAAATATATTATCAATAATTAAGCTTATTTTGCAAATGAGTGTTAAGATGTAGGAGAGTATTACTTACTCCTTAAATTTCTTTACCTCTTCGGGGATTGCAGGTATCATAGATAGTATGTTACAGTATAAAGCTAAAAAAAAAATTAAATTCTATTAATTGTCATTTATTAATTAAAAAACTGAGTCTTATATTTACAGTTATACAGCAAATGTATAAGTCAATAAAAGTACCTTCTAAAGAAATATCCTAAATATATAATGTTTTTAATACCTCCTTGGTAGAAAGTAGTTTCCTCCATTAATCAGAAAATCAAAAAAGAATCTCTAACAGACAATAAAATTAACCTAAAAATGTAAGACAAAATTTTGCACATCGAACTTTATTTAAAGTATTTTCAATTACTACACTACAAATTAAAAATTATTTCCAGTTATACATAATCATTTGATAAAAAGTAAAATTAAACAATATTTTTGAACAAAAATTTTAATATTTATTATTCGTTTATTTCATTTTTTTTAGAAAACATGAACAAAGGTAATAGAAATAGAAAATAATACTAACAAAATTATATAGGTATATAATATACTTATATTAATCCAAAGTACTCGGGTAAAGGAACTATGCACATAAAGTGTTTATATTAAATGGAATAAACGTGTGCCTTTAACTTAAATAAAAAGAAAAACGTGTTGACGTAATGTTTGTTACACAAGCCACACATTAGGAGATTTTTACATTTATTTTCCTGATAAACTTTAGCATAAATCTTACAAGGAAATTGAATATAAACACGTTATTTAATATTTAACTAAAATATTGAGATCCACAAATTAGCTATGTATAATCACAAATGTGAGCGGATCCAATCAAGGTAATGAGTTATTCTAGCAAATACAGATGGAAAACCTAACTCACACCCGTCTCTAGCAACAAAGGAACTGACTCCAATCAGGAACGTTTTGCCATCACTCTGTGTGACCGTCAAAGGGCCACCGGAGTCACCCTGGCAGATGCCCACTCCACCATGTCCGTTCGTGCAAATATTTGAATCCAATACAACGTTGCCGTAGAAAGATCGACACATATCTAATGGTATCATCTTGAGCCACACATGTCTTGCCATTGTATTAGTACTAGGTCTTATAGCATCCGAATATCTTCCATAGCCGGACGCCTTCGCCCAATGGCCCGTCAAATCAATTTCGAGGATTTGCTCATGAGGTAAGCTGATTGGCTTAATTTTATAAGAAAATGGGATACGGTTCGGTGTGTAGAGCATCGCAATATCATTCGCAAATGTCGCGTGATCGTATTGCGGGTGCAGAGAGATCTTGTTGGGGAATACTCTCAGGCCTCCGTGGAAGAGGAACCGCGACCCCAGGACGGCTGTGAAGCGCCAGGCTTGAGATCTGCCATCGAACCAGCAATGAGCGGCTGTCAAAATTCTGTTGTCTGTAAGCAATGATCCTCCACATGCTGAGGGTGATAATAGGCCATAGACATCTATGAGTAGACCCACTAAGTAAGGGTGCTCATATGCTGGTGCAATGACGCCTCCAACAATACGAGTTTCGTTCAGAATACTTTCTTCACGCTGTCTGATTTCCTCAGCTACTTTAATTCCGATCCTTTGATGCCATCCTTCTTCATATTCATTCGTTCCTTCTCCGAGAGCACTTGATTTTAAGCATAATAATATTGTTAATAGAGCAATTGCGCGCATTATGATTTAAATTATAACTTGGTTTACAATAACATACTTGAGCCGTTCATTATATAGATTTCTTTATCATATATCTATCCGTTTTAATCCCTTTAGTATTTTCAATATCTCAGTTTGTGGAATTTACGTCTTTTGTTGTTATAAAGGTTTCTTTGGGAAATCCTTCGAATTCCAGTAGGTACCTACACTTTAGGTAGTTGATTTAAACAAAATTAGATATTGAAGCTATAAATTAATATTTATTTACAGTCTCGGGCAATCACTACATATTATATAACACAGTCCTTCTCTTGATTTGTCTGTCTGTCTGTTCGCGATAAACTCAAAACCTACTGCACGGATTTTCATGCGGCTTTCACCAATAGATAGAATGATTCTTGAGGAAGGTTTAAATATATGATTTGTTAAGTTTTTGTATAAATTGGCTAAAATATAATGATTTTTGTTTGAGGTGTCGAAAAAAATTAAGCCGCCACGCCGGCGAAGTCTCGGTCAAAAGCTAGTTAAAAATATAAGTCAATGTTTTATAGATTTGCGATTTTGTTTCTATTTGTTTCGAAGATTAAAACTTTCATGAAATTGACTACTGGTTTTAACGATCGAGATTGGGGTAACCAAGCTACCATTTCAAATAAACAAAAAAAACAAGCGGATTTACAAAACAGTCGTATATATGATGCATTAGACATCTTTATAAATATAGTATAGGCTTATATAGGCTTGAGTTCAATACAATGGTAGAGAACTACAACTCCTATTAGATTTATCCTAAAAAAATTTGTTTGGCTCACAGATCAATAGTAGAGCATCGATTATCCGAACTATTTGGGGGACATGGGTGTTCGGATAATCGAACTGTATTGATTCGGCTTACGTATTATAGTGGTGAATGAAAACCATACTAGTCATACATTACTACTCATAAATTATAATATACCTTTAATAAACAGTCCAGTCCTGTATACAAAAAGTATTAGGTGCAACTAATGCTTAAAATAAGTAACCTTCAATCTTCGTCTAATGAAGTAAGTCTACGAACGGCTAGGTCACATACTTTATTAAGAACAGATATTTGATACAGGGCGGTTACTGTCACCTGGTATATCAGACCTGCTTAACAACTTGTTCCTATTGAATCCACTTGTCATGCAATATAAATATCCCGCGCAATGTGTTTCAAACCAACGCGCAACGCATGGTAGACTTGGTACCATCAAACTTGGTAAACCAACTAGGTATTCATTGGATAACAGTGTTGCAGTTTCACCTTCCTCTAATCGTTTATTGATCTCGTATTATTTTTCATAGAAAGGGATAACAAGTTTACATTTTTGTATTAAAAAAAAAACCGGCCAAGTGCGAGTCAGACTCGCGCATGAAGGGTTCCGTGCCAATAATTAAAATCACGTTTGTTGTATGGGAGCCCTCCCTAAATATTTATTTTATTTTAATTTCATTATTTACTTTTAAAATTCATATACTGCTAAATATTCCGTGAATAAGTATTTCTAGCGTCAACATGTTGCCGTTATTAAAATTGAGCATAAAACGGCAAAAAATCACGTTGAATGGAAGCCCCCTTAAATATTTATTTTATTCTGTTGTTTAGTATTTGTTGTTATAGCGGCATCAGAAATACATCATCTATAAACATTTCGATTGGCTAACTATCACGGTTCGTGAGATACAGCCTGGTGACAGACGGACAGCGGAGTCTTAGTAATAGGTTACGTTTACGTTTTACCCTTTGGGTATGGAACCCTAAAAACAAACAAATCAGACTGGCGAAGTGTTCGGATAAGCGGTCGTTCAGTTGATCGACGTTCGGATAATCGACGCTCCACGTATATATAACTAACTTAGGCGGTCAAAGCGCAGTCAATCTAAGCTGCTATCTAAGATGCGCCATCTAAGGTGCTCTTTACTCATAGAAACGATGTTCAATTTGGTAGATAAAGCTTAGCTTGATTTGGATGAATGAATGAATGTGTAGATGTTTGTTGGTCATTCACGCAAAAAGTACTGTATGGATTTTAATGAAACTTTATAATAGTACGTATTGCTTATACATTAGAATAACACATAAGCTATGTTAAATCCGGGCAGAAGCTAGTGTAAGTATATGTAGGACATTCATCTATACATCTTCATAGGAAAATAAAATTGAAGTTTTCTGTTTTAAATATGTGTTTTTTTAAGCTGTGTTAGTTTGTGAATGAATGCATCCATTTTGGCGGGACTTCCACAGGTAAATAGCTTCTTTCTAAGAGTAACTTTGGTGACTTTTATTTTAGAAAATATAATTAAGATATCATAGAATTATTTTTTGTGAATTTCTACACGGACTAAGTCGAGGGGAACCGCTAGTATAGAAGATAATTGCAATGGGCCGAGGTTTTGGCTGATAAGTGGATAGTCTATTGAAGAATAGGTACACAACAATTTTGTATAAAAATACAGACGGAACAAGGTAGACTGTCTCTAATGTCGAATAAAATAAAATTATTTTTGTTCGTACTAAACCCACTTATTGATATAAAAGATTAATTAAATGGATTTAGATTTATTGAAATATGGTACTTAATCAACAATATGTAGATAATATACGACACGGAATTAAACATTGATAACAGAAATGCGTGGAATCTCCTTCTATTATTCGATAACTCATAGCAGCTAATCAATCTACCTTAATTAACAAAGCTAAATGACATTCGTTTGTTGGTATGTATGTACCTATGTCTATTTAGAAATAGATTACATTTTATATCTCGAAAGTCGTTAATAATATCGATAAAACATAATTTTAGTCTCAACCATGTCAACTGTCTTCTTTGGTATATATGTCGCAGGCAATTTGTAAGATTCCGCATTTTACAAACGGCGTCGTCCGTTTAAAAACGCTTGCTGTTTTGAAATATGCCGAAGGCAAAATGTATATTGCGGTCATTATAAAGTATGCCTCAAGTATTTAGTTTAGGTCAGGTTAGGTAGTAGTTAAAATAATAGGTACGACGACGAGCGAAGCGAGGAGGAGTGTTAGGTACAACTGCGACCCTACAGCCAGAACCGAAGAAGAACAACCAACGTCGAAATTATAACAATTGATAGAGTTATAGCCTCGATGGTCACCCTACTATAACAATCAATGTCGAAATTTTATAAATTGAATGAGTCGCCAATTTGCCTTTGGCATATTTCAAAACAGCGAGCGTTTTTAAACGGACGACGCCGTTTGTAAAATGCGGAATCATACAAATTGCCTGCGACATATACAAACTAAAATATGACTGGTGTAATCTTGTATCTCAATGCTTTTTACGTGGCCAATTATGTTTTCTACTTTATCTTACACGTTGATGTGACTTAAAGTGAAATAAAGCCTGCAATTCTAACGATTTAATGAACAATTTTTTTTCTTTATTTCGAATCAAACTGAAACCTTTTTAAATAACATATAGGTACGAATTTTTGTCTGACTGGGCAACTTGTTAAAACACGTATACGGTTGTATTTCATTTGAATTAAAGAACAAGCAAGCGAGTGTACCCACAAAAACATTAGGGAGGTGCCGTCCGTACCTTTTTGTTGCATGTGAAGACGTAACAGAGTTATTCGCGAATTTATAAATTAAAAAGGAATATTATTACAAAGGAAAATTTGTCCCATGTTCATCTAGGACCTAAAAATAATGTGCCAACTGTGGTTCGTGCCTAGCATGTCGTAAAAGGCGACTAATGGTATAGCGGGTTTTGTGTATGTGATTGTGTAGGCGACAAGTTAGCCACTTGTCACTACTTTTCACAATTTTCCATCTAACCCAGCCCAGTTTTATTTTTGGCTGAATGTGGTTTGACTCTGCCTACCCCTTCGGGGATTATGGTCGTGAGGTTATGGACATAATATGTATGTATGTACCATGGACGTTTGTGTTGCTTTTCAAGTGCGCATTCTTTTACGCGCTCCGGTACACAAATTGGGCAGCACCGAGTATACATTTTAACAGAATTCGAGTTGAGTGGGGTAGCCGGGGAGATAAGTTGCTGCTTAGCGCGCATAATATCCGCGCTTATCACGTTTGCATTGCTGGAATTAGACAACGGTTATTAGAACTAACAGGCCAGATAACGAGGGCGTTATCTTTTACAGACCGTTGTTCACATTAATTTTATCTAGAATGCTTTAAGAGCGTGCATCGCAGCGCCTTTGCCGGAGAAATATTGTCTCCTATTTCTATTGTAAACGTGTATTAAATGGAAGTTTAGTTATTAAATAAAAACATATCTTGCTTTAAGATTAGAATGAGATTTCAGATAATATGATGGCGCTAAATATAAAACAAACTACTAGGCACTGGCATGTTTGTTAGTTAGCGAAGGCTATATAAACTTAATACTAAACTAACTTATACTGGACAATTCACAATGATTAGAGTTATTTTAAGCAATATTAAAATAAATAACAAAATGGTGTGAACTGCGTTATTGTAATTCCAAAGTCAGAATATTAAACGCATTTTGATACCTCGGATGTTGTTAATGTTCGTAGGCTACGGTGACCGCGCACCACAAAGTTTCTTTCTTATGCCACTTTTGTATAAAATAAAAAATAATTACTACCAAAAGTCTTACGGGTAAATCAATGATACAGATATAATATAATAATAGATACTAACCGGCATTTTACGTTAATGGTAGATGATTTACGTCATAGCGTTCTTAAAGCCGAGGGAGTGTTCTTTTGTACCGCAGTTACGGCGAGCATGTCATGCCGAGCTATTAATCATCCCATTGATGACGGCCAAGGTAGGAGTAACAACCTAACGGTTAATTATTTAACAGTCTGAAATTAACTGGTAATCGTTGTACAATGGAGTGATGGAATCGTGCACGGTGATGGGCGGGTTAGTGCCGAGCCGGGCACAGTGATTAAATAAGAGTGAGACAATAGCGCTTTGATTAGCATTCCTGGTGGTATTGTTAGGTGTAGATATGCGCAGTCACAAGTAGGGTCAAGTGGGAGACAGTTTAACACGAGCACAGGGTAACATCAGGAGTATCTATGTCCATTTATTCTTGATGTGATATATTAGTTACATGCGCCGCCATCGTAAACAACTGTCATCAAATCTCATATTGCCGGGTAAACGGATTTGTGTTTTTTTTTGTGAAAAATATTTAATATTTTAATTAGGTAGTAAAGTTTTATTCTTGTTAGTAAATTATTAATTACTGGTGGTTAAATACATGTTACTTTTATCTTCAATTAATAGGTGATATAAGGAGTAAATGAAGTTTGTTGCTATTTCTAACCTATAAAGAACAAATGTTTGTTTGGAATAGTAGGATATGGGTTACAGTGTAACATAGTGTGCCCTATTCGATTTTTTAATTCTAGGTGTGTTACATCAACGATGGTGCAAATCGGAAAAGAAAGACAGAAATTGGCTTACACGATGCTAAGGGGCCGTCCATTAATCACGTGATGTGATCCCCCCTGGTGATACGTGGTGAGGTTTTGTACTACCCCCCCCTCCCCCAGCTAAGATCACGTGTATTTTTTTGTACATACTCAGTAGGTATGTTGGGAGCGGTGGTAGCTCAATGGTAAGGAGACGCGCCTCTTAACCGAGAAGTGCGGGTTCAAACCCGGGCACGTACCTCTGGATTTTTCAAATCTATGTACGTATTTATACCACTAGCTCGACCGGTGAAGGAAAACATCGTGATGAAACCTGCAAATTCCAACAACTTTGGATTTGTAACCATGATCCAAAAATTGTCTGGTTCCCCTATCTTAGGGTTACGAAGGTCAGATCGGCAGTCGCTCAATGTAATTACAAGACTCGCTAAATACTGGATCATGGTATAAGCGGACCCCGTCTAAGCACGGGACATAACGCTAGGAAGATGAAGATGATGATGACTAAGTAGGTATGTTTTTATTGTAGGTAAGTAGGTTTTTTCGCGCATCACGCAGATAAATTTCTCTCGACCTCCGCGTAAGGATGCCTAAGTTATTTTTTTTGGATTATTGGCAGGACAGGAATTAACATGATTGTTGCCATTTTTCTTAGTACTTCATAAAAAATAAGGTTATCAGTTTACGCAATTTTGCAAGATTGTAAAAATAAATGTATTTCAGTTTCGAAAATAAATACACGTGATATCTCCTTCAACCCCCCCTCCCCCCTTGTGATGTTTGGTGACTTTTTTCGGACCCCCCTCCCCCCCTTTATGCCTCACGTGATTAATGGACGGCCCCTAATGATATGAAAGATGGAATAGAGTTGGTTGAAAGGGATTGATTGAAATGAAGAGTTGGTTGAAATACCCTTGAGAAAAGCAGCTGAGACACAAAACGTGAATTACGGCACTTTATATCGTTATGTTAAAAAAGAAAGGTCTGTTCAGCCGGGGAGAGTAAAGATCTACGATTGATTGATAGTGTGCTCCATCTTGTTATACTGTACCCCTGTGGCTCTTAAACTGTACCCCACGTAATTTATAAGCATCATTTTGATATTATTTAAAGTCGAATATGAAAGTTAATGACTGCTGACCCAGCCCAATTTTGTTTTTTAGCTGAATGTTGTTAAAGGGGCCTACTACCCCTTTGACTCTGCCCACCCCTTCGGGGATTATGGGCGTGATGTTATGTATGTATGTAAACTGCTGATTGTATAATAAATAAATAAGAAGAGGATATAATACCTTAACGTTTTTTTTTCTAAAAATTAAAATGACTTGTTACATTGTCCCCCACTTAACCTACCGTTTTATGTTAAAACTGGCAACCTGACTAGCTTGGCACAGGGAAAATAAAGTAGGTATTACTATTAGCATGAAATATATTCAATTTTTAGTTCAGAACTCTCTTCAGGCTTGAAATGATAGATTTGATATTTTTAAAACATCCAAATTATATTTGTTATGTTTAAAGGTAGAGGTTAAAACTGTAGAGCTTGTGTGCAAAAGGATCATGAATGTTGAAGAGGCGAGTGCGATGTGTAAGGATCGTGCCATATGACGTTCGGTTCTCTCTGCCTACCCCGCTAAGAAAGTGGCGTTAAGTTTAGTTAGTTAGTTTAAAGGTGACTTTTGGTTATGCTATAAAGGTTTGTATGAAATATCGCAGTAGCTAGCTAGTTAGTGTTTCATAAATTAATATAAGTCACATTGTGCGACTGGCGCTTTGCATAGGAGCAGGTCAATATTATGTTTTATATAAATATATTGACTTGGCCATCGCACTAAATAATTTAATTTACACGTGTTTTCATGCGATGGCCGAGTCTCAATATATTTATATAAAACGTTAAAGATTTTTAATATTGATATGCATCATTATAAGATGCTGTTAATTATTACGTAACAACTTAATGCTTCGAGTACGGAGATTCCAGACGCAATTGATTTTCCATTGTTATGGACCACGATCGTGGTCTTAGGGACTGGACGTATTAAGACAGAAAGTCACTTAAGTAGAGACTGAATATATTAATAACCGACTTGGTATTACATGGATCTCACAACTTTTTACCGTAGAACAACTGAGTTGCGAGACTTGTTTTTTTTGACAAGTATTGTTTTTGATGGGATCTCATTTCTTTTTGTATTTTGTAGACAGTTCTACTTTTTTCCTTTTCGGTACCTTCTACTTATTGTATATATGTATATCTACCAGCAACGAATTTTCTTAAAGCCCTCTCTCTGACATATTAACTTTTCTTATGTTTGTAGGTAGCCTTCCGTTTTCTCTTTTCCGCTACTACTTCTTGAGCTACAGTTTTTCTAAGAGCCCACTGCCTGTCTCTATGCGTTTTTCTGGGAGGCTTTGATGTTACAATTTTTGACAAATCTGGACGATAAATGCTTCTTGGTCTATTGTATTCACAAATTGAGGATTCCTGCGCTTTAACACTTCCAAAGTCGACATTAATTAGAGTAAACCGCCCAGACTTGTAACTGTAAGACTTGTAATTGCGGAATGAATTCGCATGACGGGAATACCCATTTTTTGCTCGATTTGGCAGGGGCACTGCCGTGCGCCTATATTTATATGGGATTACAAAGTTATTTAAGCAGTTATGTATCTAGAAAACTGGACCGAAATTAAAAAAATTTACTTGACTTGGCGGGGGCACTACCGTGCGCCTTTTTATTTATATGGTATTACAAAGTTATTTAAGTAAGTAGTTAAATATTTATAAAACTGGACCGAAATTGAAAATTTTTGCTAGACTTAGCGGTTGCACTACCGTGCCCCCAAATATTTTAGTTTTTCCTTAGTTCATACACCAAACACTACTTATATTCCAAATTTGAAGCTTCTAGGTCTGCTAGAAGTGCCTTAGAATTTTGATGATCGGTCAGTCAGTCAGTCAGTCAGTCAGTCAGTGAGTGACAAAATTAAGAAACCTTGACCCATTATAATTCTTAAACTACTGGTTCAAATTGAATGAAATTTGAAATATACCGTGTCTTTACAATGCCTGCAAAATTCAGTCTTCTAGTTTTATTCACAACGAAGTTACAGGGGGTCGAAAATGGCCTTAATTGCTTCGAGAAAAGGATGGTACGGCCGTGCCGCTTTTTTGCTCGACTTGGCGGGGGCACTGCCGTGCCCCCAGATCTTAATCAATAATCACAATTTGGACCACATTAAACAAAATTGTTTTGTTTACGTTTCAGAATGATAAAACTTTATTACTTTTCTAATTGTCGTTTGCTTTTATTGTACTGCTTAGCCATGTCGCTAGATTTGGATTTGCTAGATAGTTATCGTAGCTAGTAGAAGCTTACTACGAAAGCACTTTAATCGTGACATAATGAAAAAAAAAAAAATTAACACATGTGTTTTGTCGTCCTCGTTAGGGGTAGGGTACATAGTGGCTAACAATGTTTTCTAACAATCTCCCGTCGCCGCATCTGTTCCAGCGGGTCGGTACTAGCTCCGCGAGGAAACGAATACTTCTCAATAAAAACGAGACCACGATATTTGTTGCTCGACCCCGGGCTTGATAAATGATCTGAGAGCAGAAATAAACCCTGCAACATTTCCTACATAAAAGAGAACCATTTTGCACGCCTGTTGTTTTGCAAATATATTATTTCCTGTGCTTCGCCTCTTAGCATTGATCCGTGGAACTTTAACACGTAGTCGTTACGTGAGGTTTTACTAGTTTGAAAAGTATCATATCGAGCAATAAAGAATAAATAGCCTAAAACTACATCTACCCAAAAGCTTATTTTGTATATTTTCAGTGGTTATTTTTATTTTTTTAAGTTGTGAACAAAGTAATAAAATATCAATATATACTATATATTAATATTTATTCATACAAAATCTATTTCTGTATAAATGGCCATAACCTACCTATCGACGCAGTACAAATCAAACCCCTCGTAAAGCAACGTAATAGCAGTAAATTAGATTCGAAGCCGCAATAGAAACTGATAGAGAACTGCAAATTCGGGGAACTTCGACAGCCCAAACTGCGCTATTTATTCAGGCCAGGCCTGGTGAAATTTTCTCTATTCAACAAAAAGGAATTGAAAACCTAATGAGTGTACCATTTCTGATTTGAAATAGCTCGTTTTCATTCAGCTTGCACGTCTAAATCAGAACGGAGTCGCGGTTAAGCATAAAGTGATCTTTTTTCTTAGCATGTAAGGTTCAAATCAAATAATAATGTTGTTCTGTTAAATATGTTTAACGGTTTGTGTTTACTTATTTGCGATGCGAATCACGATTTGCCCTCATCACGTATTCAAATAGTTAATGACGATGTTTTGGGCGGTGAATGGTAACATTTCCTACTAATTTAGCGATCTGTATCTTAGAGTTGATATTGTATAACAACTTCTGTATCTGGTGTTATTTATTGGACATTGTAATTAAGTGAGTTTTATCGCGCTAAAGCCGAGCTGATTTTAATATAAAATATCGAGAAAAAAATATAATTTCTATACTACAGTAAGCAAAAGTATTTCTCACACTGTATCACTAAGTATTAATGTAGGCCACTTCGCTTTGTAAGTAACTAACTTATGTTAAAAGCACGTACATATACCTACAATTAACCATGTTGAGCTAAAGATAATAAATAAAAGAAATATCTTACATTATAATGGGGGCTACAGGTGAACTAAATATTGTACATTTTATGAGACAAGTTCTGCGTGAGAAGAACAAGAACGGAGGCGAAAAAAAAACATAAATAGTTATTTATGGCTAAGGCGGGAAATTCAGTAATAGAAAACATATAGGGTCCGCTCATAAATCTAGAACTGGGTATAAGCTCTGCCACTACCTATTTTTTTCGCTGTCTTGACTTGTTTACGAGGTACATGAAATTCTAAGTTAGGTAGGTACCTAGATGAAATCGAAGATGTTTTATCATTATTTTTTAGCCCGTTTCGCAAGTGAGTAAAATGTATTCTTAGTAGTATAAATCTGTAGTTAGATCTTTAAAATCTAAGGAAACAGTCCATAGGTACATGCCGGCATTCGAACCAATACTCGTATCATGTGAGGTGCATTTTCTTACCTACCAATAAGCCACCTTTCTGTACCTACCTATACAATATATTATGTGAATATTCAATGTCATTGCGGCACTATTCATATTGTCATTATGGTAAGGCTATAGGGAGCAGTATTAAATTATTTGCGACAACGTCCTTGTTACGAAACAAATTCAATTTCCACTTCGGTCTCTAGAGAATTTTGTTTGAACTTAGGTGTATTCAGACACACTATTGGACTAGAAACTTGATTTCTGAAAACCATCAACAAGTTTGATTCAATTGTGTACCTATCTTTGGAATGGGCTGCTATTTTTGCCTTTACGGCTTCGGGTCGCGTTCATATAATTTTATGCATGCATACCCCTTGCTTGATCCTAAGCTATACATATAAACCAATCTATATAAATGAAGAAACTAGTAATAAAATAAGCTCTGTTATGTCAAATTAATCTGGGGGCACGGCAGTGCCCCCGCCAAGTCGAGCAAAAAAGCGGTACGGCCGTACCATCCTTTTCTCGAAGCAATTCAGGCCATTTTCGACCCCCTGTAACTTCGTTGTGGATAAAACTAGAAGACTGAATTTTCAGTAACCATGCAGACATTGTAAAGACACGGTATACTCGTATTTCAAATTTCATTCAATTTGAACCAGTAGTTTAAGAATTATAACGGGTCAAAGTTTCTTAATTTTGTCACTCACTGACTGACTGACTGATCATCAAAATTCTAAGACACTTCTAGCAGACCTAGAAATTTGGAATATAAGAGTGTTTGGTGAATTAATCAAGGAAAAACTAAAATATTTGGGGGCACGGGAGTGCAACCGTTAAGTCTAGCAAAATTTTTCTATTTCGGTCCAGTTTTATAAATATTTTACTACTTACTTAAATAACTTTGTAATACCATATAAATATAAAGGCGCACGGTAGTGCCCCCACCAAGTCAAGTAAAATTTTTCAATTTCGGTCCAGTTTTCTAGATACATAACTGCTTAAATAACTTTGTAATCCCATATAAATATAGGCGCACGGTAGTGCCCCTGCCAAATCGAGCAAAAAATGGGTATTCCCGTCATGCGAATTTATTCCGCAATTACAAGTCTTCAACACTAAATAATTTGATTTACACGTGTTTTCATGCGATGGCCGAGTCTCAATATATTTATATAAAACGTTAAAGATTTTTAATATTGATATGCATCACTATAAGATGCTGTTCATTATTACGTAACAACTTAATGCTTCGAGTACGGAGATTCCAGACACAATTGATTTTCAATTGTTATAGACCGCGATCGTGGTCTTAGGGACTGGACGTATTAAGACAGAAAGTCGCTTAAGTAGAGACTGAATAAATTAATAACCGACTTGGTATTACATGGATCTCACAACTTTTTACCGTAGAACAACTGAGTTGCGAGACTTGGTTTTTTTGACAAGTATTGTTTTTGATGGGATATTTTTTACCTATTGTTTGTTTGTGCAAAACAAAAATGTTTAATACAATTTCTAAATTCAAAAGTTTATTGTACACTACAGACAACACAAGAACGTAAAATATGCATATGTTGAAAGTACCATTCCAGATTCGGTAGGGCATGACCAATGTATCGAACATTGAGCATGTCATGACTTATGCTAGTTTACCGGCACTAACGAAAGTTTCTAGTGTCTACAGTATTTACTTTTTACTCACGGAAAACTGTAAGTTGCCTCTCGCTGGACGCCTTGGTGTATATGGGCGTGTCCAGAGACACTTCGCACGAGTAGGAGCCGCTCGCTGCGAAGTCCAAGTTCTGCAGGATTATCGAATTCTCAGTCGCTAGCGCTACCTGCGAACAAACACCGCTTTGTAACATCTAGGTATAACCCAATAGTTGAACTATTCAGACATGTTTAACTCAAACTTAAAGTATTTTTATTTACGTAGGCCCTAAAATATGCACTTGTATGTCGTCAAATAATAGGTACCTACAAAATAGAACAATTTGAATCTGCTACCGGTTTGGAATGTCGCATCTACCGAGAAGAATCCGGCAAGAAACTCGGTAGTTACTCTTTTCAATGCCAGATTGAATATAAAAATTAAAATTTACAGATTATATTAATATTTATACGAAGTCATACAGTTAATGTTCGTCGAAGATTCAGGATTTATATATTATCTTAGGCACATATTGAATTCGCAACTTAGTCAGTTCTGAATTAATTAAATCTTGAATACTTTCTAAAAGGTATTTGATAAGGTAAGGTATATATAGGTACATGCACCTAAGTGGTCACAAAACTTCAAAATAAAAAACATTGCAAAAAACGGATTTTCAACCCAGTACTTTGTGGATTGAAAGTGCATTTTTGGAGCGAAGGAATTAGAATTCACGCTTGCTTCAGAGTTTGTTGAATTTTCCAACTGGCCTGGGAAATCTGTGTGAAGACACCTGCATCCTGGCTAATATTATAAATGGGGAAATGCATTTCTTATGTCAGCACCCGCTATTAAACAATTGTGAATATGGAACAATTTTTCGATTTGTATGAAATATTAGTACGATAGTATCAATCGCTCTACTCGTAATTTACACCTACTTAAATATTAAGTCATTACATACATTCTTTCCTAACTCTTTTTATCGAACTTAATCTTCAGAAAGATTCGAGCGTATTGAAGGTGATGATGACAATAATTATTGTATATTGTCACCTCCTTTCAATACGCTTGAATCGTTCTATGTTATAGAAAAAAAAAAAAGATTTCAACTGTCGCAAGAAAAAACCGGCATACTCTCATAAACGTCTTTAATGAACCACGATAACACAAATTTAGATGTCTTACATGAAGATCAGTCTTGACCTGGGTTATCGCACAGGCTACTTTTAATCCGGGGAAAAATGGACAGCTCCCGGGAGACACGTGAATTTTCTGTGGCTGAACGAATTTCGCGCGGGCGGAAGCTAATTTTAAAATATTTCTTGAAGTTACCGGCTTTTCCTTTTGATAAATGGCAGGTTGAAATTTTAGGACTACTTACTATAGACATAACATAATGTGTTTTTTATTTCTATGGTTACCTATGTTTCTTACCCTCATAGCCGTCTATAACCTTGCGCTAAAATTTATAAAGCCTCTGAGAAAAAATGTGGAACATTAGGGTCGTTTACAAAGCACTTATTCTGATTGAAGTATTACGATTGCACGAGTTGCAAGGTACTGTATGGCCGAAAGTAAATTATTTTCACCTGCCTTTTTATGTTAAAATACACATTTGTATATTTTGGTTGTATCTTCTATGTGACTAGCCTATATCATGATATGAAAGCTGATATTTACTTCCCTGACCAGAAATTGTATTTGTATGTGTTAGGTATTTTAACGAGTTGAAATGTCCGTAGTCCGTAACCATGATATAAAAAGGTAAGAACTTTGTCTAAGAATGGTATTAAGAAGTATCGAGAAATATCGAGTAAGAGAATCTAGTATTAAGAATGGCTGTACAATTTATTTTGAATAGTAACAGTCATTGTAAACCCAAATAAAGTAACGGTGTCGTTTTTGGTTATTATTTACACTGGAATCAAATTTTATCACCATATTTTTGTAAAACTATAACAAACAACTTGTGATTTACAAATCACATTTTACTGTTCTCTCACTACTGTAAGACTATCGTAAAACTTCAGTTTTGAAATTAAAGATAGGCATGTCATTATAAGCCTGCATAAATATTCTACTACGTATAAGTAGGGTTGCCATATCTAAAATTTGGCAAAACAAGACGCGTGAAAACACCAGATTTTAGAGCCCAGAACCTGGACATGTCAACAGTTTTTTTTAAACATAGTGTAATAAAAATCAGCTGAAAATAATGGTGAATTTAGCTAGCCTGTTCGTCGGGTGAACGTGGCGTGCAGGCACAGTGCGTGTGTCGGCGGCCCAAGACTTTAATTTTTTTAAGCCCGGACTACAAATGAAGCCTCGGCCGCTCCCCAAATGCCCTCTAAACTAGGACGAATCGGGGAAAACCGGAATAAAAAATAAGAGAAACAATAAACTCGCATTTTACAACATAAAAACTTGAAATTCAAAAAATAGTATAAATCATAAAATATTACAATAAATAAAGTATAATAATCAATAAAAAAATGGCTTTAATAATACAAATAAGATAAACAAAGTCTCTAATCATGTTAGAGGAAAAAGACTTATAAGGAACCAAGGTCTGGTACCTATGTCTGAAGGCATAACTTTGTAACATTGCACCGCGCTACACTTCCTGCAAGGATTCGCTTTCGGATATCGTCGGGCATAGTAAAATATCGCGTAAGTAGATTTAGCTATTAGGTAATTTCTCAGATAACATTAAAAAATGAGGCCTAAATATCATGTTAGTTACGCGCTGTGGTTACGCGGTATTGCACTGTCTTCGACGATATACGATCCAGTTTGTTCAACCGTTTTGCCGGGCTTATGCTGCAGAGTATCAAGCTATTTCGTATGAAACGCGGCATCGCCTGCGGTATTAGACGGAGCGGATAGTGGTTAGTAATGCAAAAAGGCACTTAAATTAATTCGGCGGGCGGACGGGACGAGGCTCGCACAGCGGTTGCATGCGCACGGCTCGTTCGAGCCAGGGCGTAACAGGTCTGTTGGTACCTGTTGGGAGCACTGCAACTAATTAGGGCTAGTCACTTGTGCTGTTATTAAATAATCGGAAGTGGCTTCGTTAGCGCGGGCGGGGCGCTTTAGTGCTATTTTCGTCGTCGGTTAGGTATCTAATTAGCCGGTGTACGCTCACGCAATATTTGCGGAATGGCAATACAATTTGCATTTACTGGTATATATTCTAAAAAGAACAGGTGTGTTGATACATAATATACTTAACGATTCACTAGACTTTAATTGACAACTTATTGAGAATTTGTTTGCGGAGGAGTAATTGATTAGAGAAATTCATTATTCAACGTTAGAACAGTCTCGGATAAAGTCTAAAAACAACTGCAGACCCGCTTGGGAACTAAATTTGCGGTCATTATTTGTAGGACATTTACCCCATAATAAGGTAGGAGAATATCAAACAGAATCGTCAAAATAAATTATTTTATAAACTCGTCTCTATATGCGTTCATAAACAAAACCACTAAAACTCTACGTTTTTCGAGGAATTGCTGACAGAAAACGTTTAATTCATTAAGATCCATACAATTAGATGGCGAGGCGCCTACGGAAACTTTCCAGTAGGGCGGGCATATTTCTTAACTTTGCAGCGGAAAAATTAAATATTCAGTTTATTGCAGAGCGAGAAACTTGCTGATTGCACGTCCGATTCCACGGAACTTGCACGGTAAATCTAAGCGGTCACAAAAGAAACTCATAAGTAGTTTAACTTTACGTACTTACAAACTCCCAATTTGAAATTCAAATGTTAATTTTAGTGGATGCTATTTTGTATGTAACTGAATCTACATTCCGTTTCTCGGTTAACAAATCTGTCTTGTTAATTTATTAAAAACAAAAAATATTTTTTCTTTTTTTTTAAACATTTCATTTTTACACAGAGCTTACTGAGTCAGTTTAGTCCTGTATCTTAACTGAATTATCAGATAGCAAGGGACAACGTAACCTAAATTAATTAATGCAAATAGTACCTATCCCAACTTCGAGTTTTGTCTGCGGAGAATACCTAACTTTTTCCTTAATCGAGTAAGGCGTAATTTTGATTTTTGAAACCCACTGAGAAATAACATTTTTTGAGACTTTCGTAAATTGTTTTTGAAACCCTCAACACATAAAAGAAAAAACGTGAATCATAACTCGAACATACAATAACAATACATATAACAAAGGTACGGCAATAAAATGTAGGTGAGTACGGAACTACAATAAGCGCGCCTAAACAGATAGCTATTTAAACGCTTAACACGAAACAGCGGCTATTCAGTCATCCCCGCAGCTAGTTAACAACAGACATTAACGCAGGCGGCTCGGAGATGTAGGTAAGTTCCGAGGCAGTGAGCAAAACAAAACAGCCTCAGCGGTCCGCCACTTGGCACAACATTTGCAAGTGAACCGAATCAGGGTGAACTCAGCCCGAAACGTGTGGGAATCCTAGCTTAGAGATGGTGAGAGTGCGGTGTTACTCGATAATTTTCATAAGACATTCGATACAATGCTATTATTTAGAAATAAGAGTTATGACTAATGACAGATATATTTTCGATCAATCAAGAAAACTAGAAATTATTTTATTTTGGCACTTTGACTATTCGTCAGTTTTTTTTCTTTAGCTTTTCACTTAAATCACAACAAAGTATAATTTAAAACCTAAGCTCTTAATAACACTTCGTGGTACTATCTATGTAACATTTACTAAAGACTCGAACATTACGTACTGGCAAACAGTCGAATAAAATACACAAAAGGAATAGTTATAAAAATTTATTGCTATTTACAAGAACTAGAACGGCGGCGTTGTAGTTCATACTATGCATTGTTTTATTCTAAAACGAGAGATATAGTTTGAAAGTATCGATAGCTTGGGTATGCAATCGTTTCGTCCCTACGCTGAACGTAACGGTGACCCGGAAAATTAACTCCACCCGGACCATTACCCAGCCGGCACCCAAGTTCCTAACTTTTTAAGGTGTGTTCATACATTGAAACACATTTGTAAGACGAATGGATAGCACTATGCAAATTCGCTAATGCAAATAGCGCAAACGTAGCGCGCTAATGCTAAGCTGTAAACTTTCCTTAATTTTTTTGAGGTTATATTCTTATCTCATTTGAATAATTATAATCTGCTAGCGAGCGTACTATAAGGCTAGCAATAAACTTTACGCACGTTTATGATTATACCGAGCAAGATGCAGTTACCTACATTTAACCAAATATTAATTGAGTTTGGCTCGATGGGATAGTTAGCGCTATTTGAGAATTCTTGTATATATATACAATATATATACAAGAATTCTCAAATAGCGCTAACTAACTAACTATATATTACATAGTTTAAGACAAAGCCGTCGTTTCTGTCTGTTAATTTCGATCTTATATGCTGTCGCCGCACCTATCCGTTCACATGTATATTTTGAAAAAAGAAAAACGACGCAATGGATGTTGATGCGATTGATAGAGTGATTTAAGAGGAAGCTTTGTATGTATAGATTCATATAGTGCTCATCATGTGGCAGTCCTGGGTGGGTCGCCAGTAAATTTCAACTTACATTAAGCACCGCGCCGGGCGTGGTGAAGTTTCTATAAGGCGGTTTCCTATCTCTGATGTACTGGAAGATCTTGGTGCCGTGGCGCAGGAAGACGACCTTGTCGAGCAGGTGGTGCGGCACGTCGTGCAGGCAGCGCAGGCGCACGGAGCCGCCGCGCGCCGCCCATCGCTCCATCTGCAGCTCCACTCGGACCTCGGTGTGCCCACGAACTGGAACATTATACTAATATTATAAAGAGAAAAGATTGGACTGTTTGTTTGATTGAATTGAATAAGCTCCGATACTACTGGACTGATTTGAAAAATTCTTTCACCAATGGAAAGCTTCTGTATCAGCGAGTAACATAGGCTATATTTTATTCTCATATTCCAACGGAAATGGGAACTACGCAGGTGAAACTGCGGGTAGGTGATAGTAAACAATAAATCATCATGGTGTGAATCTCAGATTACAAAACAAAAGGCAGATAGACCCGTCACAGGCACGAGAGTGCGGCCGGCAAAGCATATACAAAATCGAAAGCAAATACAAAATCAAGACAGTTCGAAACAAAGCGTTGCGTTGACAGTACGTCACATCTGTGTTTGAAATTAATTCTTATAAATGCCGTCTTGTGTAAACATTGTAAAAATTGTTCCCAAAAACTAAAACGAGAAATCGAAGTACCGTTTCATAGTTAAGTAATAATTATCTAAATATTTTGTTATTATATTTCCGTGTTATTTGTTTCTCATTACTTGGAACACAAAACTTCAATGAAATTTGGGTAGTGTTGCTAGGTTGCATTGAAATATTTTCCTTGAAGTAAGGTAATATGCAAATACTCGTAATCTACACTATTATTATAAAAATGAAAGATTATTTGTATGTATGTAACGAATAAACGTATATATTTTATCCCCTTATTCCCACGAACGGGGACTACGCGGGTGAAACCGCGGGGTGCTGCTAGTATGAGTCTCATGTATAGACGCCAAAAGGCAATATTTTGAGAAATTGGTGCAAAATAAAGGCTGCTAAGATTGCATGTTTTGTATGTCGATTATAATTAGAGATTATTACAAGGTTTTATATTTCAAAAATAAAGTTTTAGATGTTTTAATTTTAATGTAAAATATAAATAATTAAATACATGTTACAATACCAACCAATATTATACTACTTGAGCATTAAACACAAAAAACAGTGGGACTTTTTTTCATTACCCTGGCAAACTTACACGCACACTAGGATACAATGTTTCTACAGTGTGTCACGCACTCATAGAAGCTTAATTCATGCCTCACATCTTTGTTCCGAGCGGTCCATCTGCCTTTTGTTCTCTAATCTGAGGTGTGAATAATAAAATATTTTTGTGTCAAAATTAATTATGACTAAACTGATTTTTAACGTGACAGAATGACAAACGGTCATTAAATAATAAATAAATAATAATAATAAATTCTTCAGACTGACACACCAATTCCCTAGTCCCAAACTAAGCTTATGCTTGTGCTATGGATACTAGGTGAACGGATAGACATACTTAAATACGTTTATAATGAACCATATATTATATTATTTTGACACATAACCCACATAAACACATAACTATTCTGGAAAAAGAAATTATGTTGACGAGTGAAAAGCAACGCACGACGTAAAAGCCGTACTTTATATGAATTGTTATGAAAATACGCTGCGATATGTCCTGACTGACGTGCCAAGGTTTACGAGGCAAGTAGGTACACATGTTAATATTAAGTAGGCATCTATGTTGATTTTGCAGCGAATATAAAAGTATTATTTTTCACTTGCGGTCGAGATGTAGAGCACTGCAGTGCTACTAGACTGCATTTTGAATGTACAAGTTCATTTGAATACGGGAAAATCGACAGTAATTTTATAAACGTAATGTTCACGTAACGAGAGCATTAAGTAACGTACCTATTTTATCTTCGTTTGGCAATTCTTTTTGTTTCTGTTTCTGAGGAATTTGTATCAAATTTTAATCAACTTAAACATAAAATTACATGGTACAAATAGTATAATTTAGTAACCGAAAATAAAATATTTGGATACTAAAAGCATTACCTTAGGACATTGCGTAAGTAGGTACAAATTAAAATTAAAACTTTGTAGTCTAACTATAAGTACATATATACAATATATGCTTATAGTTATTAGATAAGCTTTAATTCATCTATTAAATCATTTAGACTTTAGTGATAAAACTAAAGTCGAAATTATTTAATGGATGTATTATTATAGCCACATACATATAAAAAATGGCCGACATTTATATCAGTAACCGACAAAGATTGGTTTTAAACTCTTCAATATAATTTCGAGCTTTCGTATTTAAAATGTAAATATAATGTTGAATTGAGAGGATAAATATATCTATATTTAAAATTTGAGTCGTGAGTCGAAGTGCATACGGTAATAAGTAAAAATAAGTAAAAAAGTAAAAATGATTTTGCGGATAAGGATGCGGCGCTGCTGGGTAATAAAAATAAAAATCGAAATACATTTGCAGGAGATTCTGATTTTATGCGCAGATGTAAATGTTAATATTATATGATATTTTTGTTGGCATCGGGAAACAGAATGACATATATAGGTAGTAATTAAGGTATTAATATAATAACAATAACAGATTTGTCTTATTGTTTTTGTGTTAACCTCATGAATATAAGATATCCATGCGTCGTCTCTCTTTCGTAGTGACTAGAACTAATAAAGTATATACATCCCATGCAGTGAGTTAATAATAGTATCTACTCGTATATAAAGAAAGGATGAAAGTATATTTTGTGTTTTTTGTAAGTGAATAAATAAACGTTCATCTGTCAGTCTATTGTGTGGATGTTCATTTACGATGTTTTTCTTGTAAGCAAAGGTTCGAAGAGCACATTATTTATGATGACACAAATCTTGGAAGTCCGCCATGTGTGCACAACAATTGCCGTTGACTCTAAAACTACGAGCAGGCACGTGTGCAAATATAAAGAGTTGGTTAAGGGAGAAATTATGACATCTTAAAGGTTCCGTATATAGATTAAAAAAATACAGTACAATCTAAATTACTTTCAACACAAGTAAAGACGATGGATTGAATATTGATAGAAATATTATTTTATTAAGATTGATTAAGATAGAATAACGTAGGCTGTATTAATTTAGCAGTAATTATATTCTTCTAAAACAATTCTTTCTTTTCAGTGTCACTTTATAGTGGAATATTATGATTTCTTCATTATAACTTTTATTATGAGTGTAGAATAAATATGACAAAAAATCTTCATAATACGTAGTTGATCATCTTTTTCATTAACACAAGCGATTTGCGATTATCTATGAGTGGAGGTCCCGTCAGCTTGCTTGCCATATCCCTCATAAAAAAGTAATTAAAAAATTGAGTCAAGAGTTGTATTAAATCATCTAATGAATGCCGCAACTCATTCACCTAAGGAATCCTAAAAATGAAGCAGCGAATCACCTTTTATATGATCTACGGTAAGAGCCATTACAGCCGTGCGCGCATTACACGCGGCTCGTCAGGACGAGACTCTGTCCTTTTTATGACCTTTGTCACGTTTTTCAGAAATTGCCTCAGCTCGCTGTGTTTTCGCTATCAAAGGAAACACGCGCTGTTCTGCCATGCACAAAGTGTTTCCCCATTTGAATTTCAACCCTTTTCGCATAGTGTTGGAGTGCAGTTGCCATTTGGTGCCGCGGCAGCTTACGTTGGCCGAGAGTAGGCGCAGTATTCGCTTTTGTAAGCTCAAGTTTCACGACTACACGTTTTTCATTTTGAATTGTTGTTCGTAGCCAAACAAAACTTTGTATGTGATGAATGGAATGGGTTCCCAAATCCCCGCAATTTGATTTTTATTTAAAATGCATGTTTTTACAATACGGAATCTGCATATTTACATTTCGCTGCAGAATGTCCGCCCGCGTTTTCTGATACTGAAAAATTAAAAGTTCTCATAAATGATCGCAAAATAGCCAGAAACCCGTGAACAAAATTGTTCGAATTATTCTTAGAAATATTATAGGCCTAGCCATGCAAAGCTGGGGCTGGCCATTAGTGTAATATACAGGATAACAGCCGACGTTACCTTAATAATAATATATTTAATTTGACCGTGGGAAACCACGGCGCCGAAATATTATGTGCAATCTAGTGGAATGGCGGCGTGTGCCTGAAAAACCTCGCATCTTTCTTGCGTGCCATAAACCATTCCCGACTGTTTTATCGTCTCCACGTTTATGACTTTCGTCGCTACAATGCAACATCCCCTCGGCAGCCCTCGGCCCAACGCCGTGTACCGACTACATTAACAGTCAATAATTTACAATAGTCTCCAGAAAACATAACCGAAATTTCACGTTGTGTTTGAATCGGACATTTTCGCAATATTTTTATGGGACAATGTGTTATGATAGTTTATTAGACACCTGCCACCTCTAACATTTTGTTATGTCTTGTTATTGTAACGTATTTATTTATAACTATTTTAAAATTTTCAAAAAATAATACAATAGTTTATAAGCCAGTGTAAAAAAATATGATTTAGTCGCTGGCAAATATATATACTTAAATAAATTGATGCAATTCACTTCAATCCAGTGTCTAATACATAGACAATTTCAAGAAAATGTACTTGCATTTTGTATAAAAATTTAGTATCATGTTGATGAAATGAGCTATAATAATTTAGGTCCTCTCAAAGCGTATAGCGAAAATTTGAATTTGATGAAAGTAGTAAACTCCATCCGATGTCAAACATTCATCAAATGTATTGCATGCTTATGTAAATGCGGGCGATAAGAAACTCATTGGTCTGGCTCGCGTCTAGACTTTTGAAGTTATTGCCTGTCGTGCCCATGCTTATCTACTATTAATAATCATATTTCTTTGTTTGTTTAATGTAACACATCCAGCCATTGGTACACAAAGCTTTAAAATCCAAATTTTATTGACCGTCATGTTATACATTCGATGTAGATTTTTCAAACACAAACACAAACATTTGCTTGAAAACCGTTAATCTTTATGTTTAGATTGATAGGAAAAAAATACAAATTAAATAGGTTCTTCTATGGTATACAGCACGTGCATAGAAATTAATGACAACAAGAAACAAGAAACAAATCTAAAAAATGCTGTACCTAGTAGGCAAAATAAATAAAAAATCGTAAAGAATACAATGCAATAAAGAAGTATTCAGATAAATGTATTTATTGATAAATATTTTGACATGTAAATAAAAAACACTAGAGGACAATAATTTTGAACTTGAAATATTCAAGGATTCATATTCATAACACCAAAAATAAAAAATAAACATAGCAATATGTACTCTTTAAGGATGTTTTTATTAGATAACAAATTACCTACAAAAATACATGCAACAACATTTTTATCGGATCTAAGTCCAAAAATGATTTTCTGTTGCAGAGTTTAAATGTGTATATGTACCTACGTGTGCTTAGGTGGGACTTGTGGGAGGTAATGGCGACATTCGTGCGTGTAACGTTACCCATTGTCCCTCCACCTCACAAGTGCTCATACGACCTTTTGACGTTGCGCTAAACGGTCCATTGTACGACGCACTTACGACGTTTGTCCGCGACACTCTTACGCCATTTCGGTAATGAAAAATCGGGCTTTTCTTCATAGTTACTACTGTCGTAGAGTGGACGTTTATGATAAGTTATTATAATTACTTCCCTACTTCCAGGCAGAAATAAATCGTGTGTACGGTCTAGTTTAAGTAATGAAGTAAAGGAGTAGGGCAATTAAAGATTAGAAGGTAAAATACGAATCGTTTTTGTTTATTTTGTATTTTAAATAATATTGTAAGTAATTGACGTAAGAGCATTAATTTGATACTAGGTAATTTACTCAAGAATTTGTATGGTTTTGGTTAATTATGATTTCGTTCGTACTAAACATTAAGTTAAGATTATACTTTTTTTAACAGTTAATTTTTGAGTCATATTTTCGTGATTTTTTAGCAGTCGAGTATTAATCCTTCATTTAAAATCATAACATGCGAGTACAAATCAATACCAATTTCGGTAGGTATCATTTATATACTAAAAAATTAAAGTCAATTTAATCACTAAAACATTATACTGACATATTGTTCGTAATAAAAAACAAAAAGTTATTTGTTCTATACTTCATTGTTGACAGGTATAAAATCCTTTAGCAAGTTAAATATTTATGATTGAAGATAACAATCATTAGAAGGCTAAATGTGAAATTGTGGCCTCTTTGTTCCTCGATTCCGCATTTCATGACAGACCGTTGTGGTCACAAAGCGATAAAAGCTTTCTTTGATAAAATAAAAGAACTCTTCTATACATAATAGATAACTATTTATTGTAGGGCTATGTTGCACTTAATAAGTACAAGTAGATAGGTAATGACTTGATTTGGTAAAAGTTTTTTAATTAGTTTTGTTTCTTGCCACATGGACAAACATTATCAAAAAAGACTTGAGGTTGATTTTTCTATGGCCGAATTTGAATTAAGCAACCGACAAAGTATACCGTTATTAATAAATCTATGGATGTCAGTCAAACAGTCTGTAACACATTTAAATCATCAGTTATCTGATATTCTATTGAAAAGTCAGGTCCAAGTGTCATAAATAGTAATTTTGAAACCCGTTTTATATAACCATTTCATTTAGTTACATATCAATTTAAAATTGTATCAATCAAAGATTCTGAATCTAATGATACTGCAGATTCTGAATTTAAGAATCTGATCTGAATCCGTAAGTTGTAAGCATTTGCCACAGTCATAGCGTCCCTGCATTAGGTAAGTACACAAGGCACAAATAACATAAGTTCTGTTTCAGGTTTTTACGACGCTGAATTATTGAGGTGGCACGCTCCAGCCCCTGGGCTTAATATTTTATCACAGCCTGCTTGACCGAGCTTATCTTTTGGATTCATTAAAAGAATAATTAATTACTAGTTACAGAGTCTCTTGGTGCTGGTGTTAAGGTACGTTATGTAATAACAAATTTTGTACAGTAGTAAGGAAAACCGAGTAAGCATGTTTCTTAGAGATACAGTATAATGTGAAAGGAATACATACCTAGTGGTTTTCGTATAGTTAAAGTAATTAGCATTACGGTAAATAACAGTCATACTAATAACAGTTTTCTTGGAAAAATATTTAAATTGGAACGTGAAATTACAAATTATTTGTTGTATTCAATGATTGGCATTAGGAATAGGGCTATACCACATCAAAGCTAGATACATACATAACATCACGCCTGTAATCCCCGAAGGGGTAGGCAGAGTCAAAGACAGCAAGCCCTTTTAACCACATTCAGACAAAAACAAAACTGGGCTGGATTAGATGGAAAATTGTGAAAAAGTATTGACAAGCAATTTTTCTAATAAATATTTTTTTTGCATTACCATTAGAGATACTTAAATATTGGGGAGATTTATATAGTATCGAGAGCGGCTGGCAGCATCAACCCCTATATATAAAAAGATTAACTATTCAAACTCCGGAGGGTCCTATAGCGAAATCCAATGTTTTCTCCTTAAACGGATATGTTAATATTAAGTATAGATTTACGCTTACAGCCGGTTCCTGAGTAAACATTTTATTGACTAGACTCGAACTGTCACTTGACATATAAAAAAAAAAAAATTTCAATGTCCATGATATAAACGTTTAAAGCGTTAATAATTTATTAGCAGGTTTTAGTCTTTAAGGGCCGATTTTTTTATGGTCAAATAAGAAATTAACCGACTGATAAAGTATAAAGTCACCAATTTGCGGATGTCATACCGTATTTTACTTAGGAAACAGGCAATGACATTTTACAATCATCCGGATTGTGGTTTATTCGATTGTTACCTTTTATCTGACTATTAAAAAATCAGCCCTAAGTCTAATAGTGGATTTTAGACGTTGTCATTAAATACAACTGGAACCACTTTTATTGTAGGCACTTATAACCTTTATATGGGCATTCTCCGTTTTATATTTTATGTGTTTATCTTGTTTATATTTTAACAAATGCAATATGTAACTCTATGAAAACCTCCCTGGGATGATCAAGGTACCATACCTTATGGAATATTAAGATATAAGTTAACACCCATCTAGACCATAGTGACTTCACTTAAGTAATCGAACATCGACTCCATAAGCCGATTCGACGTTGAGCTCCTCATCTGCAGATGCATTCGAGTTGAATATTTCATGCCGAAGGCTTCAATAAGGCAGAAAACTCCAAAAGATATAAAGAAGCATTATGAATTTTAGGGGGTAATTTCTATAGGACAATTATAAATTTGAAGTCGGGAAGTTTTGCATTGTCTTTTTTTCCTAATGGTAAAGTTACGTCGAAATTTTGTACGAGTATTTCAAGTTGAAAGCTATTTTGATGTAGTCGATTCAATATATCTGACCTTACCCAAATCAAATAAATTCGGCGTAATATAGGCAGCATAAATTAATTAACATCTTATCACCAAATATAAGTCTTGCGTCATATCTATAGATGAGTTCCTAACTTCGATAAGTTACTGAAGTCACTAACTTTCCCTCAAATAGACATCCATTCATGAGCCGTCGTTGTCAAATTCTGAGAGAAACGCCGGCTCGGTTGGAATTATTCATTCTACAAACATGCATGTTAAATCGAGAGGCTTAACATATACATTCAGAACGTACAGTAACGTGTTCGATTCCCAAAAGGCTCCCATTCGATATCGGCGCAGGTACCGTGTATCTTTACTTATAGCTGTGTATGTTCGATTCGACCCATTTTGCGAGATTCATTTATAATTTACTGTCCAATGTCTCTTCCGTTCCAGCTGCAGGCTTCAGAAGCATTCGAGGGCGGTTAGGCTGACCGTGGATCAGTTTATTGTTCGTCCAGAGCCATGAATTAACGAGGGATCGCAGCTATGGTTATTTGCATACTGCTAACACCTGAATAGTCTCCGCGAGAAATTCAAATTCTGTATAATTTTCTTAAACAGACAAATTTGGAGGCTCCTGGAAAATACTCGCTTCAATTGGCAGTAGGTATAATAATATAATATACAAGAGCGTTTGGTGACCTCCTAATGATACTGGATTAATATTGGATCGTTGTTCTTAAGTGCACCAGCCGGCAGTAGCTGACTTGGCCAATATGTTATTCGGCTAGAAGGAAAAGGTTGTTGTAGGATGCTTTGCTGGTATGACACTGTTTTCGGTATCTTTTATTTAGAATAATATTCAAACATCTTTATATCATTCACCATTTCAAGCTAAAGAAAAGAGTTTTAAGACGGCTATGACTATGACGGGCCGAGCTGATCTTGCTGCTGCGAAAGTGCGTTCGTAACCTGGACCTTGACCGCAGTCATAGCCCTATAATGCTAATTTTCCATAGAATGATTTTCTTAGATTGTTATTTGTCTATTTTATTGGAATATTGTGTAGCCACATGCAAATTCGACTCTTTGATAAAACTAGTTTTCCTGTTTCCCTCCATAGCAATGACAATAAAAACAAATGTGGAGTAAAAAAACAGGTGGTTACATCCGCACTATTCTCGGGGGGACTATAAAGGCGAGCCCCTTGCAAGCGTTGGCCCTTTTTGGCTGATCAGACTTTGGTATGTGACGCATCAGATCTTTGGGAGATAAACATATTATTTTGGTACACCATTCAGCAATAGCTAGTATATATATTTCCTAGCTACTACTAGTTAAAACTACTATTATCAGCATTCGATAAAATTGTTACTTAATGAATGGATGAGCTTAGGTTTTGCTGAACGCGAATGTAACACACCTAGGGACTTGGGACGGCCGATTGAATAATTGAATAGCAAATGGAAATGTTAAGATAACGCCATATAACTGATGCGGTAGCGTGATTACTTTTCAATAACACAGTTCTGCAGTATGATTGTATTTGTATAATTTACATGTTATGTGAACGAAGATGTCAATATTTAATGAATAAAAGCTTGTAAATTGTAATGGGGTTCCCATATTGCGGCCTTGGCAGGACGACTAAGCTCGGCTGCATATGCAGCCAGAAAAATAAGACAGTTAACTGATGTTGAAACAGCAATATTGGTGAATTTCAGTTATTTTCATAGCGTAATGTCATATGGTCTGCTACTGTGGGGATCTCCGCCAAATATACAAACTATTTTTGTATTGCAGAAAATGGCCATTAGAGCCATATACGGCCTCAAACTACGTGACTGTCTTAGAGATTTTTTTAAAGAAATTAACATTTTAGCAGTTGCATCGCAATTTATTCTAGGTTGTAATAAAAAAATATTGACTAATTTCCTAAAAAGTCAAACGCTCATAGTTTTAACACTATCTAGAAATAAACACAAACTTGCTGGTCCAAAGCATATACTCCAAGAGAGTGGTAAATCATTTAATGGTCTAAGTATTAAAATATTTAATATACTTCCAGAAAGTCTACTAGCATTACCTTTACCTACATAAGTTAAAATTGTGCATTAGAGCGCTTTTAATGAGTAAGGGCTATTATAGGATTGAAGGCTTTTTAAATGACAAGCATTATATATGCTTTATGCTTTTAACTTCGTAATGAAATATTCACCTGCAGTGTTGTCACCTAGTAAGTTTTGATTTTTAATTACGAAATTGTAAATTTTGGCATTTAAAAGAGTAACTATCGAGTTTCTTGCCGGTTTCTTCTCGTAAAGTCCACCTCAGAACCGGTGGTAATGTTTTCTTTTCTGTTTATATTGACTTTTTATAAGTTCTTTTTTGAAATATATAAATAAAGAGATTTTGAATTTGTATTTGAATTTGTAAAAAGAATAGCTGCTGTAATGAGGAAAGTAAAGTTATGTACCTATACGAGCATTAAGTTTTGATAAAAAAAATGGTTTGTTTGTTTAGTGATAGATAGTCCAAGGAGCATTAAAATTCATAAACCACATTTAGCCAAAAATTAATTCAGTTGAGTTAGATGAAAAATTGTGGAAAAGTAATGACAAAAAAGGCACCTGTATAATCACAATTCCCAGTGTACACCATTAGTCTCCTTTTACGACGTGCTACGCAAGGAACACAGTTGGCATATTATTTTTGAGTTCCGGTCCTCAGACTCAAAAGTATCGGCAAAATAAATAATGTTAATTATTAACTGCATTGATTGTTTGAATAGTATAAAATCTTTATCTGATTTTAAATGAAACAAGAAGACTATTGTAGCTGTTTATTGCATTATGGAAAGAGCATTTATTCCTATTTTAGTAACGACACAAAGTTGACGGGTACGTTTCATCGAGCTATGAGTCCTAGGGTATAGCGAGCTTTTTTTTATTTGAGGGACGCTGCCTTTCAGTTTTTATTTGCCAATATATGTATAATCTGACTACTTGAATAAAAAAGTACCTAATGTTTTGAATATTGGGTATACCCTGAGCTGCTTACGAATCCTCGGAGAATTTGACTTCGAACAGTAGACAAAAAAATTTCAAACGTCATATACTTACATTCATTTAATTACAAATTAAGTAGCTTTAGCTTTATGGACACCAGGATCAACTAAAATACTACGAGCAGTTAGAGTTGACATAATATTTGTTTCATCAACTTTAGTCACAGCGCGGGGATCGAACTCTTGTGTCCACGTAACACAGAGTCTGTACAAATGTACTAAAAGCCATGCAAATTGTGGCTAGGAATAAAACCGGGTTTAACAGGGCCACGACACAAGCCAGGAGAGGAGTTAACCCAATTAGACCAATCGATTGTTGTGAAAACTTTCTAGACTCTAACAGGTATTGATTACAGGGCTTAAACTTTTTTATCGGTTAAGGCATTGCACAAATGGATGTGGCTTATCCAGAGGCGTTTTTACATCTTCGCTAGGGCCATGCGGGGCACACTTGACCTACATTCTGAGACTTTCCTACACGGATTGTATCTGTTTTTCATGCAAATATCTTGTGTATTTTAGTTTTATCAACAACGGAACTGTGGTTCCGATTCAAGAATAGGAAAAAAACGCTGTTGTGTATTGACAATTCCGTCTGATTGCAGAGCCTGTTAAGGAAGCTACTTTCTACATAATTTTGAGACCTAACTAGGTTACTCTAATACAAGGTAATTTTGTCGTCGCATTAATGTAATGATAAAAAACTACGAAGCGATGATAAATGGTTGTTTATGTTTGAAAACATGATAACTCATGTCTAGCTTTGAATAGAACCATGATGAAATAAGGCCAAATATGTGAGTGTAATCACGAAACTGATGTAACCGCGATATATGTATAAAGCACACTACTTGAATATAAACTGATCGACAAATATTTGATTGACAAAGTCAAATAAAACAGTTAACGTAATAAGAGTAACGTAAAAAAACTTAACGTAAGATTTCGAGACATGTTTGCGGTGTGACCCAATTATCACAAATAAATTGTAAAAAATTACCTATTTTCGTAACGTTGATTTACGCTACGGCTTATGTCGTTCTCACTGTGCCGTAACTGGCGCCCCGAAAACTTGTTTAAACTTCTTATCCCGTTTGCCTTTTGTAACTGAAAAGAAGCGTCTGCCTGCGTTTTGTGTTTTTGAGCAACGCGAGACCGCCTGGCGCGAACCGAAGAGTCACTTAATTAATAAAGCAGAGGGCCATCCAAAATTCAGCACTCATTATTTTTCTGCGTAAGTGCGGTCACATTTCTGGCCCGCTTGACTGACGTTCAATACGTCTTGTGAATAGGCATCAATATGTAGCGCCCTCCGTCTCTGTCTGTTACTTCAAAAGGAAAATGCTTTGGAGTCTGCCCTGGTTGCGTGGATGATTCGAATGTTTATACAGTTCTGCAATCCACTTTCTAATTAAACGTGATTCATTCAGATTCAAATGTTTAAAAGTTAATGGGACAATATGAGAGAGTTGAAAGGTTACTTTAATGTAATGCAATCAAACCTAAGACTATATCATACGTATATACGAGTATGATTTATACCGAAATGTATTGATTCTTGAGAATACAAACAATTCGCGTTGCGATGACGACACGAAGTATTTAATATGTTTACAGTTGATCTGAGCAGCCTGAGCTTCTGAAATAGACGCAAAGATTATGAAAAGATTATCAAGTCGCACATCATATATATAATCAAATTGTATATACTTATGTAGGTCATTTACAAACTAACTTCGTAGTATAGTGAAGTACACTATTTTTCGTTTTTTCTTTTCGCAAATTGTCGATTCAAAGATTTCATGTAGGAGATAGTATTGTATACTGTAGTCGGGTCTGATCACGTATTCTGTCCACTAGCGATGCTGAATATGTACTCCCAGTTCGTACTGCAACGTGACTGTGTGACCATTGCTAATGGGATTATATAAAATATATTTGTATGACGTAGGTAAATAAAATTTTGTTCAAACATAATGCTATTATTTTCTACACTCAAATCTCATTTTTGGAAACGCGCTATACTCAAACTACTACTCTAAGAACTATACTTTTGATAACTATTTGGTTTCTTTCTTTATTCCTCAGATCAACAAAAAAAGGAAGATGGAGTGTCACGAACATTAAAAGTGAATTCACAAAACCAAGCTGGTGCTTTGTTGATCTGGGCTTTGTCCGATGAAAATGCTCCAGATATGCTATATGACTTATGTACTAGCTTGAGAAATTTATTCTTGTGTATTATGTTGATTATGATCGAATTATAAATAAAATTCTTTCTAAAAGAGGTTTCCGGAATAGCTATAATAATGGTTAAATTTTAAAAATATCCTATTCTTCTATCGATGGAAACATCTTTTCACTTATATAATGTTACCATGAAAAAAGAAACTGTCACTTCCTTTTTTTCCACCGACTTCAAAAACGGAGAAGGTTCTCAATTCGACCGTATATATTTTCATATAAGATTGTTAATTTGTCTAATGCATGTTATTTGTATGAAATACCTGTACAAAGATGTCTTGAGATGAATTAAAAGTGGGAAACCGTTTTTCCTTTTTCTGTATTCTATTCATCGCTTTTCTCAGAGCTGAAACACAATTCCATTGAAGTTGCCGCCCTGGTTCTTCCATTATGAATTCCTCAGTCACGCAATACCGCTTCAATGGTTTTGTGAAATCGAACACAATTGTCGTTATCGTGAAACTTTTATTGTAATAGCAATTTACGGATTACTAATTTTATTAGGAATTTTGTCGGATGCCGCAATTTGGGTAAATCTTATCTGATTGTTAACAATAGCTTTAATAATATAATAGCTTTAAAAATAGACTTTTTTTTTTTATTAAATAACCGTGTGGTAGGTGGTGCTAGCTTTCCCAGCACAACGCTTTATATAATGAGAATAATTAATGAACTCACGAATTTTGCTCTTTTTGCTTGTTCGTTGATAATTCTTAGAAAATAAATTCCCAGGCAAACGAATTCAACAACACAAAAGAAATTAAGTTTAATTATAAATGTACCTACGACATACGGATTGATAAGAAAATTATTTATTCTGTAAGTGTGCTATTTTGCTCTTTGGATATAAATTGTTAAAATAATATCTACTAAACCTATGTTTTGTAATCTATTTTATAAACCAAATGCGATTCGCAATTTTTCTTCTTTTGTTTTTTGTCAAGTTTTCATTATATTTTACAGAGAACCTGCTATTTAAATACAAATCTATTTTAGTTTGTAATTAAGGTAAATATTGGACAACATCGCAAACATATTTGACCTGATTACAAAGTAAATAGCATTCACTCGAATTATGGAAATCAGACAAATAACCAGAACCGAGACAAATATTTGTTTCGTCATCAACTTTTTACCCGGATCGAACCCGCGCTTCTTGCGTCCAACGTGAAGTCTGAACCATGCACCAATGGTGATGTCAGATCATTCACTTCCATAATGTAGCCTCATCATATGCTGATGTAATAACTGATCAGTGCTTATTAGTCCGATAGCTCGTAGAATTATATCAGAAATGGGTATTTAACCCAATCAGGATCGCGGTGAAGTTAATACTGGTTCTGGGTCTATTATTCACTTCAAAGTTTAGTCGAGTTAAGATACCCAACTGTATGTAGAGTTATATCCATATTTAAGTGTCTTGTCCTTAAGTACCATTGTATTTAAGTTTCTTGTCCTTAAGTAATGTAGAACTAATGTTCCTCCCTCCTTTGTCTGAGCCTAGTGATATTAAAAACTAGACTGTCCTGAGTTTTATTATAACATAAAGGCAGCTGTAATCTTATCTTCATATAAGCAAAGTGGCAAAGGAAATTGAATGAATCAAAATAAATTCTTCAGACAGACACACCGATTCCCTATTTCCTAACTAAGCTTATTAGTTAGGAAATAGGGATTTAAGTATGTCTATCCATTCGTCCAAAGCTTGTGCTATGGATGAATGGATAGACATACTTAAATAGCTTTTATAAACATCCATGACTTGAGTACAAATGTCCATGTTCATCACACGAAGCGTTTTCCCCTAGCAGGATTCGAACCCGCGACCCTTGGTTTTGTGGCCAGGATCTCTGACCACTCGACCAACGGGCCTGTCATATAATTGGGTATGTGTCTATGGGGGAAAAGTGCATATTTCTTTAAAATAAAGATTACTTTACGCCTAGCTAGTGCTCTGAAATGCATGTAATTACATCAATAACTTAAGTCCGGGGCCTCCCGCGTTGGCTAGTTGAGAAATATATCTTTATAGTAAAAAATAAAATTGTAAAATACTATGCTTTAATGATTACGTTTATCGACATTTTATTTTTAGCTAATTTTATTTTTTTTACAAAATCAGTGTTAAAATCACCTTATCTACTTACTCTATACTTATGATGCTCTCAAATCCGTGCCCACTGTGATTACGAACTCAACATGGGTTAATTTGACGATCGATGACGTAGGTGTGGACAGGCACAAGCGACAGTTCAGTTGTCACAGCTACGAGTTCGGAAATGCACAGATAGGATTATCTGGTTACTCTCGTAGCATTCGTAGCACATCTGGTAGACGCATTATAACTTGAATACTTGGCTAAGCTGTGAATAATGTCTTACCGTGTAGTAATTCATATTTTACAGTGCTATCCTTTGACCATTCGTGCTATGTTTTATGAAATAAAAATATAATATTATTTGGTAATCTATCATTCATCCATACGCTAAACAATGCACATTCGTGCAATCATATCGATTAAAATTTATACGATATATCATGGCGTGTCCATGTTTACTTTAAAATATTGACGCGACTAGTAACCATTTAAGAATAAATTTGTTAACATACGATACAAAAAAGTGACGATGTGTTGACATCGATCGTGATGGAAAATAAGCGTGATCAATTCCATTAAAATGCTAGCAATGAATACAATTACCAAAACAGTACCATTTTATTGAAGTAAGAACTATAAGAGGAACGGCTAGACGCGTCAAAAATAAAACATGGAGGATAAAGTTGAATACTGTTGCCGTCTAACAATTATTTTTGCCCGGCAATATCAATTCGCGTGTTGTGTTCGTGTCTCACTGCCATTTGTGAATTGGCTAGGACGGTGTGTACCCACAGGTGCTGCTGCCTTCACATAACCCTATTAAATAAGCCATTCTAGTTCATTTGTGTTTATATTCGTCATGTCTGGAATTACGTATCCTATTCTACTTATACCAGTATTATTATGTCAAGGTTTCGTCGGTGTTTAGTGTATGCTTGTAAGTAGTTACATTATGCATAATTTGAATGGCACGGAAGGGTTGTTAACCGAAAATATAAAAATATATAGTTTAAAATTGTATACAATATTTGTAGGTGATGTATTTTTAATGTCGTCAATGTGACGTGAACTGATTACATGGTCATGACGATAATGTTACGAAAGAAAAATGTTCATACTTTTTCGTTATAAAGTTGTATTTTTAGAATATCTTTAAAATTTTATTACTAGTGTGTTAGTTTTACTTAATGTTTTCTGTTTTTACAATTTTATTACAAAACAAAGCAATAAAGAATAAAAAAAAACGCTTATGATAAACAAAATTGTTATAACTATAATGACGACAACAAACGTTAACAACTTTCGCTGTTTATTCTTTTGTTCTGAGGCAATTAATAAATGAAGGTCATACCTATTGTGCTGCAGTCGTAATGAAAAATGGACGGCTTCGTTTCAAAGAATTTTTGCTGTAAATTTTACTCTAGCATTTCTTTAAAATATTCCTCGTTTGCTACAGGCGCTCATTGTGGGGATCGTGACTCGCCAGGCGACAATCTTTCTCCATTTGTTCGGGAGTTTTGCGAAAGCCCGTACCTACGTATAACGGTATTTGTTCGTTTCATAATTCATAGCTACTATTTCATCTGCGTCTTTGTTTTCCTTGTCGAGGTGTTCTCAGAACACCGCATTAATCTTGATAACGATCGCCGTGTGTGGAAAATACAATATTTATTAACACTTCATTGTGTAATTAAAGACTCCGATTACTCACTTATTTATTTTCCTTTTAAACGATATTTATTTAGAATGAACTTTGTGATTCTAGAATACTTATTAGCATCAGGTCTTTCACGTCTAATTTTGGCTTTAACTACCTACGTCAATTAAGGTTATTCCCTTTAAATGATTGTGAACTTTAGAAGGATCTTGTATCTACAATCTAGCCGATAAATACTAAATATTATTTTCTATTTTGCCTTCGAGTAAATTCCTGTAATAATAATTTATATATTATAAAACTTACCATGCTTCAAGATATTAATAAAGAGGTAAGGTGTTCCACTTGTGTCTTTATATTTTCCTGTATATTACGTCCAATTTACAACAGGTTTCACTAAAATATGTGGCTACAGCTAAACTCATGTTTATTATAATTAAAACCCCATGCTCTTTATGATATGTACTGTCAGAGATTGAAAAACATCATTTACTTACTATCACACCACTTATTTGAGGTAATCTGAAGCCCGCTTACAAATGATGAAGTAACGTTATAATTATGTCCTAGAAATTGGGCAATAAACTATTTTAACACATTATTTATTTATTATTATTACACAAAAATTTAGTTTGATAAAAGCAGTATACTAAACATTATAATTATGTGCTATTACTTTAATGACTTGCGCGCGTAGAAACGCGTAACTTTAATTAGAGAAGGAAGTTGTTGCGGCAAGGTTAATATAGCTCGTTCGATTTGCATGCATAAAGCTAGTTTGTTCAGATTATATTCAAATTGCTATCTTACTCTCTAGCTAAGTGCATGTTTTGTTTTTATTTTAGTTTTATTTTGTACAATGCAAACAACCCATAAGGGTATTAAGATTCGTTCATGTAATTGATATAACTTACATACATACATACCTACATAATGTCACGCCTTTTCCCCATAAAACCTACTTTATTATATAACTTAATATGGATTATTTATTTATAGTAAACTTGTATATTTTATCTATTCCATTTGCTTGGGTTTCGTAGTAAAAAAGGCAAAATGAACAAACAATTCCTTGAAATTTGCTTCCGATAAAGGTACATTTAATACAAGCAATATTCAGCCTGTTATTTTTTTTCATTCGAAATTTTGCACCTGCAACTTTTTAACATTTACGAAGTATTTGACTTTCAAATTCAGACAATTTTGGATGTAGGTACGGACCCACATCAATATAATTTGTGTTGCATTGTTGTGGTGGGCGAAGTTTGGCAGTGAATTACGTACCTACCTACTGGCGTATGACTTGGGTGTTTACGTATACTTTTTGCAAGTAATTTCGGCGCATCAGTAAACAACGATTTGACTAATTAATGTATATTAAATTAGAAATTATAATAGGTATTTTAATACATGCGGAGTGGTGGTTGCTCAATGGTAAGGACACGCTCCTCATGTCCGAGGTTAGCGGGTGCAACAACGGGTATGTACCTACTCTAAATTATTCAAATCTATGAACATTTTGTACCACCCGTTTGGAGGTGAGCGAACATATCATAGTGATGTGTAATCATAATCCAATTTGTTTTGTACCCCTACTTAAGTGTTGCGAAGGTAAGATAGACATGTACCTAAAAACCAGCTTGCTGAATCCAGGATCATGATAAAAGATAATGATCTTAATACGTAGATATTTAAGTGCAGGCATCGTCATTTGATTAAAGGAAAAAATATGTTTTTAGGAGTGTCTAACCGTTAACGTTGGATTATGTGGGGAAATTAATAGGAAGCGTTTAGATGGGAAATATATCTAATGATGAAAAATTTCCGCCAGCGCTTAGACCGCAGATATAAAGCGGGTTGTAATCTTCTTTTTTTTTCTTCCTGAAGCTTTGTTCCGTTTCTAGACAGGGTAAGCTCTGACCTACTTAGGTCGTAATATTTGAGGTTGGGCGGGAAATGGGTATAAAATTGAAGCAGATGATAGTTACTGCTTCAACACATATGTAGGTATCTACATAAGTTCTCCGGTCTGTTTTCTCCAATCACATGTCATGGTGATTATGAATTTATCGCATGATAATGCAAATACTTCTTTTAGCTCCGATATTTAAAGGATTGTAAAATAATTTAATCTGCCAGACAGCTAAATCTAGTGTCTTATCTCTTATGATAATAAAGTTATTTTGTATCTGGTCCACATTACCAGACCTTCTTCCAGAAATTTTACGACGTATGGCCCCAAAGCACCAAAAATCAAATTTCAGAATATTCTGCGTTTCAGAAAAATAACTAAAGTAAGGCACTACCAAGGGCATCAAGAACTAGAGATTTAGCGTAGAAAACTACTAAAGAAAAGTTTTTCTAAGTCGTCCTTTTTTAAACACACAGAATAGCACACACTCAGAAGTAGGTACATGTTTTGAACATACCTAAGTTCATTCTGACCTACTTAGTCCCTTTTCAGTTTAGCAATTATTTCGGACACCTGTGTATAATTTTAGCGGAGCCTAGTGTAGTGTATGTAGGTAGAATATGGCAGAAGCTCGTAAAACCTACCTCTAGGTGTAACGAGTAGTATTTATATAAGTAATCATATGTAATGTTTATTGTAACGCCTTCCAATGTCGCCTACGGTTTAGCATAACTGTTTAGCATTGCCTACTGTTTACCATGTACCAGACGCCATCTTTAGAAAAGGTGTCCGCAGAAAACCAGCGTCGTGGCAAACTGTGTCTCGACAATAGCTAAGCGGAGGCCTATTTGGCTACATATAGTTTAGTATAGTTATAGTTTTAGTTTGTAAGCAAATCTTGTAATGTGCCAAATAAACATTTATTCTATTCTATTCTATTCTATCCTATTTCTTTCTTGTAGTATTTTATGATCAAGTATAAGCTAGCAATGCTAACGCACTGTCAAGCCGTTTGCGAAAAGAATGCGTAGTGTGTGGGACTTTAAGGGACCCTACGATTTGATACATTTTCTCTATCTTTTTATTGAAAAACCAGCGGCATTTCCGTCGCCGGAGCTAATATTTTAGCCACGACACGGTGATCCACGTCGCGGCTAACCTAGCGATAAGTTTTTACATAGCATACCTATATTTAAAATGACCTCAGTTTAAACCTGGACTAACGGTTAAACGTGCCTTCTGGGATACGGATAAACAAGCAACAGTTTTGAAGGCTGGCCCAAAATAGAAAATTCTCGGCGATTGCTTAAATTGTCATAAGCGTTCAAAGTATTTGTTACTATGCCACAAAATTCGATTATAAGCAGCATGAGTATATGAGACTAGCAGCGCCTCGTGGTTTTACCCGCATTCCCGTGGGAATAGGGGGATAAAATATATGTTACTTGCTAATAATGTAGCTTTTCATTGGTAATTTTTTTTTTTAAATCTGTTCAGTAGTTTCGGAGCCTATGCAATGTAAATGAAAACAAACAATCAAAACTTTCCTCTTTATAATAATTAGTAAGTACAGATATACTTAGCAGAAGTGTTTTACAGGACAGTAAATTTCTAAGTGATCCGTGTGTTGGATAGTTTTAGTTTGGGGCGAGTAATGTCAGCCATTACAGCGGTTAGGCTCAATCCTTCGGCGTCCCGGCCGCGTGTTTCTCAAATCAATCACCTCTCGATTCGATGGATTTTGCTTCGTTTACACTTAAAGTAACGATGGACGAGTTCGACCTAATTTAAGCCTATTTTGAACTCGTACTAGTAAGTGTATTGATTCCTTCCAAGTCTGTACTTTACCGCGCGCTATGAATTTCAAATATAAAAAAATACTGTTGTGCAAAATAATGGTAAACTACAAAGGCGAGACCTATAGCAGTCCTTAACTGCATGCAAATTATGCGCGAGAACATAAAAATACAAAACATTCTATATTTTACCTACTGTATTTTAAAAGCGTAGTTGGTCAGACTACAATTTTGGGTAGAATATTAATATCTATGGAATCTTTATGATTTGAGTAACGTATTGTCAGTATAGGTAGATATTAAGTACAGTTTTATATACATAATATGTTTATGTAATCACTGTCAAAGTCGAAAATTAAACTAAAAGTAAATTCAAATACTTATAGCTGCTTCATTTAAAAAAAAGTTCATAAAAGGCGTGTGTCATTAGGTCTAGACCCAAGGGCACACACGAGCCGGCGCTGAACCTCGAGTTTGATGAATAAATCATCAATCAGATAAAACTCAAAGCCGAACACGTTTAAACGACGATAATTATTGGCTGTAATTTAGACACACGCAATACGCAGTCAGCTAATCAGCCTTCCGTGGCCCAATATATCCTTGGAAATAAACTATCTACACATAGTTTCCAAGTCAGAAAGTTTGTGGAATACGTAATAGGTGCATGCACCTCGTAATAATAAACCAAGGTTCTTTTCTATTGTTCAAAAGGAAGCTTAAATATGGGTGTAGGTAATATACACTTCGAGGTGAAAATTACTATCAGGACATATACCATATGTTACGGAAAGCGTTTAGAATATATGTGGAATAAAAACCATTACATTTATCTACAGGAATTGCTTGCTATAATGTTCTATACATTTGCATTATTAATAATAATATCATATCGTGAAATTTTTATTTGCAGTGGTATTACTTTTGTTACCTATTACTTAAATGGTGATTTATCTTTATATTGTCTGTCTAACAGGGCTAACTGGTATTAGAATTTGTAACACTGACCAGAAGAAGCAATAATAGAAAATTAATTGGCCGGGTGGCATGAATAAATAACAAGGGTAATAAATTAAGCCGCGTTCAGTTGTCATTTCCGATCCCCGCCGCGTCTGCGGGCATCCTGATGATGAACTAACGACTCGCTCCTTTCATGGCCTTCTCCTGAATATGTTATGTTTCATGCCATGTATTTTGCTAGATACATATTTATATACTTTAATACAATTTGTAGTTTATTTATAATTAGGGAGCAAATCTTACCTACTCTTATTTAAAAAAAAATGAAATTCTATAATTATACTACCACCTAATCTTAAATATAAAAAAAAAGTATTATGAGGCTTAGTAAGACGTGTTGACATAATTTTTCTTACTATTAGTCTGTGCCATGTTGGTCTGGGACTTAAAAAATAATGTGTCAACTCTGTGTACCATGGCTAGCACGTCGTAAAAGGCGACTAATCGAATATAGGGGTTTGGGTGCCCCTTTGGCTCTGCTTACCACTTTAGGGATTGAAGGCGTGATGATATAAATATGTATATATGTTTTATTAGTTTTACTATTCTACTGTGTTTTAACTCCTCCATGTCCCTTTTCCTATTATTCTTTTCGTGAACCGCCATGAAGTCTTGTCTCAAATCATGAATCTCAATATCTCATTCTTGAGGATGTCTGGCCACTATGCCATGTATCGGTAATTCGGCTGACATAGGTTTACCCGTGCTTCCGCACTATCGCACCTCCCTGCCGCCGTACTCACCGCTTTCACACATGAAAAAAAAGAACGCGTCTGTCACTGGTTTCAAAACAAATACTTCTTAATCTTCATCACACAACTCTTTTCACGGAAAATTGGTTCAGGCTTTGCTCATAGAAATCGTCGAAACGTTTAACCGTCTGACAAAATTCCGAAGATCGACGTATGCTACCGTGAAGATACCATGTGACAATATAAGACCGAATTAAGCATTCAGTGCGGTCGGGACGAGTAAAAGCGGCTTATTGCTCTCTGGGTTTGCATTGCAATTGATCCAGTTGCGATATGGTTTACCTGGCATCATCCTTTCCTCTATTCTTTACCAATACGATTACGTTTCTCCCTTGGTGGAATTATTTAAACTCCCCTTCTATGGAGCTAGGTATGTCGGATGAGGCCTCTTGTGTCGTCAGAAGAAATCACTAAGTTATTTCATATAAGGATGTTTTTTTCGATTTCAAGTATTTTTATATGGATTTTATTAGTTTTACAGAGTTTAAAATACTTTAACTTTATGTAGGTATGAATTAAAATAAGTAAGGAGAAAAGGCGCAACGCAACCTTCCAAAAGTCTGTCACGAATCCCACTAATCCGGCATTAGGACGCAATCAATCAAAAAAACAAAACCAACGTAACTGGAGACATTTTTTCGTGTACTCTGAAAGTTTGTCGAGCAAAATAGATTATATGGAATATTATTATACAGTTGGTTGAAACTTAGACGGAAAAGAGTATGCCCGTTACTTTAACTGAAGAAACAAAGAATTTTCCTTTGTGCATCGAGTTAAATAAAGTAAATAGTGTAAAAACTCACTTAGCAAAAATACATACGTAAGTACAAGAAATGGTTCAAGTTGCACTAGAAAAGCTTTTGTGCTTTGTTTATTAAGAAATTTAAATTCTTTAACCATTAAATAATTAGGAAATACGACACATCATTTTGAGTGTTTAAAATTTTTTTTTTTTATACAATTTATAATACACTTATATAATTTTTATTATTTCTTGTACCTGGAATTAAATTGCTTACTTCTATAATTGAAGTGAACTGTCTTCTTAAACTACAATTTCGTCTCTTTTTAACCCTTATTTTCTGTATTAGCACTTTACATTCTTACCTTTTCAATATTCAAATATAAATTTTATACGAAATATTCTTATTTGCATTCACATTGACATAATTTAGCTGTTTCTATATGCTGGTTATTAATATATCTAGGTATAAGATTGTGTGTGAATACAGTAAACAAATAAAGTGTAAGTAAATTTGTATTTAAAAAAACTAACATCGCCCCAAATGGTGCTCAGTGAAAAGAGTGATAGCCACATTAAAAAATTCAAACGAACCGAACGCCGCAAACTCGCTGCCCAGAAACTTTCAAAGCGCTTACTCAATGGAGACAAATTAACACTAGCAAATATTCGCTTTTGTTTTTCAACTGCCTCGGCGAACTGTTTTCCACTCGCCCAATTTTGTTTCTGTTTATTTAGAAAGGAATGTTAATCATAATTTTGATTACGCTTTCGTATTTCATCAAGCAAGGTTTTATATTTTGATTGAATTAATATATTATGTGAATGCATTTGCTGACGTAGTCTGAAATGTAACTAATAAAATTCATTTTGTGCGGAATTGTATTATGATTAAGACTCATGCTTTCTTGCTATAAAAAAAGTAAGCAGGTTATAAATATGTGGATCTGATGCAATATGCAAATACGATTTTTTACTATCACAACAATGACCTAGCTCCAAATTAACCCAAACAGTTCGTATTGTGGGTCATCGTCTTCTCAGCGTTATGTCTCGACCCTAGTAAGATTCTGCTTGCAGAAGCAGACTTGCTTATTACATTGAAGTGACTCCAATCTGATCTTCAAAACTTTTGATTGGGTTTAGAAGCAAATAAAACGTCCTTTGTATTAGTTTTTCAATCATGATAGGTTTCATTAAAGGACGTTTATGAAGTCTTTAAGTTCAATGTTAATTTAAATAGTAGAACTTATTTTAACTACATAGGTAAAATTAAAACTAAAATTATGTAGTCAAGTTAACTTTTATCACGCTGGATCATAATTTTTCTAGTCCACATGTGGTTGGTCAAGCGACAGCTTCCGAATTTCTGTGCTAGACACGTTTGAGATAATTTGCATGTGGCCAAATGTATGCGTGCACATGCATAGTTAACGCTTGCGAGAGAAATTTCAGTTTGCATACTTTGATTCTCTCAGCATTACTTAAATAATTCATTCATTTTGGTCTTTTTTTGACGTTTTTAAAGGAAACGTTTAAAAGTTGCATGGTTTTGTGTGCTAGCACTATCACATAAAGGAGTACCATCATTGAATCAAAACGAAACATATAACTTACTTATTTATATATTTTTTGTAGAAATATTGAAAAAGAATGATTTCATTGTTGATTTTGTGGTGTTAAAAATACTTAAGTATTCTTATAACTTAAACAGCCAGATTGTAATATTTGTACTTTTAATAGGTACGTAGATAACTATTTCTCATGATAATTACTAAAAAATTTCGATTTATAATCAACTTAAAAAATCAGTAGCAATGTATTCGTCATAGGTACTGATTTTGTGATGGTGATTACATATCAATGTTTTTTCAAAATCGTGATTATAAATCCTATATTTATTTCTTATAATTTTTTTTTTCCAAAGTCAATCGCTATTCTAAATAAGGCCTGTTAGTTGGACAAGCGACATGTTTATAGAGGCGCTTAAGCCGACAGCAACATTCGTTCGTTATCCAGGGTCACTAGCAGGCCGACCACAAACCGCAAACATTATATGTAAACTGAAATACCTACTTACTTTTACAGTACATTCATTCGAGACATTTGGCCACCATCAAGGCATTCCATTATTATTTAATGTGATTTAAATTTGTCATACAAATGTAAATATTTAAAAAACTATACAACAATCCATAGTAAGTAGTTAAGCATATAAAATAACATTAACAAAAGATTTTGTTTGACTAGAGACAACTGAAAATCAATTTTAAACTACTAATATAAACACTTCGAAAGTAGAAAAATAAGAACTCGGCAAGTCCTCACATTGTCTAGATACACTAACAACAAACTAAATAAACCTTCATAAATTACTTTGTGGGTCTCTGTGCGTGAGACGGAAGTAACATACATCAAGAGACCTTATCTAAAAATACTGTCTCGAGGAAAAATAAATACAGTAATCTTGGCCTGGACAATACGTGAAACGAATTGTAATCATCATTTTAGATTTGTTCTTACATGAGAATCTATTTAAATAAATTTCCTATGTCAGTCAGACTTGTTAAAAGTAATCAATATCAGAGCTTATGAAACTGTTAAAAGTTAATCAGAAGTTTCATTTAATACTAAACAACTAATTTAAGGGCTAATGGAATAACATCCTACCCTGATTCGATTATTTGTAAGCTTGTGTTGAACAAAAAAAAACGGCACATGGGTACTTTTACATTTTATTAATCGCTAGCGGGTTGTTTTTAAATGTATTAAACATCTTACAGCAACTTCACCAATAATAGCGTATATGATATCATACCATTGTTTGGTTTCCCCAAAATTTATCCTGTAGTTTTGACGTGAATAAGTTGCAAACTTTAATCGATATATTTAACAAACTTTCTCATTTCTAATATCGGTAGAACAGTTTGATGTGTTAATTAAACGAAAATATATATTATATCTATAATAGCTTAACACGACACGTAATTTGTTGTCAAGGATTAATTGATTCAACATACCATTACAATATTTAGGGTAGGTTAATTTGGTACCAATTTTGAATTATACCGACAGTGTACTTTATATTCAGCCCTCCCAAGGATCCAAGCAATTAAACTTAACCCGTAAGTTAACTTCATCAATAATCCCTACAATAATTTTGATACTGGGTAAGTGGGTGTTTTGTAAAGCTTATCCCATCTGCTATGTCACTGATGGTACAAAATAGTTTAAACAACACTTAAAGAAAATGAGATAAGGGTTTAAAAAAAATCAACATTCATTTTATGTGAAAGTTTACAATTTCGCCAATTAAAGTTTTTGCAGTTACTTAGTATCTTTAATTTCGAAACACAAATGCAATGCTTCGCAGTAGAGAATAAAAAAATAGACAGGATTGTTTTAAGCAATGGTGATCTTAATAATCGTAACGACATAATCTGTCATTATTATGTATTTTTTAAATTTATTTTGTAATAGCGGCTCAGTGTGCAAGGAACTGATAAAACTCGCCAGTTTGGAAATATATTCGTAGTTAATAGATACTATTTAATTTCAACAATAACTTGTCTGTTTATTGTCCTAAAAGTTCTAGTTCTATCTCCTGATATGAGTTATCCCAAATGTGAGTTCATGGTCCAAGTGGATGCTGTTAGGACAATTGATAAAAGATAAAGAAAATGGTTCGCTGTTAATAAAATGGTTAGTTTAGCTATGAAACCGAGTAACTTCATCATTTACAATATTAGTATGAAGAAATGTTAATCCGTCGAAATAACATGAATACAAAAATACTTATACTTACGTTATATCGCAATATGGTTCTATGTTAGAAAATTAAAATATTTTTGTTTACGTATTTACTAGTAACTAGGTCGTGAGCTAATTGATAGCAGTGCAAAACACGCAAAAGCTGGCAAGTTTTTATCAGTTGGCGAGCCAAGAAATACGGTGTTTAATGAAGTTACAGGGTATTTTCGTTAAAGATTTCCAATTCCTAGAGAAGAGTAAAACCTATTCTCGTTTTATTATAATTTATCTATGGCAGATCTTTCTATTGGGTTTATATAAATGTAATGTATTTATGTGTTCTAGGAAAACTAGTTAATTATTTAAAAAAAAAAGAGCAAAGAGTTGTTGTGGTGGTCCTTATTGGTTAATTAATTAGATACAATGATACAATATACTCGTATATTAGAAAGAAATTTAAATACTTAATTATTTCAATAAACCCAAAAGACGAGATATCGGTACCAGAAATTTTAAGATCTAAGAATATGCGTATTATGGGTAAGACGCCAACTGTTGCCCACAAAACTAAGCTTTCTCTGTATATGATGCGCGCATGTGTAGAATTTAGCTTTCTAAATAAAGATTTCGTCTCTTAAACACTTTACTTTTTCAGTGTCGAAAATTACGTCTTGTATTCTTCGGGCGTTATCGTAATATTATTTTACTCTAGTCTAAGCCTAATTTATGCTCTGGATATTACAGTGGTCACATACTATATAGATCAGAAGTTTGAAGACACAGCTTGATGTGTCTCCGCGCAGTCCGGCGCGGCTATTTGAGTTCTGTATTTGCGTAGTCCGTGCAATCAGCGCCTTACGAGCCACGCTGTGGCGCAGTTGCGGCGCTCTTATTCAATAAGCCTTATCCCATATGCACGATAGAGCTTAACTAACTGCTAGTTTATAGCTTAAGTAGATCTTATGCAAGAAGTAAATAGGAACATGCAGAAGATATACTTAATAAAATAATAATGGATTTCGGCTTTGCAATTCTATTTTCTGTAAATTGTATTGTTACTTCATTTATTTCGTGTTTACATTGTATTTTTAGTATCAAATAAACATTTTTTCTTTTTTTCTTTTCTCTTTCAATACTCTGAATTTGTGTTTTGACTCATGTCAGAACATGTATTACCAGATAGAATATAAAACTATCTGATTTATGAACACGAAGTTAGATTAGAATGACCCCTTATTTTATTATCAAGTAAATATGTTAAATTCCCTTATAGAAACAAAATAGACAAAAGCGCCTTTCCTAAGCTGTGTCCCCGTGCAGTCCGGCGCGGCTGTTTGACTTTTGTATTTGCGCAGTCCGTGCAATCAGCGCCTTACGAGCCACGCTGTGGCGCAGATGCGGCGCTCTTATTCAATATGCCTTATTCCATATACACGATAGAGCTTTACTAACTGCTGGATTATAGCTTAAATATCTTATGCAATAAGTAAATAGGAACAGGCAGAAGACAATACACGTAATAACAGAGATTTTTTGTTTACAACACTCTCCCTTAAGCGACTATTCTGTTGCATTAAAGAATGTGTTTTACCAATTAGAATATAACAATAGTTGAGTTGTGAATATGTAATCAGATCAGAGCAAGAAATTATTTGTTACGAAGAAGAAATATTTAGAATTACATGATAGGTATGTGAAATTCTCTAATAAGAAATATTAATAGAAACAAAAGTGATAACAGTGACTTTCAAGCAGTGCCCCCGCGCAGTCCGGCGAAGCTGTTTGAGTTGTGTGTTTGCGCAATCCGTGCAATCAGCGCCTTAAGCTGGGCTATTGCGCTGTATTTTAATGAACCTTGCAGCTCTTATTAAATAAACCTCATTTAATATACCACCAGTAAGACTGACTTTGAATTTCTAGGAAGTAACAAGGATTATAAGCATGAATATTAAATGGAAACTAAAAAGAAAATTACATAAATCTTGTACGAAAGCACGAAGTAAATATGCCATTCATTAAAGACATACACTTTTTAATCCAGTTGATAAAATACGCTTAAACAAAACGCATAAGCTTTTCAGACTTGAATAGCCAATATCTGAGCAGGAAATATGTACATGGAAAAAGAACGAACAAATCATGCTTAATAAAAGTGTGCATCTATTTTTTACCGTATAAACATGTTAGAGATATGTCTAGTCTTATGAATTTTAGCCTTAAACTACTAATCTACATTGAACGTTATTTAATTTTGTTTTTATGCTAAGATGGCCATTTATTTTGTTTTGGTGATATTATTGAATTTTCAGCCGGCATACTTTTGTCCCATGTCGGTCTGGGACTTGGCCCATGTTGATCTGGGACAAAAAAAAGAATGTGCCAACTGTGGTTCTTGCCTCGTAAAAGGCGACTAATGGTTTACGAGCTTTTGGGTATGTGTCTGAGTAGGCGACGAGCTAGCCACTTGTCACTCCTTTTTCACAGCTTTCCATCCAACCCAGCCCACTGTCCCGTGTTGGTCTGGGACTTAAAAAGAATATGCCAACTGTGGTTCTTGCCTAGCATGTCGTAAAAGGCGACTAATGGCATATCGGGTTTTGGGTGTGTGATTGTGTAGGCGACAGGTTAGTCGCTTGTCACTGCTTTTTCACAATTTTCCATCTAACCCAGCCCGGGTTTATTTTTGGCTGAATGTGGTTGAAGGGGCATGCTGCCACTTTGACTCTGCCTACCCCTTCGGGGATTATGGGCGTGATGTTATGATGTTATGCATGCTTGCATACTTAGCGTTGCTTAAAACGACCCGGCCGCGTGAGTATAATTAAATTTATTTGATGTCATTATAAAGTTGGGAAAAAGGCGTGACATTATGTATGTATAAAGTTGATGGCTTGTTATTTTTAACTTCAAAGTTGTAACTGATTTACAAAGTTCAAGAAGCGTTTCTCTTATGCTTTAGATTGTCGGTATAAAAGGATTTAAACTGATTACGTAACAAAAACGATGTTTGAGTTCAGATAGTTTCTAGCGGATTTCGGAGTTAGATCCAGCTAAGTTGAAGCTAAGCTACGTACAAGTGCAAGTTGTAGCCAATAACTTATATTCAAGAGGTAGGTACTACATGCTTGCGATTTAAATAAAAATTAAGTATTTAGAATTAAGTCAAACTTATTTACCTAAGAGGCTACTTAATCTAGTGGTTGGCCTGACCACAAAATCAAAAGTCGCGCGGGTTCGAATCTATCTATACTGATATGCGCGTCTAAAAGACGAGATCGGAATTTGCAACTATTTTATTTTTTTCTTTCATAAGAACCTTCACCTGATAATAATAAACACAACAACTAAAAAAGAATTAGCGAAATCGGTTCAGCTGTTCTCGAGATTTGCTGTTAGCAACACATTCAACGATTCATTTTTATCTTATAGATGACGAGACCGACAAACAAAACAAAACTTTATTTGTTCGTCTTGTATATGTACGTTGCTGTACCATCCGATTGCAATAAAACTTTGGCGAACTGCGGTGCGCACGTCTGTAAAGTTTTATACAAACGAAAATAAATATTTTAGATACAAACAAAGTCGTGGCTGTGATAATTAGAACTAGGATTGTATAAAAATCAACAATTAAGAGACTATAGAATTATGGGTATAAATATATTTCAAGGTTTTACCATGTTTTCGGCATAGTATAAAAAGACTTACATAAAGAAACAAAATCTAAACACAGCGAATCACAACTAAGCCCTGCTTTTAAAGGTTTAGTTAGAGTAGATATAAAAATATCAGTTTAGACATAATTTTGATATATTTTTTTAATGTTTGTCCTAAAACTGTTAATTTGATTGTTGTTATTGCCTCAAATTCTATTAAAGCTCTCCAACACAAATTAAATACTAAAGAATGTTTTTTTGATAATGTATTTTATAGATGACAGTGAGAATGTATTTTACTTACAGAAGACAATATACGATAATGCCCGTATTCCCTTTAAATATCAGTAGTGAGTGCGCTTTTAATGAATTATTGAGCAGATGCTGTTTCCCAGAGCGAGTTTTATTGTAATATTAACAAAGACCTGTGCAGTAAAATAAAATCGCCATGACACGGCGGTCAAGCGGTAAATTGTTAATTGGCGGTGCCGCTGCGACTTGTATTTATCACGTGAAAGCCGTGCGGTTTTGTACAATTAGAATATGATGGAGCGTATACAGCCGCATGTCTGATGTGGGGCTTGTGATTCGGAAATGAGATTTGCTGATCTCATTGTAATGTTTTATGGTGTTATGTGCGGTGGTGTTGATTACAAACAATTTTGGTTTTTGATTAGTTAATTTAAAATGTTGGACATGAGTTGCATCTCAACTGAAGTTGTTGAACTCTCACGTAAACTATATTGTGTAGGTAGGATGCGATTTATATCTGTACAATAGGGGTTAGTAAGTAAGGATCATTATTGTATAAGTAAAATATAAAACGTGTTAGTTTCACTAGCTCCTGTTTACTAACCATATAACTAGTTATGTTGCAAGATGAATGTGAACTATTTTCGCAGCCGTTGCATTTTTTTTACATAAAAATGTTTCTCTATTCGCTTTCATTTGGAGATCTATTCGCGAAGTGGGACGAGGCGTGCGCGTCCATAAATAAGCAATGTCGTGTGAGAAGCGAGGCTTCCGCACAGGTGTTGCCAAAATGCGTAATATTTACACCATCTTGAGTACATTTTGAGACTAGCTATAATATATGTGCACTGAAGATAACATTATAAGAATGTTTTACTTTGATACGACTATCATGCTTTACCTTTAGTATCATGTCTGTTATTTATTGGTACAATTATCTTGTCTACATAACGAAAAAATATATACCTACTTACAAATAACTTACAACTCAAATCAATGAATTCATATTTGTTAACCATCATACAAGATTAAATTTAAAAGAACAATCATTGTTTTATTTAGTAAATCATTATTGTTCCTCACTTAGTTAAAAGTAGATTGTTATCAATAAGTTTATTAATCTTAGCGTGAGAGTTTCTACGAAATTTGCTACATATGATAATGGCATGCCAAATATCTTTCGTGAATACCAAACTTTATGAAAATGGTAATTTTTTTTTATAATACATACACACATACATAACATCTCACCCATAATCCCCGAAGGATGGCAGAGTCAAAGGGGCAGTAAGCCCCCTTAACCACATTCAGCTAAAAATAAAACCGGGCTGGTTCAGATGGAAAATTGTAAAAAAGTAATGACAAGTACCTAGCTTGTCGCCTACACATATAATATTTTTTATTATTTAATAATATCCGACTACATCACATACGTTGATCTGATTCCGAGGTAAGTAGCCTAAGCACTTGTGTTACGGATATCAGAATCGACAGCGGTATTACAAATATATACACAAATATTGGATATTAACACCCAGACACAGAACAAACTCAAGTATTCATCACACGAATGTTTGTCCTGGGTGGGGATCGAACCCACAACTCTTGGTCAGGGTCACTACCGAATGAGCCATCGAGCTTGTCAACATAATCACATCACATACCCAAAACCCGATATACCATTAGTCGCCTTCTATGACATGCTAGGCAAGAACCACAGTTGGCAAATACTTTTTAAGTTCCAGACCAACATGGGACAATGGGCTGGGTTAGATAGAAAATTGTGAAAGAAAAAGTAGTGACAAGTGGCTAGATCGTCGCCTACACAATCACATACCCAAAACCCCATATTCCATTAGTCGCCTTTACGACATGGTAGTCAAGAAACACAGTTAGCACATTCTTTTTAAGTCCCAGACCAACATGGGACAATGGGCTGGGTTAGATGGAAAATTGTGATAAATTAGTGACAAGTGGCTAGCTCGCCGCCTACACAATCACATACCCAAAACCCCATATACCATTAGTCGCCTTTTACGACATGGTAGACAAGAAACACAGTTGGCACATACTTTTTAAATCCCAGGCCAATATGGGACATTTTTTTTATTAACGCAGTTAACTGTAGTAACAGTTATCTGACTAGTCCTAGTCGTAGAAAAGAATTATGTCTTTCAGTTAAACAGTGCATTTCAATAAGATACCACTGGTAACACAGTTTTGTACAGAAATTCTTGTTCCGCCTACGCGCACGACCAAAAAGTTCGTTCATTGGCACGCTTGTGCAAATGGAATAAGGTCTACAGTCGATTATAACATTGATTTCTTATGACTGTATCTATATTAAGTGTAGGTACCTTTAGATAAGGGGAGAAGGCGGTTCTTATTCATTTTCATTCCTTTATATTTCCCACAGCAGTAAAAGGACTAATTTTAGCCCAAGCTTTTGATTTCTGGCTTCTGTGTTCTCTTTAACGATTATATACTTGTATATAACTACTAAAATACTAAGTGTGAATGGTTACAGCTGCCACAGAGAAAAAAACATGTGTAATCATAATAAGCACGTCATTAATTTCCAAGTAATTACTGCAGTTTTTGAACCAAATAATAATCTATTATGCTATAATACGTACGACGAATGATACTCACGATACGGGGAATATTTATGAATTGTAAGTAAACTAGTGTATTTACAAAAAAATACTAGTGTTTTGGGTTAGATCATTGAGATACATAGCCCACCGTTTATTGCCTACTTGCGCTCACTCGTGCCTACATAGTCTCCAGATTTCTTTATTTTGGGTTGTATCTAAGGATTACTAAACCTTCACTATTTTCAATAGATAGAGTTAACATGAAGATTAAACAACTCTTAAAAAATTAGACATTTCAATCGCCCTAAGTTGCGCATGTTATTAGTTTGACTAAGAATTGAAGACAGCCGAAGGCATTTTGAGCATTATGTAGACCTTTGGTCCCGTATTGGTTTGGGACTAGAAAATTATGTGCTAACTATGTTCTTTGTCTAGTATGTCGTAAAACACGACTAATGTTACATACATACATAACATCACGCCCATAATCCCCGAAGGGGTAGGCAGAGTCAAAGGGACGGCATGCCCCTTTAACCACATACAGCAAAAATATCATAGATCTTAATCCAGGATTTAGCGAATCTGGTAATACATTGAAGCGACTGCCAATCTAATCTTCATTACCCTAACATAGGGGAACCATTATTTTTATATAGAACATTATTCATTAACCAAGAATATTTGGATCAAGGTTACTAATCCAAAGTTGTTTGAATTTGCAGGTTTCATCACGATGTTTTTCATTTTTTTTTAGAGAGGACTAACGGTATTTGGCCGAAGGCGGCCTTTACTACCTACCGGACTGGCGGGGGAGCAAGAAGCTCTGACCCCTAAAAATTTAGGCAACAGCCTGAGGGCGCCCCTACGGGGCTCGAACCTCGGCTCAGGTCGTTGCTGGGAGAGGGCAGGTTTTTCCTCACCTCCGAAATACGTGCATAGATTTGAAAAGTCCAGAGGTACCTACGTGCTCGGGTTTGAACCCGTACCACTCGGTTATGAGGCGCGTGTCCTTACCACCGAGCTACTACCGCTTTTTGTTTGTTTGAGTATGTACCTATCTATGTAGTTCAAAGTTATTTATAATAGGGGAATTAGGTTTATTCCGTCACAAAATTAATTTCATATAAACAACTGCTACATCGTCAGATGAAAATAACGAATTGGTCAACTTCTTGGTACTGTTAAGATAATATTTTGACTTCACGGCAAATAAAAATAATATTGTCTATGAACAACAAAACGGTAAACCAACACCAGATCCCGATTTAAACGGAAAAATGTATTGGAAGCTGCCGAAATAGTCACAGCTGAACTAAATCAATTTGATGTTCAACTATCGTTACGAAACGACTACCACGAATTCAAATTTATATTTGAATCAATTCTTTTCAAACAATACCCGTCTTTATTTTCAAAATAACACAATTCAATTGACTGCACTGAGTGGCAGCTTGATGCAGTTTATATGTTATTGATAGCCTATTGCGAGACGTTATTGACCAGATTGAACGTTATAGACCAGAACGGGAAAACGCTAGATGCGTTTTCCCGTTCGAATTGCTATTTTACAGGTTTTGCAAGTAATAATATTCGTAAAATAATTAAGTATTGTTTGCATATTATGTTCATATGTATGTACTGCAGCGGATTTTGCATACAATATTTCATTTCGGTATCTTTAGGATCTAGTAATAATAAACGTAGATAATGTTTTTTTTAACAAGAACAAATTCAATCGGTTTAAGTATTAACTCTAGAAGCGTATTACATAATGCGAATGACATCGGTTTTTTTTTTGACGGCTGATTATGCTACCGCTGATACTACCGGCTTTTCAACTTATTGATACACTGAAGAATTAAAGGAATCATCTGCAAAGAACTGATTATAAATACATGATTCAGTTGTGAATCTTTTGATAACCATTTCAGATGAATGGAAGCTTTAAGTGGGTATAAGGGTAAGGTGTAGCTATTTACTTCTTGGCGTGTACCTAATACCTACGACCTTTCGGTTTGAATACAGGGGCAGTTCAACCCGTCAGTCTTTCAATCCCTCCGAAGTCCGAAGAGGGTCAAACTCTGATGTCACGCTTAATTTATTAAAGCTACTCTCTGTTTTGGAGCGTATTATTTAAGAGGTGGCATCCACTTTGACTAATTGAGTAATTATTTAAAGTAATCGAGGCACGTAGACACCAATTTCCCTAGCTGCTTATATTTAAGTGCTTAAAAATATATATTTCAAATAGCAACATCGTTCATGATTATTTTTAAAAAAATTCGAATAAAACGTTTGCTGACTACTTTTTATTATTATATTACTATTTTATTATTTCGTAAGTGCCCATCATGCGGCATGAAAAAACTTTTAGGAAATGCAAACATGAAATAAAAAAAATAATAAATAAGTATACATATATCCTCGCACATATAAGGGCTAAAGATTTATTCAACGATATCGATATTATCATCAGAATCGAGTGACTTATTGGTGAAATGGATAACCCCATAAACCTGATGCTTTGTTCCAAAAATGTATTGCAAAAGTGTATTTAGTAATAACAACTTGTGTGTAACTTAAATAACCCAGCGAAGGCTCGGCCTCGCGGGAGCGCTACCTCACAGAAAATGCGCGTCTCGGCATAAACTTCAATACGGAACGTCGAATGAATAGGAAAAATATTCGGAGGCTTAAACCATCCAGGAATTCACCAAAACATGATAAAATGGAACGGCCGACACATGTGATAAATATGAAAATTGGGGTTTCAATAATTGAATTAAATATTTTTTCGCGACTGTAATGGGAAAAGCGTTCATGTTGAGCGGAAGCGAAATATTTTGCGAACGAACTTGTAAAACAGAATTCAATTGAATATAATTTTTATTGAAACATAACAATGTTTCAATAAAACTCTTTGGTGATGTATCATTGTACTAATAACTCACTTATATTCAGATTTACGTATATGTATAGAGAGGTATGATACACGCTCAAAATCAAAGGGTGTTAGATCAAATGGGTTAGTGTAGTTTGGTTAAAGTGAGCGCCCTGCAGGGGGGGCTCCGAATACCCCTGAGGTATCCCTGCCTGTCGTAGGAGGCGACTAAAAGGGCCTTTGGGGTCGTGGGGGTTAGAGGGGGGTCCCTCTGGCCCTCTATCGTCCCCGGAGAAGCCGACTGCAGGTGTTACACCCGGTCCGTCAGGATAGGGTACACAGCTGTCTATGTGGTCGTGAAACACCACCCTAGGTGTTCTGGGGGAGAATATCACTCCCTCGAGATGGGCCGCTAGGCGGTAGCGCGCGCTGCGTAGACTTTTCGAGATGAATCCCGACAGTGGGGATCCCGTTGGTTTTGCGTTAGCGCCCGAAGAACGGCAGCCTTGAGGTTTAGTCGGTAGGGTTACTGGAGATTGCTACCGGTTTCAAGCCCGACTCACCCTTATAGGTAGTGTTACCCAAAGCAAGACTCTTGCGGCGGTCTTGCATGCCGTTATCTTGCAGACTCAATCTTGTTCTTGATCAAATGTTGCTTGTCGCTTGGTCCTGTGTTAAGACCAAGCAACAAGCAACATTTAAGCAAGAACAAGACTAAATCTGCAAGATGACGACGTGCAAGACCGCTGCAAGAGTCTTGCTTTGGGCAACACTACTTATAGGTCCCGACCCAGGTCTATTTGGATGGTGCGTAAATGCATTCCTCAAGTAAAAAAAAAAAAAAAGTTTAGTTAATGTGTAGTTTCGTCAATACAAAAAAATGGTGTAGTTTGGTAATTGCTATATTAAATTTAATTAACCTGGTGTAGGTTTATCATGAACTCAAAGTACAGTCCGCATCGCAGTTTAAACAAAAAAAATGTATTTTTTTGTCTTTCTCGAATATTCTTAGGTGAAAATAAAATACCAAATGGGTCTAGGCATGTACCTACCAATTTGAAAAATCTAGAGCCAATAGCGCGGTGGTGTAAGAAAATATCGTAAGGATACCCGAAAATTCAAATAGCTAACGTTGGTAAGATGGTAGTCGCTTAACATCCCTCGCAAAATCCCAATCTAAGACGACCCCACTAGAAACGAGACATAACGCTAGAAAGATGATAATGATTCAGATTTACATAATTATGCTGAAGATTCTCGAAAATCTAAGTGCGGATTTGCTATTTAGTATTAAGTAGTCGTACTGAGGAGACCTAAACATTTCTATAGGTATCTAAAAGCATAGCAAATGCTTTAATATTATAATCAGTTTTGTTGTTAGTTTAGTAATTATTAAAATTAATAACTAAAACACGGCGATGCCATTTCTCGATTTGTTTACATTTAAGCACTTAAAAATATACATTTTAAAAGTACGGAGATTTTTAGGTTATTACTTTTTGAAGTGTCAAGTCAACAAGTTTGTGAACTGCTTTTTGAGGTTCCGTAGTCAACAAAAAACTGCAATAGTTTGATCTTGTCCGTCGGTAAAAAGTTCATCGTTCGATACAGTTGTAAGTTGTATTTTGGCTAAGAAACAAAACTTTGAGTGTGATTTAGAGCATTTTCTGTAGGAAGTGTTCCCACGTGCGTATGTGGGTACGTACTGGGCCCACCTCCTGCTAAGATTTATCGGTGCCACGTGATAGCCGGCTACGCCGCGGCCATTCTTTAAGAAATATCGCGGAATTAAAAAGTAGACTGCTGGAGTAATATGTTCTAGGAAAAGTTATTTTCAAGTTTCAGTGCTATGAGGAGAATTTAAGTATTGTATGTTTGTGTGTAGAAAAAAGTATTATAATCAATGCAAATTTGTAAAATCTACTTATAATATGAGTTTGTTACAAAAATTCTTGGTTAACTATACAAATAATGTTATTTAAATGAAGATTTAAGAATTCTTTCCCATATTTTGGTTTGATGTCAATTATATTAAAATGTTTTCTGGAATAGTTTTCCAGGGTATGCCATAATACTTATCTATACAATAAGAGTTCAGCTATTTCGATGGTATGGTGAAATCGCAAAAGGAATAAAAGTTTCAAGATAATCACTTTGACTATTCCTGAGATGATCCTCCGCTGTCCTGTGAAAAGTCGTTTCTTTTTATAATAGACGCAGATATAGATAAAAATAGCCGTGTCCGCATGTGTATGCTACTTCGGGGTGCAATATAAAACGTTATATATCTGTCGGAACGTGCTCCCCGTGTATCTCGGCTCGGTAAATGGTTTGGGCATAAGCGCAAATATTTACATAATGGTAACTCCATAATACGAGTATGTCTGCCCCGGAAATCACACGGAGGTACATTTTTTGGTCGTTTTATATTTCGCAGGCGAGTTGTTCGTGCCAGTGTCTATTGTTTTTCCGTGTTTTGTTTCGAGATGAGCTTTGTTTTACGGAGCCACGTGACAGTTTTATTAGATATTTATTTGTATGTTCATTAGCCGAAACCACTTCTGTCCAATTTGTAGCGATTGCCATGGTAACATTCCGTGTTAAGTCGAATCCCTTTATGATTTCATAAGTATCCTATTAATGAATATTAATACAGAGATCAAAGAGGGAACTTTGGAGAACTATCACTAATATTGTCTTTAGTTAAGTAACTAGGATTCTGCTTAGATAAAAAAAAATATATAATTTTTTCTTTCGTTTGATCGGGTCTAAATTTATGGATCTTATTTTAAATAAGCGGGTTTAGCTTTGATCTCGGTAATATTTTCATGTTGTATTGACCATGCTTTAGTATCATTAACGTAGCTTGATATTAGTGTAGCGTCATAACCAACACGTAGTATGGAAACCTTATCTTTCACATAGACAGGCATAGTTTCTTTAAGCGTTAGTACTCAGTTAGACTACATTCGTCATACAAATTGGTAAGCATGTTTAGAATACTGATCTGATCCAGTCTTTAAATTTTACATTTATATTTGAGTTTGACTTCACATTATTTTCTTTATTATGAAATGTAGGTATCTCCTCGAAACTAGAATGTTATAACGCTTGAGGTCTCTTACGGTTATTGGAGGGACGGCAGAGCCCGCGAGAGCTGAGGGGCTGGCTTATGACGCCGATTATCCGACATCTTGCTCGTTATCTACATTGCAGAATTCCTCGTCACATGTCCCAGAAATAGTCATTACGCTCCTATCTTTCGTTGGTTGTTCCCGGGGAAATTAAACATTGCGAAATTTCTCTCTTAAGTAAAGTCCCGGGTGTTGTATCTAATGATTTTCTATGTTCTGTTTAATGCGCGTCTCCCCAGGTATACGAATTTTAACTTGAGTTGGTAAATATAAAATTAAATTTCATACTGCCTTTTATACATTCCCCTAAAATTATTTCAGTATGGCAAGTTAACCATGGCAATTGATTTGCGAGGATTTGGCACACAACCAAATGGCGGATCAATTAATAAATATAGATACGTCTTAGTAATTTGTTTTGGTAATGGTAAGCTTAAAATCAAATGGAACGTAGAAATCTAGTATTGATAAGATCAATGTAAAGTGGAAAAGTTAACAGTCTTCTTCTTTACATTACACAAGCCCATGAAAACAGATGTCTCCATTGTGCGGAATTCTAATCGAATCGATTGAAATGTTATCGAATATGATTCTGAATTTCCGTCACGTCTCAAATATAATCGTATACGAGAAAAAAAAATCACTTCGGACGGTCGCACGGCGACGATAACATTGACCTTAGCTTGGTTCATGAGCAATATTTTTGTCGTTACCCCTGCACTAGAGTTTTTACCTCGGCTTTACTAGGCTTAGCAACATGGAGTTTTAAGAATTATGTTGTTATCAAAAATATTTTACACTGAAACTGCAATATCAATATCGAATGAGAATATTATCTATGGAACGATATATATATACGATTAAATTTTTTTTTAATATAAATCATACTGTTCTGTAAAAACTAGTCTATTGGCACTCTATTCCCCCACATATTTGTTAATAATTTTATCATGTCTATTTGTCCTTACACAAATTTAAACTAAAAAGGTCTCCATTTAAATTCTGTAGATAGCTAATTAAATTAACAATGTCACACAAGAACAAACGAGTTGGTCCGTTAACAGTGTGTGAAAATGGTTTTTAAAAGTCAGCATAGCTTCTGCTCAGTTTGGAGCAGAGTCATAAAATAAAAGTGGGGTTAAAATGTTTGTCCTCTTAGCTCGGACTTAGATGACTGTGTTTGTTCTTGGAATGCGTTGTTAAATAAAGTTTTATTGGCCATTCTCGAGAACGAAAATTTTACGATTATTGTTATTTTTTTATTCTAGACTTTACGTTTATTTATCGGTGGATATAGAAAATGAATTGACTTTTATAGATTCGAATAAAAGGATATTTACTTCACGACTTGGAAATATTGTTTAGGTACATTTGTTTGTCGATATATCAGATAATATGAGAAATGCAAGAAAAATATACTATTCTAAGTGCATTAGTTACTTACATCCCCTTACGTCAATAGTGATTTATCGATATAATTGTAACACCGTAGTTGGGTTATTTTAGTTTTGATGACACATTCAATCTCAAAGATCACGGCATGTTTTATACGGATTTGCTATGATACAATATTGACATGGTACCTGTACATGTACCGTAATATAATGTCAACATGCTTGTGAAAAATTAACTTTCCGTCCCCAAGTCCTATGATAAACTTGGCTAAAAATAAATTGAAGTATTAGTTGCAGTGTAAAATGTCGTCACTTGGTTTATAAATGTCAGCGAAGTAGGTCAGGCGAGGTGTAAACGGGAGCAGAGCTGTTAAACTGCTTTATTAGTCCAATATCTTGTTAAATTTTATACGTTTCGACGTTTGCTCGATGCCCACCACAAGTTTTGTCCTGAATAATTATTTCGGAACTTCTGAATGTCAAAAGGAATTTTATTTCGGCGTCTGGTAAGAGAAATGTGAAAGTTGGTGTAATCCGCGGCTGTCGGCTCGTAATAAAAAATACATTCAGTATCCCGAAGGCAATGCTGTGGTAGCAATTTGAAAACCCTCGATTTGCAATTTGTTCTTGAACAATCTATAAAAATACAAGATCGTTAATACGTTAATTTCTCTTAGCAAAGCTTTTACGATTTTTAGAGTGCTTGACATGACCATCCTGGCTGTAGATTAGTCGCCAATTAGTTAGGACCTACCTGCTAAATGTTAATCGAGAATTCGAAAGTTTTTTTTTCTTTTCATCGGTGTGTTTCATCTCGTTTAGATATGTCTCGTTTTTTATTCGGATCTCATGGAACATGATCTCAGATTTTGGTTATTACATTGAAGTGACTATCAACTGATCTTCTAACACTTTGGTGAGATGTAAGACAAATTAGATGAGGGCAATATATCTATAGTTATTTCAATATACAGGTGTCCCTACGATGCTTTCTCAATGGCGAGATAATCATATAAAATACATATTTCAGATTTGTAAAATCTAGAGCTACGTGTCTGGGTTTGAGCCAACACCCTCGCACGTGATGTGCGTGTACTTACCATTGAGCTATCACGGTAAGTAGATATGTTTATTTACTTATTACAGGAAGCTGTTTTCATGCTCGTTATGATTTTACAGGGTCGTACTTCCTGGCGTAAGGTTGGGTAGTAATTTGAAGGCAGGCCCGGCAGAGTGAATATCTATTGCCCTGACTACGCCGGCAGCCTCCATGCGCCGGTGGCAGGGAATTTAATTTAAACTTGCATTATACCGACTTCTCCCGGGGAATTCGTCACCGACTTCTGGGAGCACGTTGACGGAAAATTGAACTCGAACAGAATACACGGCGTTTTAAAATTGACTCGTTCCAGCAATGTTCGGTCAAAAACGTTTGTTCGGACAAAACGTCAATTGCAATTAAATAGAAACAGTGAAGGCTTTTTTTGTAGCCAAGATATAGTTATTTCCAGCCAGTACAGTAGCAAAATTTTGAATAAAAAAATTCAGTCGAATTGAGAACCTCTTCCTTTTTTTTTAAGTCGGTTAAAAACGATAACAAAGTTGTACAAAATACGAGTACATAAGTATAAGGAAAAAATCATAATATGTCGACTTTTGTAATCAATCAGGTTACTATTAAATATATTTCAATATACATATCGTCGGTCTAGATGTGTTAGCTCGTACATGAAAACTGCAAACTTTACAGGAAAGAACTTATTTTTAAAACTTATTGTAATATATCTCTATTTAATTTTTTTTTGTTATTTTACTTTAACCTACCTAAATATGCACCGGAAATACTTCTAAGTTTTCTGCATCAACATCTAATTTTACTCAAAATGTTTAGTTACAAGCTTTCACATCTAGACGGACGATATGTATCGTTAAGTTCATGTTTAATCCATATAGTGATCAACTGAAACATCACATATTATAATTTTAGGTAGTCTCAAAGAAATATTAAATAAATTCTTCTTAAAATGTGACCAAAACACCAGCTTACGATATAAAAATGGGAAGTTAGTATTCTGAGAAGTAAATAAAAGCGGTCCGGCTGTCCCAAATCTGACGTAAGCACCTTAGCTCCCGATACATTCGTGATGTTATTATCTGGTGCCTGTATCTGTGGCAGAAAAAGCTGTAGCAATAATGAGAGATAACTATAAATGCTCACTTTGCTTGTTGTGTTAGTAGATTATGCGCAAACACACATAAAAAATATATATATATACGGTCAAATTGAGAACCTCCTCCTTTTTTTGAAGTCGGTTGATAAACAATAAACAAATACAATTTTTATGAGCATTAAGTTGAAATTAAAAAAAATACTTGTCAGCTAGTTGAAATAAAGGTTGGATATTGGCCCATCATTGGATTGCTTATTTTTTAAATACTGACTAAAAGTATACTAGGATTTGTTGTCATTGATAAATTTTACTGGTTAAGGTATGTAATACAAGTATATGTGACACGTATTAAATTTTATCATTAAAACATAACAAGAACGAGTCAATTATAGGAGGAGGAGTAGGTAAACAGCTACTTAACATATGATAAAAGAAAAAAATAGCTTTTAAGTTGCTCTGGGAAATATAATACAGAAGTGTATTTAAAACACAATATATTCCTCTGCCTCACTTTTTATTTCGTCAAATAAATTCTCATACATACATAACGAGTGCGAGAATATAGGACAATATTTCCAATGGCATTATAAAACGCCAGGCGAAGATTAAAAAGAAGGTGTACGCATTGGCACCGTCCCAACTGTTGCATAAATGAACGTGCCTCTTTTCAAGTCTTGTTATAGGCCGGATATAAAATGTTGAGGGTATGTATTAGATACAATCTCTTTTTTTTATTGGCAAGAAATCGTAAGTAATATAACTTATCGCAAATATATATTCTTTTACGTGGTACAAGAATACCTACAGGTATATTTTATATCTTGTATTCTTTGTTTCTTTTATTCCGGGTTTAGGGGTGAGAGCTTCCCGCTCCCCCGCCAGTCCGGTAGGTAGGAATAAAGGCCGCCTTCGGACAACTACCGATAGTCCTCTTAAAAAAAAAATATTCCGCGTCTCTCGTTCCTAGATTTATGTTAAAGCCGCAAATTCTAAGTTTTTTCAGTATTAAGATATTTTTTAACTGGCATAAAAAGCACAGTAATCCTCTCACACTCGAACTAAGTGATCAATAAATTATTTGATATTAATATCTTTACCTTCCTGGAGCACGGTATTGACTTGTTATGGACATCAAAGAAAAATATGGGCGACGGAAGATTGACACTCGATTTTTTATTTCCTGCTAGTAAATTCGTCTGTTTTGTTGTTTGTGGATCAAATATACTAACTTATATTATTAAACATAACAATAAAAACAAATACATCTTCCTAGCGTTATGTCCCGTGTTTAGACGGTGTCCGCTTAGACCATGATCCAGGATTTAGCAAGTCTGGTAATTACATTAAAGCGACTGCCGATCTGACCTTCGTAACCCTAAGATAGGGGAACCAGACAATTTTTGGATCATAGTTACAAATCCAAAGTTGTTTGAATTTGCAGGTTTTATCACGATGTTTTCCTTCACCGTTGAGTTAGTGGTATAAATACGTACATAGACTTGAAAAATCCAGAGGTACGTGCCCGGGTTTGAACCCGCACTCCTCGGTTAAGAGGTGCGTGTCCTTACCATTGAGCTACCACCGCTCTAAAATAAAAACAAATATTGTAAGATTAAGACATAAAAATTGTTTCTAACTAACGGAGTTTGTAAAATAAACATTAAGTGCCATACATAAAGTTTTTGTATGGTTATTATTTATTATATTTATTCTATTCAAATAGTCTTACTATTCCATTAGTAAGACTATTTGAATAGAATAAAGGTGTATCTTAACGTCAGTGTGAAGGAAAATGGTAAACCTAAGGCTCTTTGTTTAGCCGACAAGCCTAAACTCTCAGACGGACTAGTTACATTAAACCTCCAGGGAGATGTTGGTTCTTGTGCGTATTGAGCTGTCTGTACTGACGTAATATTTCGACAAACTTTAAGATTTACCCTCTCATTTATTCTCCCATCACATCCTCTACTTACAATAAATCGTTCCATTTTAACCACTTGGACGCTTTTTATCAATTCTGTGCCTGCTTTGCAAGGGTTCTTTCACTCACATCCCATGTAAACAACATGGGATATGAGTGGCTGCATAACAGATTATTTTAAGGTCACTAGGTCTGCAGCAAAATAAAAATGATATAGCTAGAAATTATTTATCTGTATAAGTAAGGATAAGAGAAGCTCTCACATTCTTTTTTCTTCAGTTGGTAGTCCATAATTATTTTTTATTTTTTATTTAGCCATTTAAATCCCACTGCTGGGTCCCAATCCATAATAATATAAAAAATATATATGCTTAGAAGACCAAGTCTAGTGAAACAAAATCAACTTATATACACATATTATAACAAATAAGAGTATTTATCTTTATTTATAGGTACATAATACTTTCGGTTGATATGACAGGATGGTAGCGGACGGTTCAGTTGTTTGTTTAATTCATTTAAAATGGGATGGAGCACTGTTACAATTGTAAAAATACGTTGTATTAACAGAGCGCCTGTTCGTTGGTTACCTATATTATAATAGTACTCGTAAATGGGCCATTTAGTACTTTAATTATACAAACATACATACAAATCTACAATTACGCCCATAATCCCCGAAGAGGTAAGCAGAGTAGGACGAACAATGAGCTGCTTAAACTACTCTAATCAAACAATTTATTTATTTTCGTTAAATGTAAAATCGTGAAACATTCGTTTCTCACAATTTCACAAAACAAATGGCTACCTTGTCGTTTATATTATCACAGACTCAATACCCAGTGCACTGTTATTTACCTTTTACGACATGTTAAGCAAGAAATATATCTGGCACATTCTATTAGAGACTCAGCCTAATAGCATTTTAATTATTTTTGTAACATTGTCACGTCAATAGAGAAAGCCGTACAAAATACGCAATATTTCGCGTATTTTGTACGGCTGTACAGTGTAAGATAGTTTGCCTATGTTTTGTAAGCGACTCCACGAAGGAAGTATGGATAAGCGTAAAACAAGGGTGTATTTTACCGTTCGCTGTCCGCCCATTAGAATGTGCAAACTTGATGATAATAAGCGTTCACGGCGTAAGTCTATACCGTGTAGTCGGCGATAATCAGTTGATTCGCTTCGGGTGCGAAGGTGCAGTATATTTCACGGAAGTGACCTACATATCACAAGTGAGTGCGCCCAGTGCCGCAGTTAGGGCATAAAGGGCCCAAATCTACGAAATTGTGGTGTTGCCGTATTACTCTTTCGGGAAATTTCTAACTTATTGGAAAGTTATTGAGACGCTCTTAATGTTTCCTAGACTGGAATAATATACAGTTGATATAAAGTTTTGGGTAACTTTACCGTGTGCAGGGTGCACAAACTTTCTAAAAATAGATACAATTGGGAGGCTATGATGCGGTATAATATAGTTTAAGAATGTTTTTTTATACAGTGATAATAATGTAAAATATTGAAATTTTAAGCTTTGACTGTCAAAGTTATTAAATTAAAGAAATAATAGGGATCAACGATATAAAATATTAATTAAGCTGAAAAAAAAACATTATTCATAAATGTCTTATTTGCGTTTAGTTCAGTTCAGAGGACAGTGCCATTTAAAGCTTGTTTTTGATTGCATATTACTATAAATTCTAGTGTGATATTTACGTAAGTAGTGGGTAACATTTAATGCCCTAGTTCTATATCTGTGGTCGCGTTAGGAAGACTGGCTTGTAGCAAATTACTCAAGTTCGAGCGCGTAAGCAGCGGCGCGATTTAGCAAATATCGCGCCGATGCAAATGCGGTCTCCGGGGCCCGGACTTATTGCCTCATCGACGTAATGTTTGTTCTCGGGCCGAACTAGCGCGCCCCCGCGGTAAAGAACTTACGGGGGCCCGCGACGGCACTGCAATTAAGCGTTGTTTGTTAACTATTACACAAACTTAGTAAACTTGTTACTACATAAAAGGTGTAAAATGCAAGATTTTTAGTTTAGATACCACGATGGCATTGACATTCTACAAAAGACAAAGTCCCAAAACTGACCAAACTGGGACAACTGGGAACTGGGCAAAACATAGTGAAATTACTTAGGTACAGTTTGTTAATAACGTAAAAAGGTGGTATAGGGCAATCAGGTTAAGTTATATGGAGACTTAATTATTTGGAAAAGTGATTCAGATTGGCTTGCTAATTAGGTAAAATTTTTAATAATATGCTTTTCATAATTTATTGTAATCATATAATCGTCGTTATTTATAGAATATCATGTACATACTTTTATACTCCGCGTATTGTAAATTAGTTTAATTTTAACATTTATAATTAAATTTTATGATTATCGGGTTTTAAAGGAAACACAAAACGTTAATATTTACTGTAGGTAAGCTTGATGGACTTCTGATAAACGAGAGTTTCTAGAAGTCCGTACTAAAAAGACAAAGCACTAACAAAAGAATGAACGAAGATATAAGTAGCAAGGTTTTACAAGCGAGATTTCCACACGAGTTTGAACAAAACGGTTCTAGGTTATTTATTAACCTTAGCGGGAGTGCCTTTATTCTATTGTAGTTGCAAAGTGAAAACGTTAGATTACTCGGCCCCAACACTGATTCCCTTGGGATAAAATCGCAGTTAGGTAATTAATTAGAGTTTAATAATAGTATTCACGGAGGTTTTGAAAGACATTGCAGGGCAAAAAAAGTTGTATATACATACAATAAAATTATTTAAATATCGAAATTACTGAGTAACAGTCCAGTGTGAGGATGTTGGCGGATTAATCACCTTCGTGCCTCGGAAAGCACGTTAAGGCGTTGGTCCTGCGCTTGACCTCTCACCGGTCATGTCGAATTGCCGTCTCACCGGACAATGGAGTGAAGGAATAGAGAGAGCACCTGTGTTTGCGTATACACTTGAGCATTATAATATCTCCTGTGCAGATGGCTGGCAGATCCACGTTGAGATTGGCCGCCGCAACCGATATCTGTTAGGAGGACATTATTATTATGAGTAGTAGTAGATGCATGGAGACATCTGGCCCACCATTTTATATTTTATTTGGTTTAAGACATCATTATCAAAGAACAGTAATTGTCGATTGATAATATATGGAGAACATTCGAATTAAATATGTTCGGCACCTTTGTGCCTCAACGGCCAAAGATATCGACTTACTTAACGAAAATTAAGAAATCCGTCGAAATAAGCCGCACATTTTTTATTACAACTTTGCAAAATCTGTACTCGAATTGGTTTTATAATAGCTACTAGCTTTTGCCTGCGGCTTCGCCCGCGTGGCGGCTTAACTATTCCGACACCTCCAACAAATATCATTATATTTTAGCCAAGACTGCAATGTTTATGAAAACTTATCAAATTATAAATCTAAACTTTCCCCAAGAATCACTCTATCTATTGGTGAAAACCCAGCACCGTCACATGAAAATCCGTGCAGAAGTTATAGATTTTATCGCGAACTGACAATCAAACAGCGAAGGACTTTGTTTTATAATATGTAGTGATTCAAAATCTACAAATGTCAGAGCTCAAATGCCAGCTATAAATGAGTGACAAATTATTTCATAGATTATTATCTTAATAAACAACTTATACTTGGATATACGAATATAAACTTGAGCCAACTATTTGGTTGCTTCCCCAGATATCTTTTATTAGCCGGCTGTCCCGAGTTATGATCCTGTCATACAACCGCTGTGGAATGTTGCCACGAAACACTTAAATCTGATATTAATGCTAATGCTTCTCTCAATTTACCTCTCGGAAGACTATCTAGGTTCATCTGGAATTCTAATATTTGCATGAAATTTTCTGTGTAAGAAATCCGCTCTTCTGTAATATTAGCCGATTTACACAAGGAAACTTAATACTGTATGATTGGTTTTTTTTATTTAAAAGGTACTTTTAACTTTTGTACAGTAATTTGTAATTATACCATACTTTCTTTGGCGTTCAAAGATATTGTTATCACACAAAATCTTCGGGCGATCTAGTAGTATAACACGCACTTACATAAGAAAAATAGAATTATAATTAATTACCTATTTAATAGACACCAAATCTCAATGGAATCGTACCAATACAAGTACAACTATCATATAATGCAAAGCATATCGATGACAATGACATGACGACACTGCACGCTGGCCCAAAAACCAATAATGAATCCTAAGCTTCCAGTACAGAAATGGTCGGAAATGTTGCCTTATGGCCCCGGTCGTAGTGAGCTGTTTTACGTTATTCATAAATTATGTTTAATTATTACAGTAGCGCACAACAGGCGGCCTGAAAGCAGAAAAGGCTCTTACCGGCGGCCTGAACGAAGCAGAATTAAATTTAGGTACAAGTAGCAGTATACACGAATGGCCTGAGAGTACTGCGCATTCGCTACAATAAATACACTATTGCTGCTACTATTATTATTATCAAGTAATAATACTGTCATATTTATTCATATTATAAAATGCGAAAGTAACTCGTCTGTTTAATTCTTCCGAATTCACGTCTAAACTACTCTATCAATGAAATGAATACGGGAAAAGCTTGAAGAGAACGGACATACTTTATATTTTGGGAAAATTTAACAGATCCAATGGGACGCAAGATAACGCTTCTGTAGAAGTCCAGATACCTAATACATGAGCGAAGCGGGAAAAAGCTGGTCATAATACATATTTTGTTATATTAGTTTCAATATTATTGATCTCACTATCAAGTTCCCATCATGAATTACACCATTAATTCGAAAAGCTCTAATGGAATTGAAGGTAAACTACAACATTTGTTACAGAATATTTATTCGTGTTTGGTGATGGATGACGGAAACCATCTATCTATTGGTACGGTCAGTAACACAACAGAACATATTACCCTTACCCTTATGCCTAGAACAATGAGGTAAGAGAATGTAAAAATGGTTTTGTCTAATGCCGTCCTCATAGTTTGATAACTCTGTAAGGTAAAAAAGATTTTTTTTATATTAATATTGTGATTTATACTTATTCGTAAGTTCAAACCAGTTTCTAATTTGCACACAAGAGTGTCTCCGTCGAGTAGTCATCTGGTTTTGAACGCTAACTTAATTTCGAGTTTAGTTGACGCAAAACCACATTCGCATTCAACATTTGAATTGTGGCAACTATTTGCGGAACATTCACTTTGCTATTTAACAAGATTCCTAATCTATTTATTTAATATATTTAATTTTATACAGTATACTTATATGTATGTCCCATGTTTATACTAACTAACTAACTATGTATAGACTAGAACCCAGTACCGTCACAGGAAGCCTAAGTAAAACACCGGACTTCTAGTGAACTACATTAATTCCACTGTACTTTATCACTTGTACTACATACTAGACTTTTATTGTCTTTCTCTAGGTCTCTTTAGGTCTCTTATGGTCTCTTATGGTCTCTTATGGTCTCTTATGGTCTCTTATGGTCTCTTATGGTCTCTTATGGTCTCTTATGGTCTCTTATGGTCTCCTTTTAGATCTAGTTTGAACTCTATGGCGTTGGGTATATATTTACTCGGTAAAACGAAATGCTACCGCGTGGCAATCTACACCCAACGCCATCTGTTGGTGAAATACGAGCACTACATACTCTGTAGTAGCTCGAACAAACTAGCTTCACGCCATTTCCCTAGCGGGGTTTGTTTATTTAGTGTTTGTATAAAATTTAATCATACCACCACACCTGCATTTCCGGATGGGTAGGCAGAGGAGGAGCAGCATCTTTAATCACTTTTAGTCCGAAATAAAAGTAGTTTGGCCTAATGGCAAATCGTCTGAAACAAATGACAAGTTCTTAGCTCAGGCCAACATAATCGAAAAACCCAACGCCCAATATACGATTAGTCGCCTTTTCTGACATGCTAGACAAGGAACATAGCTGGCATATTCTTATAAACTTGTACTTATAAGAAAAACGTATACAAATATGTATTTCTGTTCAGCTTTTCGCCATCGTCATAATCCAAACGCTAACTTATTGTTTAGTTAAACACAAAACCACAATCGCAACCTACGTTTGAATTGTTGCCACAATTCAGACGCTGTTCAAACTTCTCTCTGTTGCTCTAGTGTGTCACGGCTTATGCGTACGTGTGCTAGGCACTAAGTCGTTGGCTAGCTGCAAGTTTGCTGGATACGAAGCGCATTAATATTAACTTGTAGCACTACTTCAACAACTTTACTGAATTCGAATAAAGATATATTTGCTTTAGTCTTCTTTAGTAAGTTCTTTTTTCCAAAACAGGTGGCACCTTTAGTGTTTGTTTATTTCAATTTTATCGTTATACTTTTTTGATAAACTATTTTGAATAAATAAGCTGACTCACAAAATTTATGGTTTACTATCATGGTCAAAACTAACCACGACGAATTGTGAAAAAGGATAGTTTTCATAGGTAGAAGATAATAACTAAAATGAGGCTTACTTAAATTATTCATCATCTCTATTATTAGTTGATCTATTAAATTAATGATGATTGAACATGCTGAAATGGCGGTAGCTAGTGGCTCAAGCCCAAAATTAAATATAAGGCTACTATGATGTACCTTGCTATTAATTGAATAATAATGCGTTGACGACCGGCATCAAATTATTACGTAAAGTAAACAGTCACTTTGATTGTGCGGTAAGTGGTGATAATGTGAACTAAATTAAGTTGTCAATTTGTGTTACGTCAAGCCAGAGTTGAGGGTATTACTTTTCAAGGTATGTTTTGGTTCTAGCTTTTGTATAGGTGCTTTTTTACCTTACTACTCACTGACTATTATATTATACACACATTTACGTATACTTACTTCAGTAAGTATATTTATAAATCAATATAAAATTGTTAAGAACAAGAGACAATTCGATGAAACTTTGCGTTTTTTTTTTTTCATTAGAGAAGCTCGTACTCAGGTTATTGTAGAAATATATTGTGTAGCGAATCTGGTCGTATTTTGTATTCATATTTTTCCATTTAATTGATATCCTAGAGTCAGGTTATATATCAGTTATCTTCTAAATACGTATATGGTAAATTGGTAAATAGGATGTTATCACATCTAATGGTAAACAAATTAATAAATAATAACATAACATCACATAACATCACGCCCATAATCCCCAAAAGGGTAGGCAGAGTCAAAGGGGCAGCAAGCCCCTTGAACCACATTCAGCCAAAAATAAAACTGGGCTGAGTTAGATGGAAAATTGTGAAAAAGCAGTGACAAGTGGCCAGCTCGTCGCCCACACAATTACATACTCTAAATCTGATAAACCATTAGTCGCCTTTTACGATATGCTGGGCAAGAAAAACAGTTGGCACATTATTTTTTACGTCCCAGACCAACATGGGAATTAATAATAAATAAATAATAATAATCAATTCTCCAGCCTGACACACTAATTCCTTAGTCCCAAACTAAGCTTGTGCTTGTTCTATGGATACTAGGTGAACGAATAGACATACTCAAATATGTTTATAAACATCAATGACTCTAGTACAAATGTCTATGTTCATCACACGAGACATTTGCCCCTAGCGGGATTCGAACCCGATTCGAACACAAAGTTTCGTGGCCAGGGTCTCTGACCACTCGACCAACGGGCCAGTCATCTATACTTATAATAAATCTGTAGAGAGGTCAATTCTGTACATGAAGTATATTTTCAAAATAACTATCAGGGGGTGATTAGTGATCGATACTGATGCCAAAAATGCAATCAGTAAAATTTTTGTCTGTCTGTCTTTCTGTCTGTCTGTCTGTCTGTCTGTCAGTATGTTCCTTATAGAAACAAAAACTACTCGACGGATTTTAACGAAACTTGGTACAATTATTCTTCATACTCCTGGGCAGGTTATAGTATACCTTTTATCACGCTACAATCAATAGGAGCAGAGTAGTGAAGGGAAATGTTGGGAAAACGGGAGAAGTTAATCCATTTTTTAAGCTTCCGTCGCGTGTGCTGTGCAGCCTTAATGGATAAAGTTACATAAAAATCATGTATGACGGAAATAGTCTTCATAATATTAATCATAAACGCGGGTGACACCGCTGGCACAGCTAGTAAATAATAAAAAAGTAATATTTTTTCGCTTGACACTCGTATGCGACTGAAGGATTTGTGTCACGTGGCAAAATATCCATTTAAAGATGTACTTTACCTTGTCTATTGAATATCTTCGCTATTTGATTTTGATAAGAGTCACGAGCTTCGTAATGTGTTGTTTAAAATGTATGTAATATCTTCGTTATTTTCCGGGTAATAATCTCTTAATTATTCACTAATATCTGCACGCTTTCTCGCGTTTCCATGCTTCGGAATGCATTTAATTAAAGGGTTTTGTTCCAATAAGAGCGTGCCTTTTTTCTCGAAAATCTCGATTCGCTTTGCATGTGAGCGAAGTTGCAGCTCGGGGGACAGTATCAGAGCATAATAATCAATTACGCTTCTCGCCAATTTGTTCCACATCAATTCCAGGACTATGAAGTGCGCTGTATTTTGTTGCGGGTATTTAAACATGCGCCATGAAACATACATAAAATACCTACACAGTACACTATCGTGTAAATCTTTTATACTTGTTTGATCTAATTGTTGTTTTAGTAAAATAATTGTTTGATTGTCTTCGTTTACCTATTTAATCTTATTGCTAAATAATGACAATATACCTTTGTAAGAGACTTGGAATACAGAACCAGTGCTGTTATGATTTAATTATTCAATTATTGATAGTCATTGTTGCGTGACATCATATTTTATATTCGTCGAGTTGACACTAATATGAATACAACGGAGAGGAAAGAAAGTAAAATCAATTTTATCATATTATGTGGCTAATATAAAACGAGGTAATATAGATTTACGCCATTTTCCTAGCATGGTAGGCAGATATACCCGAATATATTGTTTAAAAAAAATGTGTCATCCATATTGACAATTTACACAGGTGTATATAATGTAAGGTTATGTAGATACGGCTAATAACTTAACTCTTTTCGTTAATTTATACTATACATTGAAATAATATATGTTTTATACTATATTACGAAAGCTAAACTTTATCTTGGGTTCAACCCAAGATAAAGATTCGAAGGTGTATATTACGTATATTACCTAGGTGTGTATTACCTACCGAAATTCAATCTTGGGTGCTTCTTATCTTTCAATTGGGTACATGTGATGCATTTACTAAGTTGATGGGACCCGACTAGTTTTTTAAACCAGCTATCACATCCAATACTAGACCTACGCGTTACTCGCATCGATAAACGACGGTGTTACGTGTTGGAACAACTCGTGTACGCCAGGGCGTAGTTGTGTTCCATCTGTTCCGATAAGCTGTTCCGATCGACAGCCGCACGCGACGGCTGCATCACGCGGCACTATCGCGCAATCAATTACGATGTCAATTTGTTCCGTGTCAACCCCGGGTTTAAACGGAATCCTGCATGTTGGAGGGAAGACATTATAGCGAGATGTGTTATTAAGTATGTTGTGACGTGTTCCCGGTTCATATTTCTGCGTTCATGTTTTGTAAATAGGATTATTATTATACCACTAGCTCGACGGTGAGGGAAATCATCGTGATGAAACCTGCAAAAATAATTTTGGATTTGTAACCATGATCCAAAAATTGTCTGGTTCTCCTATCTTAGGATTACAAAGGTCAGATCGGCAGTCACTTTAATGTAATTACCAGACCCGCTAAATCCTGAATCAGGGTCTAAGCGGACCCTAAGCACGGGACATAACGCTAGGAAGATGAATATGTTTATTTGATACTAGCTTCTGCCTCGCTCGCGTGGTACATCGATGAAACAAAGCCTATATGTTATTTGGGTATATGAGCCATATTATTCTAAAGTTTCAATAAAATCCATTCAGTAGTTTTTTGTGAAAGAGTAACAAACATCCATACATACATACAAACTTTCGCATTTATAATATTAGTAGGATAAGTTATATGGGAAAAGGCATGCTTAGGAAAGGACTAAAGAGAAACATTGAAAAGAATATTATTCCATTTAAATTGAACAACTAGCAGTTGCTACGTAAAACGCAAACGGTACGACCTATTCGTAGCACCATATACCGTTTGCTTAGAGTAACCATATAGCATCAGTGCTACGAAAACAAAGCATACAAAAACGGGATTTAAATACATGTAGAATGAAATACATACTACTACATAAGGATATATATTTAAAAATAGAGTAAACATATTTCTAAACAAAATATGCGGTCCTTATGCGTGTGTTGAATAAACAAAGGTATTTTGTTATTCGATATTTATGCTAGGCAGGTTCCGCGAAGTTTAGTGACGTGAATTGTAGTGTATTTATTTAATAACTTATGTGACATGCAGAAAATTACATGTGCGTGTGAGCGCGGCTGCCTACAGGTGGATTTCGAAGCCATAAGCATTAATTACTTACTTCTATAAAGTCGGCAACAGTTGCCTTTTTAAAATATTCATTATTTAGCAAAATTTTAATCTATGATACAATTTAAACAAATATGAAACATTTTTAAATGTAAGAAAACCGATTGTATTTTTGAAGGCATATGGCATAAAAATCATCACTACATAGGGGAACATAGATGTTTCTAAAAAATATACTATGGTCTGGTATAATTTTGGTGTAATAGTACTATGTATTTTTAAGTGACGAGTTCACTGCTAGGGATTATAATACGTAGTATAAAACCCAACAGCAACATTGTAATTTTAAGGGATTGTGTGGTCTTCATCAATTTCAAACAGTTGAATGAAATATTAAGATATGTTGTATTCTAATTGTACTCTTTGCTTTTGGTAAATTATATCTTTGAAAATACCAAATATTAAATATAATGATTGCAATAGTCATTATTCGGTGTTCGTATTGACTTTGAATAAACAGTGTTTTTTTACTTACATAAAACCTTTTTTTAAGGGCTTGATGGATGTTAATAACAAGCTTAACCATTAGTTTTATTTGCGGTCTTGAGTCAACATGGATGTTATTATGACGGTCATTAATTTATCTACACGCATCAGTAAGTTAATGGGAACATTAACTGGCTACAGAAATCGTGTGTTCGTGACTTAGTTGAGGAAAGTAACGATCATCTTCGTATGTTCTACGATGTTTAAAGCATTTAGTAGATTCATATTTTAAAATTTTTGTTTTAATTTGTAATTAACACGCTGCTGATTGCAATATCGTTTGAGCTTTACTTAGTACTGCCAAGGTCTGTGCTATTTTTTCCCAGAAATATACCGTACCAAAATTAACATGAGCGGTAGAAAGATTTCTACTAGTGATAAGCGAAATTCACCCGACCCGCGGAGCTGTGATCGCGATGTTATCAGCCCATCACTGTCAGTTGTGTCGCCTCCAGATTTTTTCACGACACCATTAGGTGCCTCAGGTCGATTTCTTTATTTATACACTTGTGTCATATCAAGACTAGGTTTATTCAATGTGTCGCGTCAATTATGAACAATATTTTTGTTGTCTTCTATTTCATTGTTAATTTATACGGACAATGTATTTACGTAAACATATTCTCCAATCCTTTTATTTAAATGTAATCATTGAGTCTACCAAAATAAAAAAAGACATCTTTATCAATGCTCGTACGTAACTTATAGGTTTACGTGCATTATGTTTATTATGTATAATTTAATTCGAATTGCTAGGTAGAAAAACACAATAGAAAGTAATATGACGATACTAATTAAATTAGATCAAATATATCTCAGTAACTTTTGAAATAAATAGCTTTTAAATTAAGTGGTAGTTCAAAGGATACTTAAAGTAAACTGAAAGAAAATTGCTTCAATTAAAAGAAAATTTCGTATTATGTAAGCCACATTATAATTTAAGTGAAATTAGGGTATTACCCTAAAATTGTATCTACCTTAGCGGTGTTAAACAGGAAACCGTCTTAGAAGGTAGTGGGGACGACTAATTGCGTGGGTAAAGAAATCTATCGGGGCTTGTTACCGCACCCAGCTTTTTATTTAAGTGACGTTTATGACATTATACCTGTTGTCACATTAAAGCAGTGCAACAAAATTACTTATAACTAAAATGTTTGCAGTCAAAAAGTCTTTGGAAATAGAATAAATACAATACATATGTGAATATGTAAATGACTGTCTCGTTTTATGAGATTACGACCAGAAATTATTAAAAAACTAGGTAGGTAGATTTCATACAGTAGTTTTTTAAAATATAATATGAGATTTTGAATACTATATCGTATATTGCCCTGGAACCTTATATAAATTTGTGAGTTGTCGCTAAACGCCTATCAAATAAGTTCTAGTACCTAAATAGTGAACACAAAGAACGAATAAAAAGTTACTGGCTAGATTTATGCTTCAAGTTTCCCGTAATATCTCTCTCTCACTTTGTAATAATACTAGCTAGTTGTAAAGGTGAGAAGGCGAGAAAAAACTAAAGTAATGTATTTAGTTTATTTTCTTCAACTGTGCCAATTTCCAACAACAAATGTTGCGGGCCGTCGACAGTAAAAAGACCTCAATAAAGCTTTTTTAACGAGACGAGTGCGAGTAACCAATAATTCCGTCGTGCGGTACTCCCTGCACGTTGCCCGCATACCGAATAGGAAAACATTGATTCGCGTCGTTATTCGGGACGCCCAATAAAAAGGCCCGATAAAACCTATTCTGTGGAGACCCAGTATAAGACGTGAATGAGATAATATATGGACGTTTCAAAAGCGCACATCCCCACCACCTAATTTTAATTTATTCATGCTTAAAAGTAAATTGAAACAGCACCTTATTGAACTACAATCATCATAAGGTTAGCAGCAGTTTGTGTCGCTATTATCTATTGTCTACAACAACTTCACCTAATCTAGCCCCAGTCCATTCGATTCATCGTATTCTAACCGTAATCTTGTAAAATAACCCTCAAATGCATGTACCCACCTGGCATATTTGTTTCATTTATAATGTCGTATATTTTTTACTAGCTGTGTCAGCGGTGTCACCCGCGTTTATGGTTAATATTATAAAGATTATTTCCGTCATATATGATTTCTATGTAACTTTAACCATTAAGGCTGCACACGCGACGGAAGCTTAAAAAATGGAGTAACTTCACCCGTTTTACCAATATTTCCCTTCACTACTCTGCTCCTATTGATTGTAGCCTGATGAAAAGTATACTATAACCTGCCCAGGAGTATGAAGAATAATTGTACCAAGTTTCGTTAAAATCCGTCGAGTAGTTTTTGTTTCTATAAGGAACATACATACAGACAGACAGACAGACAGACAGACAGACAGACAAAAATTTTACTGATTGCATTTTTGGCATCAGTATCGATCTCTAATCACCCCCTGATAGTTATTTTGAAAATATATTTCATGTACAGAATTGACCTCTCTACAGATTTATTATAAGTATAGATTAATAAATAATTATTTAATTAATAATAAGTTTCAGTCAATAAGTGTAAGCCGCGTCTCTCTCACTGGCGCCATAAAATACCAGCGTCATGGCACCCCTAACGTCACGACATAAGCTGAGTGGTGACCATTTCAGCATTTATATTACATACCATTACTTTGTATTGTACAAAATGTATCTATCGACATGTTCTGAATAAAAAAAAAGTTTTTCTTTCTAAAATACGTAGACAAAGACAAATAGTTTGAATAAGGGCATCTTCCAAACGTGATTCGTGATGTGTTTTATGTGAATTATTATCATATCAATGTATAATTTTTAGCTATCCCCAAGTAAGTAACAGTATAAACATTTTTGGCCTAAAATAGAAGAATAATGCTTTTGAATCTCTATGAAGAAGGGATAGTCAGAAAACTTTCATATTGGTTGGTCAAGTATCCGTCGGTGATCAAAGTCACCATTATTGATGTGGCAGTACCTAAGTACTAGAGTATTTTATACCCCGCAAGTTCATGGTAGCGGTTTCGCTATCGTATTCTAAAGGCTATCTCACTAGAACTACAATAAAGGTACCCTATATATTTTGCCACATCTATATGCTGCCCCTTTGACTCTGCCTACCCCTTCGGGCATTATGGGCGTCATGTTATGTATGTATGTAAGATATATAAAAAAAATATTGCTTTTCGTTTGTCTTGCTGAAACTCGAAAATAGGCCTATTTTGCTGATTTTAGTTTTAAATATTTGTAATCTTCTAAGAAAGATTTGTATGGTAAGAAAATATGGAACCATTGTAAGAAAAATAATAAAATAAAATCCGAAAATGGGGCGCCGGGTCAGTTAGTTATATGATAATAGCTATATATGCTTACCGAATTTTATCGACGATTATAAATACTTTCAGATTTGGAACATTATGTTAGAATTTACTTATTATTATAGTTGATATGTCAAAAGAGTGTGTAAAACATTTGACAATTAATAGAAAATCATTTGTGCCGCTGTAAAACCAATTACTATGCTTAGCAGATACCGGCTACATAGTCTTATCCTCTGGGAAAACTAAAATCCACAACCAACGAATGTAATCAGTAAATGCAGAGCAGATATCAGATTGGCTAGACTAGTGCTTGACAACCAACGTGTTTGTTGTTTCTGCAGTTGTACATAGAAGATAACATATATTACACAGTACATATGTAGCCAAATTTGGAAATGTGTCTGGTCTTAAAGTTTTCTTAAACGTGTGAATATTTCCAATTTCGGCTTGCACAAATTCAGTGATAAGAATTTAGTGCTGGCAGATTTTTTTCTTAAATATGTCATAGTTAACTACTTTTAATGAAGACCATAAGATACTGAAACGTCAAGGTATTTGGTACAAATATTTGGCTAGCGCACCTAAACTAAATCTTAAACAAAATCTGAAGTTTCTAAAAAATTTAGAAATGTTGTAATATTCTTGACGGTAATCACTTATTCACTTTGCATTCAAGTACTTCTAAGACGAGCATTGTACTTTTGGAACACGTAACTATGCCACATAAAAGAGTCCGTATAATAATATAGCATAAGCTGGCATTGTTAGTTCCTTGTATTATACAAGTGCTCGTGAGACGAGGCGGTGCTCACTTTAGTTGCAAAATCGATTTTCACGTGAACATTTCACAATTTTGTGCTGCTTTAATATTGTCTTTTTATTATCTTACACAACCTTGCTTACTTTGCATTTTAGCACCTGGTTTGGTTTGGTGGTCTTGTGAAACATATGCAACCAATAATAATTTTACTAGAGCATAAATTATGACTTTTTTAAGCAGTTGAATAAAATTTTTAATACGAAAATTATTGATACTGAAATGTTATATGCCGTAATAGTTTTTCCGTTGATTGCTAGAAAAAATGGATGCATTAATTAAAATAGTAAATTTTATTTAAATTCAACGCTTTAAGAAATTTGAAGTAAAGGTAATTTTTCGGAAATGAAAAACTATTGGCGGAGACATTCTTTCCACACTGCCCAGATTTCTTGTAATAAAATATTCAAGAGCAAAGGACACCTTGTTATGATACTACAGAACAGTGTTATGGGTACACACTGGATGAGCAGTACCTAATACAATTTTTGCCCCGACACTTTCGAGAAATTGAAACAGAAGTGTCCTCGGGAGCGATTTGGGAGTTTCTCCGAGTTACTGAACTCATTCTATTTCTGTGAGGAAAGGTGCCTTGTTACTCCGTCCCAATAATACTGGTAAACGCATTTGAAGCAAATGAAGTCAGGAAATATGTTTCTGTGTAAGTTGTTGTGCACATTATGCAACAATTATCTATAAAATATTAAATTATGCATATGAAATATGTTAACATCGGAAACGTCGGGTTTAGATTGTAATTGTATGTCTTGACCTACCTACTTGTAATAGGTTTGCTTAAAGGTAGCCGATTTCGAAAAGATAGAATATTTAAATGCAAGGCGGTCCCGATTTATATGGTCATCTGAAATTATTACAAAATATCTTCATCGTTAAACATCTGATTTTATGCTAATGAGTGCACGCATAAAATCATACAGTGAAAACATAGCCAATCTTAATTTTAAGGAGAGGTGATAAGGGCAATTTTTTTTCTTAAAAATTTAGGTAAAAGTATATTGATACTTGGCTGCCTTCGTACAAAATGTACTAACCTGCGCAGATCAGCGGAAGCGCTCCGCGTCCCCGAGGAGCCCGATTGTCTTGGAGTCGGTGGCAAATTTAAGCAAAGTAAATTGGGACGTCCTAAATTAGTAACACTCGCTTCACAGAGCTCTGTTTCAGCACCTACCGCCGAGCCGTAGATTTTCATCAATTTAAGTTAGCGATAGCCTAAACATAGCTATCGCTGCATGCTTCGCGATAAAAGATAAATGTAGGTAGACTCCAGTAATATGATGATTCATGGGTAAAGTGGGTCTATAGTAGTTTATTATTTTGACTATTCCTTCCTAGACTTAAAAATGTAGTACTACAGTTTTGACCTAACTATGTATTGATGGTTTAGACAACCTAAAATACTTATATAATTTAAAAATTATTACTACATAGAAATACACAAGTAGGTATATACAAGGTAGGTATGTATGTCAATTATTATTAAAATTATATATATTAACTCTAATGTAGTTAATACGTTTCTCCAGAACTGCCGGAACACCCAAAAACAACGCATAACCTTTTGCTTTAGTATCAAGGGCGGAGCAAAAATAAACATCTTTTGGGAGCATATTATAAATAAATTGAAGGCAGTTAATTAAGAAGAAAAGGGATGACGTGGATGGGCAAGTTCTTTTATGTAGAACAATACCTTTACGTAATTCTTTCGAGGGTCCCCGCACCTACGCACCATTCATTCCCTTCAAGGGCCAACCTTTGTTCACTAGCGGGGTAATAGTTGAATTTTTGTCTTTTAAAATTAAGTGGCAAGATAATCAGAGCTATTGTGATGCGTTACTTACTATTGTACTTGAAAACATCTGTAGGTATAGCGTACGTTTAAAAAAGCACTTTTCTTTTTAGTATCATAGAACTAGTGGTAACTGAATAATGTTTTTTGTTATCTAAACAAATCGAAATATACTTAATTGAGAACTTATTTGATCTACCTACATATAATGTATTTTCTGAGAAATACTTTTATATTGCATGAGAGTTTAACATAATAAGTGATATAAGATTGCACAGATTTATAATAATTGTATTAATACATACATTTTGTGTAAACGTTGTATGTAATATATTATCTAAGTATTAAATGTGTAATATTTTATTAAAAACAGATGCCCAGAAGTTTTCCGCAGTCTTTAACGAGGACCGTCATAGTCAGACCATTTTAGTTAGAAAGGATTCGTGTACAGGAAACAATTTTCATCAGTGGACAATTTTAAGCATTACAGTTCCGATTCTACGCTCGTTACTCGTAAATTTGACACAATCTTGAAAAATTGTTGGCGAAATTATTGTAAATCATACTTTTTACTGCATAATGGTCGCAATTTTATATGTAAAGCATTTTACGAACATAAGGGGCACAGTTGAAATATCTTTTCTTTTTCGTGTCTAATTGGCAAGATTGTACGTGATCACATTTTGTATATCAGATTCTTTCACGTTTTCACTGAAATTAATGGTAAAAAAATTATAATAATAATAAACAAACGTTGGAGAGCATAACATGCATACAATTATTTAATTCCAGAACAAACTTTAGCTTGTGTTATAGATCTTAATTTCATCGAAGCCCTTCTTATCATTCAGGTCTGAGACCTGATTCATTGACAACTATGTCCTAGATCGAATCCGCGCCATGCTCGTATGCTAAGTTTAAACCAACAGGCCTGTCATGCAAATGAATTCATTGTCTTTTTTATTTATAAGTATATATATATACGAGATTATGCTATTACGTATGTACACGTTAGAGACTATTCGCATAACGAGTTTAAGTTTTGTATCTGCTTCGCTCGTAAGTGGCATATCTAGATGGCTGCCCTTATTTGCAGTAATTTGAATGCATTTCGTGTTGCGAGCCTACGGGCACGCCGTCATAATCGGCTTTGCTTCGCCGTTGTGTCGTATCAATGTCTTTGTTCATATCTGCGTCGGGATGAAGAGAAAACCGATCCCGATACTCATATGATAAAACGAGTTGAATGAGTTGCCGACGAGAAAGCATTACGAGTAATAACTGTTAATTTTTTAAATACGTTGTTATTATGCTTACAGTCACATTTCTATCCCGCTAAGTATTGGACATTTTTGTTAATTAAAAGTTAACCATGGAAATGCAATAAATATTAAGTTGTGAGATTCCATTTTGTCTCGAATGACAAAAGATGAGTTCAAATATCGAAGAGACAAGTAAGTAGTAGGTATTAATAAAATTTTCCTGGTTTCAAAAAACCCGGAGTATGTCTAAATACATAAAATTACTTCTACACTTCCTTAAAAATTAGAGGAATGAGAATACATTTTTATATTTTATTTCTATACTTATAATGTGAATGTTAGAGTAGAAATACTTAGATATTATATTATGGGACGTAAGAGACGAACAATTAACTAAATAAAACAAACTTTTTCCTCTCATAATCTCACAAAGTAATTGAAACATTCGTTGATTTATGTTCTTAATTTCAAAAGCAGTCCATTATACTTAAAAGTAGGGTTGCCGAATTAAATTCTAACTTTAAATTCCTTGGACTTAACAGTATTCTCATACTTGGTCAAACTTTACTTCCCTATGAGAATAAAATGTTGAAATAGAGGGTTATGCTCCTATTTCTGTGTATCCTTTTGTATTATATCAAGCATCATGTAGAATTTAGTACTACTAGGTACTACTAACTACTAAAACTTCACGCCACTTCCCTAGCAGGGTAGGCAAAGAGAACCAAACGCCATATGGCACGATCCGTACACACCTCACTCGCTTCTTCAACATTTATGATCCTTTTCACGCAAGCTCTACTGTTTTTATGACTCCTTACATCACCTTCTGTTAGTACACGACCAATCTGGTCGTAGTAGGTGAGCCTGGGCCTTCCGCGGCTCCTACATCCTTTGACTTTCGCATTGTGTTTAGCATTGTCAATCTTTTGTCATCCATTCTTTCTACATGTCCAAACCACCGAAGCATGCCTCTTCTTACCTTGACTCCTACGCTCTTTCAGATCGACTCTCTTTCTTACATCATCATTCGGAACGCAGCGATACACCGCAGATTTTACGCAACGCACACATCACGACCGCGTTAATTTGGATTTAATATAAATATATAGTAAAAAGGCAATTCTTCTATATATAATTATGCTCTTTAAGAAATTTATCCGCCGATTTTTACCTAATGTAATAAGTTGGTTATTATTAAAGTTTGCGGATCCGTAAATAAACGGTTTTATTATTTAATTCCAGAACCCCTTATTTAACCAAAAGATTGAAAACGGATTACCGTTTTCAATCTTTTGGTTTAATAAGGGGACAAGACTGAGATGGGATGGATATGTTTACCTACTCTGGCAACCCTGCTTAGAGGGAATTTCAGGCGGAGCTTTTGAGTTTTGTTAACATTAAATTATCACTTTAGTATCATTACACGGCGTCGGTTACGATTGTAAATCACGATTATATCGCTATAATCAGGGATATTACGAAAATGCGAGTGTTACCATTAGCCAGACAGATATATAGCCGGGGGAATGGATTCAAATTAGGAAGTTCTTTGTCTAGTCGCGCCGTTATTTTATGAGGGAAGTTGGCGCAATATCGGTTTCAACTTTTTGTAACTTCCGATTACATTGTCATGCATTCATTTCTCATTTTGTTCTTTTTACGGTTTTTTGTTTGTTGTTTCCGTATCACAGATACGCTGGTGGAATAACTTCGTTAGATTTAAGGCAATGACTGCCAATTATTTTTTACATTGATTCAAAAAGTATCCGAGTTACAATATAAATTTAGGAGTTTGCGAATGTTTGTATTAACCATTAGATCACGCAATATTAGGTAAACGACATGTACCTAATAACATTTTGGATGTGAATGAGTCCGTGGTTCTTCACAAGACATTAGATAATCTTTATTTAGTTCCACAGGTTTATGTATGTATACTTTATTACCTATAATAATCATTATTAATGACGAATTGAGTAATTTTGTGGAAAAGATTATAAGAGAATGTTAATATCATCTGTCTTTTTCTTGATCAATGTTAAAAAATCATACAAAATACCCACATACATACATAACATCACGCAGACGGGGTAGGCAGAGTCAAAGGGGCAGCAAACCCCTTTAACCACATTCAGTCAAAAATAAAACTGGGCTGCGTTAGATGGAAAATTGTAAAAAGTAGTGACAAGTGGCTGGCTTGTCGCCTACACAAACCCGATATAGCATAAGTCGTCTTTTAAGACATGCTAGGCAAGAAACAAAGTTGGCACTTGCTTTATAATCCCAGACCAACATGGGACAAAACCGGCCTACAAAATACCTACCTACAACAAAACATGATAAAAGATTTAAGACGTACCATTTCACTGAATTCTATCCGAATAAAGACTCAGACCTAAATAAGTGATATACGACCTACGAAATTGTATAAAAATAAGTAGGTAGTAAAAAATAGTTCGAATTCACATGCTTTTGTCGTTCTAATGAGTACTTAACGAGCCCAGCTGCGATATTTATCTACATTGTGTCGCCGATGTCAGGGACACGCGAAGCAATCGTATCGCTATACAGACATTACTTAGTTAGTTACTTATATATAAATACCTAGTTCAAATGAACCCATTTCTGGGTTGTTAGGGCATGTTTTCTTATTTTCGGCGTATGTGTAAAGTAGCTTAACATCCTTAAAAAGCACGTAGAATTTGGTGAAATTTTAAAAGGTCACCTATCTGGAAAAACTATCAATACGAAACATGAATGAATAGAATTTAACACTCTAATTGTTAAGTTTTTGTAAATCAGTAGGTATAAGTAATATATATGCAATCCTTTCGGCAAATGTGTCAAAAAGGCTTAGTGAAGACTTAAAAAGGCTTCCTAATATTAAAATTGCTTTGATGCCTTCTTGGTAAGAATATAATTATAAGTTAGTTACAACCTCAAACTTTTTGATTATATCTGTCATTGTTACTGGGCCTTGATGCGTTACGTTACACGCAGTCACGAATCAAACAACTTGTTAAATCAATAAATATAATCTTCAAGTAATTTTGTGCCGCCCCTACCTTTACCTACGTAGGTATATACCCAAAAAACATCTGAGGAACAAATATATACTTTGTTAGACTTAGCGTTTCACATATGCATTTTCGTACTATTGAATCTTAGGATTCATTTTGACTTAGATTGTCGGTACGGGCGGTAAAATATCTTATTATCGCTGAGCGCAATTTTTCTAGATCTTATTAAGTTTGTAGTTTTTAATCAAATAATAGAAGCAGACTTATGGGAATTTAATATAACCACGTATATAGTGTACGACTGACAGCGGTGTCGTTACAAGTTCTTTTGATAGCTTTGTAAACTACATCTTGATATTTGTGAGTAAAGAAGTTGTAGGTATTCCCTTGGGGAGCGCTTTATGGGATCACGGGTCTCATTGGTTTCCAAACTTATATCTGTATCGCGTCAAACTTGTGAGTTAGAAACGAATGAGTTTATGCTGCGTTTGCCGCTGGAAACGTGATTTGAACGGTATTTCATGTTGGTTTTTCAGCAACACGATATTTTAATGGTAGGGAATACTAAGGTTGAAAAGCTGGATTGTTTTGTTGGAAATTTATATTTAAATAACTTTGTGTAGTTATATGATTTAGGTTTGAAGGCGATAAAGTTCCATATTCTTATAGGACATAACGCTTACGTTTTGATGTTACTATATTTTTTCTGGAAATGCTAGTTTTTATATGCCTCCTGTAATCTATTTTATTAAAAAGATATTTAAGCCATTTAGGTACTACTCTCTGCATGTAAGTATATTTATATTACTACGTAAAGAGGCTTTATTTGACAGTTTTATAAATACATGTTATAAAGTCGCAATACGTTGAAAGATATTACCAACTACTTAATTTAAAGCAAGCTTTATTTAACCCTGGTTCGCAAGGAGGTTTCCCCTTAAAGGCTGTGTCGTGTTTAGAGGCCATCTATTATATTATTAGTATTATATTGCATGCTATCTAATGACAATGTTTAATTACGAGTAAATTTAAATTCATTATAAGGATAGTTGCTATTGAATGTTATTATGAAGTTTATTTCTTTCTACTTGACTCATACTAATAAACTCCAGAAGTCATAAAATACGTAGTCCGCTATTTGCATGAATTAATTAATTTATTATATTTTTGACACATAATAAATTTAATTTGCGAGAGTAGCGTTTGTTACAGATAGATATGTTTTAATAAATATAATATAGCTTCATCCCTTTATTTAAACATTTCCATCTATAAACAAACCACAAGTCCTTTGCCTCGAGATTCTAGATATGAATAGAAATAAAAAAAATAACGATTTTAAATTGCAATACGGTATAATGTCAGAAGCTTCTTCGAAGCTTCGGCTAAAATATTTTTTAATAATTACTAGTAACATTAAAGTGAAATAACATTAAAATCATATTATTTAAAAGTATATATACAGCAGGATATTGTGATTACAGAACAGAACAGGGATATAACTTTTTCATTTAAAACCGCTTTATACTGAGAGTCGTGACGACAGTCCCCAAAACGAGACAATTTTATTAAGAACCAACGTAAAGTTCAGACAAAGTTGCCGACAAACATAATGCGAACTTTGTCGAAACAGTTTTATCGGTACCTAGGTAAACTAAATAGCCAACACATAAAAACACAGCGGCTTAATTCATTTATGTCTACATAAAAACTTTTCTTGTCCTTTTAAATTAGGTGGAGGTGAATGAGTTAGCAACGTTGATTTTACAGAATAGAACCCCTTGATTTGGTTAATGTAACCTAGATATACTTTGTTCCTAGTGAGGCTGTGCTCAATTGGTTTTTGATTAGTTACTACAACATATTACGTAAATAAAATCCAATGGTTAGAGTGGAGTACAATTCGCTATTTCGTAATGAGCTAGGTTTGCAAGTTTAATTTATAGGAGGCTAGCCAAATCTAGTAACATGATGTTAATCGAAAGACGTACCTTAACTAGATAGGGGATCACGAGCTATTAAAAAGAAGTGTTAGTAACATACATATATATATATATATATATATATATATATATATATATATAACTTTAATGTTACTAACACTTTAATGTTACTAATAATTCTTAAAAAATATTTTAGCCGAAGCTTCGAAGAAGTTCTGACATTATACCGTATTGCAATTTAAAATCGTTATTTTTTTTATTTCTATTCATATCTTGAATCTCCAGGCAAAGGACTTCTGGTTTATTTATAGATGGCAATGTTTAAATAAAGGGATGAAGCTATTTTATTTTTATTATAATATATCAAACATATTATTAAAACATAACAAACGCTACTCTGGCAAATTAAATTTATTATGTGTCAAAAATATAATAAATTAATTAATTCATGCAAATAGCTGACTACATATTTTATGACTTCTGGAGTTTATTAGTATGAGTCAAGTAAAAAGAAATAAACTTCATAATAACAATCAATATTAAACATTTGCTTATATATACGCGTAGGTATCTAACGTACGTTTACGACTAAAATGTTATCGACCGAAAGAGTTGCCTTTGCAATGCTTTTTAGAATTTAGAAGAAGTCATGAAATAAAAGGCCGCTATTTTTAATTACATTAAAAAACAGAAGAATGAGAAACGTCAGAATGACAAGGGCAATGTAACCTCTTTTTTATATATATATTTATGGTTTTAATTTTTAATGCTATCAACAATTTGATCTGTTTTTGTTGCTCTATTGTTTTTCTGCACGTCTGATGCCTGTGTATCTTGTGTTTTATTAATAAGTTTTATATTTCTATTATGAGCCATTTCATGTAGATTCAGTTACAACACGAGTACCAAGCCCCTCGTATCGTGACAAAGTGAAGTATAGGCAGGAAAAGCTGAGTGGTAGCTAAGCTGTAATAATAAGCTCAGTTTTTGCTACTCGCGCAACTAACGCGCTTGAACCTGTCGAAGTTTACCAGTTTCTGGCCACGCCACTTTTGTTCCAGCTCACATACAAATAATTGCTTTACGAGTACCTGTATCCATTACAAATGATTTGTGTTTCAACTTTATTGGGCACTGAAGTGGCCGGTGACTTCGGCTAATGGAACTATGATAACTGCGTTTGAATGGTACAGCTTTCGGATTATAAATCTTTTGTTGGATTCGAGCTATACGCAATTCCAACAACGTAGCTGAAATTACATAAGACTTTCAGCAACAAGTATTTGTATTTGAGAAGATTTATTTCTTTGCAAGCATCAAATAAATCTTATCCATGCATACGCTAGAAGTTCGATGCAGTGGAATATGGATTTATAACACACACGTTTTTAATAATTTCACAAGTTTACAAGAATGGCATGCTATTGTTATTTGCTCTGTTACTGTGATTTAGTTCATTACTTTTTTAGAATAGCATTCACAAATGATTTACAACAATAATACGTGACATGTTATTACAATAACGTTGAAGCATGTTTGATCATAAGATTAATATGTACGTGCCAAGTAACAATCCTATTTTACTACACCGAATCATGCGACGGTGTCAACGTGTGATTAGGCCAAAGTGGATTTAAGGGAAAGTAGGCCAGGTACAAATGGTACCGGCATAACGAGCGCACAATGGAATTAGTTGCAATCAGAAGAGTTAACTCATTCATCGTCTGCGATCGGTGTCGTGGTACGGTAATCAAATCACGAAGTTTCGGTGGATCGAACGCTTTTTTGCAACGAAATAGATTCCGATTCAAATATCGGGGTTTGGAGGACTTTAGTGTCTATTTAAACAGTAAGTATATAATGAAGTGACAATTATAAGCAGTTTTAATATTAATTATTAAGGACACTGGCGATTCCATACAGCAAGGGAGTGGTGGTAGCTCAATCTTTGCGTCTCATAAGGCGCGTGTTGACCATTGATTGACTTGTGTCCAAAGGGTACCATTGGATATGTCCAAAGGTATCTTTTGCATATGAGGCGCGTCTTTACCATTCAACCGGGTTCAAATCCATGCACATATATGTGGATTTTTCAAATCTGTGTACGTATAAAATTATACCACTAGCTCGGCCGTGACACACCCTGAAGAAACCTGCACATTCAAACAACCAATGATGTGAAACCATGATCTAAATTGTCTGGTTCCCCTATCTACGAGTCACGAAAGTCATATCGGAAGATGCTTCAATGTAATTGAAAGCGGACACCACTAACTATGGGCCATAATGCTAAGAGCATGATGATTTACAATACCATACAACTAATAAAAATAATAATATAATCAGTACCATTAAACCATGTGTCCATTAAGGTCAAAGTTACATAGCCTGTAATAAAGATAAATTCTGTGCTATAAAACTAAAATAGCTTACTGTTTTGTAGAGTATACTATGTTTATTACGGATCGACAATCCGTGATGGTAAATTCCATTACATTATGTAAACATACACACGTTAAATTAACTTCTACCCATGTAACTACTTAATCAAATCAAGCTATTATTATTATTTCTGATTTTTCCAAAAGAGACATACTGTTACGACAGTGAAACATCGATCTTTAGATATTATAAGAGTTTACTAGAGCTCTAAAAGCACGAAATTTATGGTTTTATATCATAAAGCATGTGCCTAACTAATTTTTACACATGTTTAACTGTTCTTCTTTGTCCACAGTAAAAGCTAAACGCTTAGTTTATGTTTTATATATTATAGACAGTATTTAAAATTCTTAAAATAACATTTTAAGAATATATTTATTCTTTATAAATTAAAGAAAATTAGTTTAAAATGCGATATTTACTACCCATTATCACGTGACTGTGAACGTCCATCAAAGCGCGATGACGTCACTGACCGATAAACAAGATGTCATAACTGTCATACCCAAGTTAAAAGTATCACCGGCGAACTAATTTCAACATTGATTTCAACGGCAGATCAGGTTAACTTTGGTGGTGCCTAAACTTCAATGCATGCTTAAGTAAATGTTTTAAATTTGCTTTTTTTATGATAAAATTACTGAAATAAGAAGTAGTATGTAAACTATTTCATTTGTCGAGCTTAACTAAACATTTATTGTTCACTACACTCTAGTTTGATTACTAGAGCTTTAAGCTCTGTTCGTGTGCGATACCATCATTACGTTTCCTTAATTGATTAGATACTTATCTGTACAAATGTTACAATATTACTTTACAAATTTCAATACAGCGTGTTTTTATCAACCATACGTTTGTTTTATTCTAACATAATAAAATCTGTTTTATTTGAGACGTAATGATGAGATGAAGAGCTTGTATGAAAAAGATCATGAATGTTGAAGTTGCGAGTAAGGTGTGTAAGGATCGTTCCATATGGCGTTCCGTTCTCTCTGCCTACCTCGCTAGGGAAGTGGCGTGAAGTTTAGTTAGTTAGTTATTTGAGTAGTCAAAGTATAAAATAAAATATTCCTCAGAAAGACTAAATTTGTTTAAATGCCCCTTAAGTGTGCGTGATAAACTTACATTTTATTTGTCACTCAGTTTCATCTACACTGATGATTCCTACGGGAATCGTATATTAAGCAGTAAAAACTTTTCTTGCACGGTTTAAGCTATTTAGTAGTTAACGCTGTGACAACATTTTTAATACTTTCCTTTTTCTTTCATATCGTAACTGTCTACACTTGAGCATAAGTACGTTTAGATAATATTGTTTGCGATCTATTATTCACATACTGCATATTAAATGATACAACCCTTCTCACCAAATGACACTTCTTCGGGTACAACTCGGTTACAACCCTAATACAGTACACTGTTTAGGGTGGCTGAATGACTAAACTTGGTATCAGATTAATTAATTTTTGCCCCGCGCGGCTACGAAACAAAAATGATTTACAATGAAGTTCAGTAGTTTACACTTTAATTAAGTGAAAATGAGCGCGGGAAGTTATCGAGGTCACAATTTAAGCGGCATAGTTAGCTCAATAGACTTAATGACGGAAAATTTAGTGTTGTGAAATGCAGGGTAGTACGGTGGATTTTGTTTGAACAATGCAAAAACTCTTAAAAGGCGTTGGAAAGTTAGGCCGCTACGTCTCAACGACTAAGAGAGAACCTCGTCTTTATTTGAAATCAGTTAAGAATTGTTTGAATTAATTCTTAAACAAAAAGCTGCAGCTTTTTTTATTGAGCTGTAAACATAGGTACGTCTTTAAAACAGTTTTTTCGGAATCGTGCCAAGTCAGTACTTCCTGTGTCCTGTGATCACCAATGGTTCTCAAGGATTATCGTTTGGTCCACAAAAAGCCTGATATTTTTATTAGTTTAAAATTATTAAAAGTTATTTCGAAATCAGCACAGCAAATTTTCGACTGTTCCGTCCCTGATAACAATAATGAAATCAAAATGGTCCTCAGTCACTAAAAGGGTGGGAACCCCTGGAAGTACATACCTGCAATAGCTCTGCCCAGGAGTAGCGTGCTGAACAGGATCGAGAGCACCCGGCGACTGCCCGCAGACATGTTGCGTCCAGCACAGTCTCTCAACATCAACTGATGTCCTCCACCATGCTCGACGTCTGCCGTCCTCACATCACTTACTCACTGCCTCTGTTCGTCATTTTGACACTAGTGGTCTTGCACTGTACGAAATCATTGTTGTCTTTGATAGGATGATATGCTTTAAATTCTTGTTATAAATTTGTCTTTATTTACCTACTCAAAAACTGAAATTAAAAATACTTAATAAGCTTAAATTTTTTATCTTTCTTACTCGTGTTAAGTGGGTTACAATTATGTAATTCTTAGGTGGTGAATAAATATATTTTTTTGTGAACTACTTAATTGTTTAAAATATAAAATCTATCTTTCTTTAAAAGTAGGTAGGTATATTTCATTCGAAACCAAAATGTGCACTTATAAATTCTACGTGAACTACGTAGAATAAAAGATTATATTTCAGACTAGCTGTGCCAGCGGTGTCACCCGCGTTTATGGTTAATATTATAAAGACTATTTCCGTCATACATGATTTCTATGTAACTTTAACCATTAAGGCTGCACACGCGACGGAAGCTTAAACAATGGAGTAACTTCTCCCGTTTTCCCAACATTTCCCTTCACGACTCTGCTCCTATTGATTGTAGCGTGATGAAAAGTATACCATAACCTGCCCAGGAGTATGAAGAATTATTGTACCAAGTTTCGTTAAAATCCGTCGAGTAGTTTTTGTTTCTATAAGGAACATACAGACAGACAGACAGACAAAAATTTTACTGATTGCATTTTTGGCATCAGTATCGATCACTAATCACCCCCTGATAGTTATTTTGAAAATATATTTCATGTACTGAATTGACCTTTCTACAGATTTATTATAAGTATAGATAAGAGTTAAGTAATTTTAAAATATTACTGATTCAACAGTTTACCTTTTGCCTATCATTGTCTGCATTTTGGTTTGAAAATAGCATTGATTGAGTTTTTATGGCATAGCTAACTTGTAAAAGTAAATAATTTGCAACGAGTTATTATTTTTACGTCCACTTTGACTGTGTTAATATAATCATCGCCAGATATATAAAATAGGTGTTTTGTCATAAAACTTAACGAAAAGTAGAATCTGCGCAATTCTTGTAGAACACAAACATCGTGAACCGGCAGACGTGTCCGACCGAACCTAAGGTTTCATCTGATACTCGATAGAACTTTTTCTTAAACTAGAAGCCGATTCTCGTAGCTCGCAGTTTCAAAGAAATAAGTTCGACGTCTATGGCTTACTTCCATTTGTAGCGAGCGTGGGTGGTTACTTTTAACAACTATATTGCGCCACATTACTTTTAAAATTGCGGCGTTTAGGAACGAAGGAATCGAGTTTGGTTCCACAAGAAAATAACTTTAATAGCCTGCTTGAAATTGTGACTGGGTTATTACGCTCTTAGATTATGTTAAAAAGTTTCAATAACGATCTTGCTTAGGTATTATGCGTGTTTTATTCACAAATCATTATATTTGGAGTTTATTTTATGCGAATAAATGCATAGGCACCCTGAAGTACAGTCTCTTTTTATTATATGATTTTTTCCCATATGGTTTTTAGGATCTCAACATTTTAGCTAGCTGGTTAGAAAGTTGGATTGCAACATACGTTTGATGCAACTCGTCTGATCAATATTGATAGAAATCGAGAAAATATTCGGCCGAGACGAAGAGTACTTATTGAGAATTGAATTTACGGTGGGGTCAATGAATTTGTTGGACTATTGCGATGTTGGCTGCATATTGAAATAGAAATAGAAATAGAAATATCTTTATTCATGTAGGCTCCACAAAAGCACTTATGAATATTGTATTGTATTTTAAGGCTGAATAAATTTAATAAATCATAGCAAAAGTACTTTAACGAATAATGTACTCATAACTTACTGAAAAATCGAACATGTCATATATTTTCAGCTTTTTCCGTTTGCCATCCTCAGGGCTATAAATAAATAAATATCAGACTACATCACATACATTGATCTGACTCCGAGGTTAGTAGCTTAAGCACTTGTATTACGGATATCAGAATCAGCAGTGGTATTTTACAAATTTACAAATATATACTTAAATATATCGGATATTAACACCCAGACACAGAACAAACACAAGTATTCATCACACGAATATTTGTCCTGGGTGGGGATCGAACCCACAACTTTTAGCACATGAGGCGGTGTCACTACCGAATGTTATATTATGTTCGCCTTGAGATCATACTTCTTTAGTATGATAACTTAATAATATAACGTAAATTATAATAACATTATGGCAAAAATAGTTCTAATATTTCAGATTTATATATTTTCATCACTCACAGGTTAACCTATAATTTAAATGAATATTTACAGAGAATACGTTTTATTAATATAAGGAAAAGTGGTCTAGTAGCTAGAAAACACAATCATGTACGTCATTTGACTGTTGGTGTCCGTTTTCCCATCGGTCAAATATTTACTCGGAAATATAAGGCTAACAAATTAAATTTAACATACGAATTGGACTTCACGCGGATCAACATACAAACTTTTTACCTCGAGAAAATGAACAATTCCCATGGGTCGCATGAAAAACTTTATGCGTTAGACCGAATTTGATGCGGGAAAACCGCGGGTGAACGGAAGCGAGTTGTATAAAGGTCAATGTACCGTAAAAGTCTTGCCTAATGTAGGATATTTTACAGGCGATTTTTTTAACATCGTCCTTAACTTTCGAGGCCACGTAAACTATTTTCCACAATTTACGACATAACGATGCTAATAGTTACACACTGTAATAGGTAAATGAGCGATGACAGGACCCATGAGACGGCCCTAATTCAGGCCCCTTGGACATTTTAAAGTTTCATATTTCATTAAAATTTCCCCGAAACTGTTGGTCTGGAACTTAACTTCTAAGTTAACACAGTGCCTACTACTCATGCTGATGAATTAGACGGATAAAATTAACATTATTATGTAATATACATGCATTATGATGTTTATGTGTCAAATTATATTATCATTGTTTTTTAACATTTTTTCATTACGATTTAATACTTGAGATTGCCACTATGACCTTAAATTTATCATCATCAAGAACAGACATCATACCTTCAAGGTCGCTTGCTAAAACGATTAATTTCTAGGTTTAATAAACGGGAATGAATACTGCATGCCAGGAGTATTGTAAAAATTTTGGAGTATAATGTTACCTACTCAAATTTTTTAAAAGTACCTACTATGTGGTAGTAGTAGCAGATTGTAAGAATTTTGGAGTATAATGTTACCTACCCTAAAGTAAAGTACCTACTACGTGGTAGTAGTAGTAGGTAACATTATAGTTATACTCCAAAATTTTTACAATTCTTCTTCACAAAAGTGGCTTCATTGTGATCTTCAACATAAGTTGCATCGCTCGTAAGATATCTTCATCACGGTTGACATCATTTCACCTCCCAGCCCGTAATAAGGCTAAGTGACAATTACGCTACGGAAAATAAAACGTTGAGCGAGCCCAAACAAAGTTCACGCGCAGCTAATTGTATCCACAGACCGTGTTGTTCTTTTGAGCGCCCAAATAAAGCTTGTGGGCCCGTAAACTTGGAAAGCAAATTAGAGATAAACAGTGTGAGTATTTTTTGACGCGAGTTCGTCGCAATTTCAATTAAAATAATGTAGCCCATATTTACGTACAAGAATTACATAATTTTTTCCTTGTAATCTCTTTGTCCAACTATAGTGTACTAAAGCGAGCGGTAATAAATTAGTTATGTTTTGCATAAAGTTTGTTTGTAGCCGAGTTCCGTGTTAATTTAAAAGCAATTATACGTTAACACGGAATAATTGAATTACTATTTGCACAGGATAGTTATATATAATGGCTTGGTGATCTATTAAGAAAAAAATATGTTTGAGCGATAACGAGAGGATAAGAAAAACGCAATTGAAAAGGAAGTGCTTGTCAACGTCTTAGGTGGTATATCAATTTAAAAAAAAAGCTTTAGCATTGAGATTTCAATGCTAAAGCTCTTACTTTAATAGAGATATGATCACCAGAGTACGACGTGAGAACGTGAATATCATGCCAATAATACATCAATAGGCTAGTTCACTAAAATATTTTTTTAGTCTGTAAGTTAGACTATCAAAAAATTTTAAATTTGTATTTTTTGCGACAGCAAATACTCGAAAAATTACAAAGATACAGGGCTTCAAAGATCTCTAGTGGGGCGTTTTTACATAACTTGTTTCTAAGATTCTACAGAACAAGTGACGTCACGCGCAACTTTAACGCGCTGTATCTATCTATCTATCTTTTTTGGTTGGCTGAACAAAATAAAAAATCGTGAGCAATATTTTTTTGTAATCTCTATAATTGACTATATTTTTTTTTGAGTCAACTAACCTATTCGATAGCAATGTTGGATGAGGACAAACTTATTATAAAACAGTTATCCCCTACTACGGGTGTCATGATATGTATTAAGTATAACTTTTATATTCATTATCATTCTTAGCCTCATCTAGGACTGATTTTCATCTGTATCTGTCCTTCTAAACAATCATTCAAATGATTGAAAACATCACAAATGTAACAAAACGGTTATGATTTTAATATTGTTATTAATTTATATGTACTTGTATCAGATTAAATCCTATGCAGGCGAAAACGTAGTTTGACAATAAGAATTACAAAGCAAAAGTTTTTGGGAGCCGCCCTCCCGGCAAGAATATACACCGACACTTTCCTCCAGGATAACCTAGTAGTTCGCCGTATCTGCAATCGAATCTACGAGCTCTGGGATTACATTTCAAGATACAGAAGCAACTACGAACTATTTCCAAAGAAATTCCTACAAACTGAATACGAAAAGAAAATGTTACAAGTCGACTTTCAACAGGGATATCACTAAATAGGTTAGCGAATACTTTTAACTAGGTACTTAAAAGGGCGTCCTTTAATGTTTTGTTTGGAAAACAAAATATATTTGTAGTAAAATATATTTCTAGTACTTATTCATTTTTTAAACTTTGTAGTAAATTGTTAACTGTATTATAAGTTTAATTACAATTAAATCATACTTACGAAAATAATCATAAAATGGAAATCATATTAAAATTTACTAAAGAATCGTGTAAGTATGTGTATTATACGGAAAAGACAAAATTAATATAGATCAGTTAACTTTCAGAACACCAATGATAGTTAAATATGTTATGAAAAAAATGTAACTAAATTCTTTCTGACATATTAGAAGATTTGTTCCAAAAAGTTGGCAAGTATTTTTTTCTTTGTAATAAGTCTTGAGTTGTCAGTAAAGATATATTTTACGTACATTTAATATTAGCTTGCCTTCTTCAAATGTTCATACCTGAGTCTGGAGAATATATGAGCGTATGCGAGTACTTTACTTGGATCTCATCGACATCAGTGGAATTTGAGAAAAATTGCTAAATAATAAATTTTCCAATTTTTCTTGCAGCCTTGTTCTAAAATTCATTTTCATATACCTACCTTTAGTTTCGGACTCACGTCATCCATAGACATCAGCAAAACGTAATGATAACCAATGGCTATGCTTAGCCAGGACTTTCCCTAAGTCTGATACACCATACTCTACTTGTGCATTGTTAGTTCTTCGAGGAAACAATTTAAATAAAGCTGATCTGTTTTTTATTTCATTTTTAGAACTGTCTACAATATGTGCGTTGGTTTTTAAGTTATCGATAATATATTATTGTTCAATGGTTAAACCAGCTTGCTGTTCCTTAGACTTTGTCTACAATATCAGGGATTGCGGGCGTTATAGTATGTATGAACACACCTTCGATTTCATTTTGTGTATTGAATTCTGTACGTAAATAATAAATGATTTATCTCCTTTCCACCGCATGAATGAAAATGTGTTAAAAGAAAAAAATGTTTAGTCATTAACCGCGAATCTAGTCGGCAGATGATCCCGACATTTTGCATGTCATGTATTAAGCTGCCTTAATTTCAGCCGGCTCCGGAGTAAAGCAAACGCGGGGAAAAAGCCAGAGGCGGCGGGAGCTCGCTCTAGTTGGGCATAAATTAAACGCCTCGACGCTTCTCACACAAATTAAAAACGAAATAAATTCGTCTACCTGTTTACGGAAGTTACTGTCAAGGTTCCGTACGGAATTACGGTTGTTCGTCCGGGGTGTAGAATTGCGGTGGTCATTTATAAAATTGGACGAACAGGTCGCGTGACTAAGCAACAAGGCGTTGCCAATCGTGTGTGTGTGATCGCTGTTCACACACGCACCGGCGCTAATGGCGGGCCCCGCCACAAAGACTCCTACCTACCTTACACTATCTTTAGGGACACGTGTACACTGTTATCCGATAAATTTATCAATTATAGTTAAACTGCTCAAGTGTCATACAGTAGTTACAAAATCAATAGGTATGCTAACGTATCAGAATCCAATATCAGAGGCCGATTTGAAAAAGAATGCTTAACTTAATCCATGGAGACCAAACACAAAAATTGTTACGCATCAATTGGTATCAATCTAAAATTATTTTGTATTGTCAAGTGAGGAGTAGTCAACCGAATAAGTCAGTAGAGTATTATTACAATGTAACGTCACAATGTAAAAGTGTAATTTAATATAATAAATTCAAGCATTACATTTTAAACTTTTAAAAGTACCTACTTCAAAAAGGTAGTGAGAATTACATTAGCTATTACAGAGTAGCTGAAAACATAATGTTGTACCATGGTCAACTATTAAATTGCCGTTTCAAGTATGCAGTGAATGTTACTCTTGAGAAATTTATTAAATAAGTATCAACAACGTCCAAATAGAAATACACTTTCTTACAGAAACTAGTTTCGCTGTTACTCTACTCGCTTCATTTACGAGTGTAACTTTATCTATTAGATCGTTGTGCAACTTTTGAAGTTCGTAGAGTTCTCATTCATTACACCAGTTACGCTGGAAAATAACTGGATAACTGCTAGTCTGATAATTGGTAGGATGGTCAACATAACTTCAAATTTTTGTCCTAGATGCGTATTTAGTAAGTTTAGTTTTTTATTGTGATTGGCATCATTATTTATGAACATTAAAGAGGTACCTATCAATATATTTATTATTCAAACTAAAACAACAAAAAAAAATTGTACATTACTTATTTCTCATGTGCTTGTAAATTATTATGGATCAAATACTCAATTAGCTCTCTAAACAAATTGAAAAATATAAAATGGACATTCAGATATTACAAAACTTTTTTCTATATTACTCATTTGCAAGGTCGAACAAGAAATCTCCCAGAATACGTGATAAGCACTACTTATCCAGATTTGAACTTGTTCGTTACTTTAAAGATTAAGTACTAACAGAATGCACAAAGTTTGTAAGTCTAGTCGAGGTAAGTGCAGCCAATAAACTACATTGTCACTATTCGACGTTTTAAACGTAAAATCTACGTATAACTACTTTCGGCGCTAATGATGGCTGTCGACACAGAAAATCCATTTCGGGCGGAACTGAAAAATGTTTCCGGGCAGAAATACGACAGAACAGATAAAAAGAAATACGGATACGGCAATAGGTGCTAAAGTAGTAGACTAATGTGCGCGGGCGCTAAGCAACACATACTCAGAGCAACATTGCGCTCAGTAACGTTAAGCTCTGCCTATCTTCGTGAGCAAAGGCCAATAGCGGTGAATTAGTCACCATTAGAGGCGAAAGGGCCTCTTAACACCGACGGAGTGATCGCAGAAAGGTCGAGCCTTTTGTGGCAAGTTGAGATGAGGTTCGACTCGTTCGATTTGTCTTTGGAGATTTGTGCATTGTGTGTGGGATCGTGGCTTAGATGTTGTAGTGGTTGCGTATATTTCATTTGCTTATTTAGACCAAATTACATGCTGTAGCAATTATGAATTTAGATTTTTTGGTAATATACAGTTTTTATATAAAACCAAGTTTGAATAGTTAACAAGTACACAAAACTAGACGAGTTCATAATTTTTTTTCTAATGAAGTAGATTATCATGCTAAAAGTTAGATGACTTTACTTAACTGCTTACTGATAGAAATATATGATAAGGTTGGTAAAGTTATATTTTTTATTAGTTAGGTACCAAATTGCGGATTATATAACTATTATCATATTATCTTATTGTAATAAATTTATATTATAAGAAAAATACTCTCTCTCTTTTTAGAAATTATAACTCTAGATATTTTTACTAAACACGTAGTCATTTTATATTTTTTTAGATTCACATAACTTTAATAATCCTTTATGATATGTAATTAAACAAATATTTGAATTTGCCGTAAACGTGTCGGAAGAATGTCATGTAATGTTGAATAAAAAAAAAAAACTACTGTTATTTTAAGTGATTCAACACTCGGACAACCTGCATGAGTGGCTCAAGGTCAAAGTTAAGTTTATTTTCTTGTCAGCTGCCAGCTTAGCCGGTACGTGTGTTTTATTAGAGCCAAACCGATGGTAATTTCCTTATAGCCGTAAGTTATAACTGAACCAGTTACGTGTGGTGGCGCAACAGTGAAAGGATGTAAATAAAATATGATCTGGATAAAACGAATTGTATTCCACGGGAGTGTGCTTTAAAATGTTTAAAAATAAACATACCGCTGGGAAAGTGAACAATTTTAATAATAAATCATCTGTATCTGTATTGTAAAACTGGTTCTAAAATATACTTACCTGTAAATATTATTCTCCAGCTAACTTTAAAGTAAATGTTTCATAACGACAAAAAACTTCTCTGTTAATATCTGCGTTATAAATACAGAGCAATAAATAATAATGATATAAAATGTTCAGTGTATATTTACATCATACATATCCAACAACAAAATTGAGCTGGGCTTGTTGAAAATTGTGTGTTATATCTTTAAACTTCACTCAGCCATACTTCTTTATCTACGTTGGCATTACTAAAGTAAAATCCAGGTTGTTCTAAATTACTTGAAAATCCACCCAGTCTAGGCTTAACGAAAATCTTCTAGATATTCGGTATAATCATTCATATTTATAACATTAGTAGAGCAAACGCTGCGTTGTTAAGAAAACAAGAAAAAGTCACGATAATCTTAGAGAAAATATAAATCAAGATTAGCTCTTTCAGTACTGCTACGAAATTCGAATATCGTAGCGAGTGTTGCGACATTCGTAACGAATACGATAGCTTAATGTTAATTACGCTCGCTTTTGCTTTCGTATATCTATGGATGTAGTTGGTCCGTGAATGATTGTAGACAGCAATAAATCTTTATTCCACACCAGAAAGTCCATTAGAAGTAATTACCTACAATTTAAGCACCTAAACACCGGTTTGCCACGACTTACGGCCGTGGCCGAATTAAAGATTTATGTAATACGTGTAAAAAGTTTACTAAAATTATATTTTAACGTTAAGCATATATTTAATCGCTCATTAAAGGGGACTTAACATTTTCTGGGGGATTTCTATCCATGAATCCATGAAAAAAAAAAAAGAAATGTTACCACAAATGACGATTATGTACATATTCTTATTTTTTTATGTTTAGAATATATTGACATATACATATATACTATGAGATATAGAATTAATGATATCTATGGTATTTAACGTTTGATATTTATAATGACGAAAAAACATTACCAACTTTAGAAACTTAAAGTCTCAATCACTAAGTGTATGTCCAAAATTATAATTTGGACATTAAATATGCACCTTTATAACTTAAATGCTAAAATAATAAATTGCCGATATTTTTGATCTACTGTGCAGTAGTAGATCAATATATATCAGACATATTCTTCGATATAACAAATATCAATATCGCACAGACACTCGGGGTTTTGCAATTCAAAAAGATATAAAACGGAACGCGAGTTTGACTGTCTTTCGTCCCGGCTATAAACTTTCCAACTGTTTCACGTAATAACATAAAATTCGGGAACAAAAAACGTCTTCTAGGGTCTACACGTATGAGGAAATTCGGCAAAGGAAGGAGCAACGCTCAAATAAATAATACAAGAAAAGTACAAAATTATAGTCGGTACAATATAAGTTTTCAGTGCTGTTTCTGAAGAGAAAAATAATGAAATCTTGTAAACAATGAACATATTAAATTGAGTTTGCAACACTATTATTGATTTCTGTCCAATAGGGAGATAAAAAAGCGCTTTATTTAATTTATTACAAAAAGAATTCATTAATATGAAATTTAAAATATTGGAGATTTAACTCCTGTTAAATCTCCAATATTTTGATTATAACAAGATCCTTCTTGTTATAATCAAAGTACAAGTATAATAAAAACGAGCAAAAGCAAAGCAACGTAAGAAGTTATTTTGACTCGGATGGGTTACCAAGGCTAAGGCAATATATGTAGCACTTCGCACTTCGGTTAGAACGATAATAATTTATATTCAAGTGCTTTGGCAATTTATTAGTCGCTAAAATATACGTATACCTTCCCACAGAGGCATTCCAATACCAGGAAAACCTGTAACTAGCTAGTAGTATAAGAAGTTGCCAACAATAAAACAAGATTATCGTTATAATTATCGTAACACACAATTTAAGAAATGAAACAGCTTTAGCGAAAGTTTGTAAAATTTTGGAAAGAATAATATCGTTTCACCGCCACGTGAATGGAATTCTTTATTAAGTTTTTGCTTTGTAAAACGCCGAGAATGCGACCTTTAGTAATTAGTGTTATTTAAATATTACCCTCTCATTAATACTGTAACGTTGGCTTAGGCATTTTTGTGTGGATTAACTACAATTATACGACTTATAACTATTAATATTATGAACACCTAGGTTTGGGGTTCTCTTGGTCGTAAGATATAAATAATGTTTTAGAGGTGAAGCACCTTGAGCCGAAGCAGTTCTCAGTAAGGCGGCCAAGAACCAGTTTAAACTGATGATCTCTTATCATCAGTTTATATCAAACTGTTCATTCTGTCGTTTTTTAATACAACACTTGCTGCCCCTTTGACTCTGCCTACCCTATGTTATGTTATGTTTTTAATATACAAACAAATAATAAATTACACTAAGGAACTTCAAACTACACTATTAGGTGCTATTCATATTATTGGATTGCATAAACAAATATTTGATCAGAAATGACAATGGAATGAATATAGTATGCATTAGTTTGTAAGATGAATTCACGAACGAATTTGATTGGATTAGTATTCCTGAAACTATAAATCGAATTACCGAGGTTTTTCTTTCTTAGTATATGAAAATTCGAACTTTAGATTCGGATATATCGGACCCCTATGATAAAAAATGTTGAGAACTTTAAGAATTTATTTACAAAAACATACCTTATAAAAAAATTGCCAATATTTTCCTTTCAAAGTCACATGCGTGGGCCAAAAGTATTCTGAGCATATTTGGACAAATCCATCCGTATAATCTAATAATTGTACAACTCCAGCCACCACGGGGATCGCATTAACATTTCACAGATGAAGAAGTTAAGCAATGCCGAGAAATTTCAATTCGAAGTGACAAATTATAAGGTGAAATTCATTATTATGGCTGCGAACGCAGAATTCGTTGAGGGCGAAGTTTTATTAGCTTTCGGTAACTCCGCTAACTCTAGTAGTTATCGCCCGGTGTTGCGTGGTTGTTTTGCGCCCGGCTCGTGTGCGTCGAACGCAGGGCCCGCATCGCTGGATATTACTACCGGTTGATACTATTTACAAGTAATATAACAGGTCGGGTTAGTTTTTGTTTAATAGATTATACATAGTGGCGTAACTACTCTCCCCCCCACTCCCTCCCCCATTAAAGAAGCTGAATATATAGCTATAAAGAAGCTGGGATTCTCCTCTGACCGTGGGGCCCCTTCCGGCTGGGAGCCCGTGGCATTTTGCCGATTTGCTTCCGTGTAGCCTGTCCTGTATTAGCGCCTTCTCGAGGTCTTGGAAATCTGTCGTCAGTAATTTATTACATTAATGAGGACTGCTTTGTTGGTCATATATGACAATTATCGATTCCTCCAATATAATTTATGGGAGGTTACTGTCAAGCAAAAACTTTGGGAGAAAGGTACTCTGACTTGATAGTAACTAGTAACTTGATAGTAGAACTATGGTATTTCAGTGGAATAAAGTAGATGAGCAATATTGTTTCAAATAGTTATTTCTTGATCAGCATATGCTTACGGTATATTTAATGCATGTTTGTAATAGTTGTCTGTCAAATCTGATAAAAACTAATGTTCTACTAAAACTTTTAAAAAATTTTTAGCGAATATCTTAACAATATGTTACCCTTAACGTTGTATTTCGTATTAATATTATCTTTTTATCCAGTAAGCTAATCGCTGATGATCGGTTTTATTTCGAATCTTAGACAGCAATTGCAATTCATTTTTTATCATACAAGCCTATACATCTGCAATTCCCGAAGGGTTAGGCAGAACCATAATTAGCCAAAAATAAAAGTGAGTGAGTGGGTTAGATGGAAAGTGGCAAAAAAGCAGTGACCATTGGCTAGCTTGTCAGCGACATAATTACATCTTACACCCAGGTGAGTTATGCAGTTGTTACATTATTTACGAGTCGCAGACTAACATAAGGTTCACTTATAATTGTATGCAATAAGAATGTACTTATCTTAAATGTTCCAGCCTTTTATTTAATTATATTAACGTAACAATACAACAAATTATAGTAATTAATCAACCACCGCCATCTGGCATCGACGTCCCAGTTTTTGTTATGTAGCTATTGTCTCTGTAATAAATAAATGGTGGCAAATAATTTATTCATGCGCCCTCAAATATAAATTAACTTTTGACCTGAATTATCCCTTGCGTGTGATTTACGAATAATCAGATACGATACAAACAACTGCGGGAAGTAGGCAAGTACCAATTTTTATTTTGATAGGACAATATTTGCTGGTTTATTTGTATTTGTCCTATGTCGTATGGCAATCAAGAATAATATAGCAACTGTGTACCTCGCCTCGCAGTATGTCGTAAAAGGCGACTAATGTATGGTGTCAGTCTATTGGGGTTGTGATTATGTAGGCGGCGTGCTAGCCAACCGGACCTTATAGGTCCTTAAAAAAATACCCTTGATCGATAAAATGAGGATGATGACTGTATTAAAAAACTATAATTCAATTTAGTCCGTTAGTTAGATTATACAATAATACTAGACACATTTTTCGCTTTATCAAATTACCAAAAAATCACAAAGATAAAGAGCATCAAAGTTTTGGAGTTAGGGCAAAAGCTGCTAAATGCAATAACTTCTATTAATTAATAACTGGTTCAAAAAATATATATTTTCTTAGATATACTGTATATATATATATATATATATATACTTTGTATCTCAGAAAATATATATTTATGGTATTACAGAAATGAAAAAGCATATACAAAAAATATAAACATATATTATTAAGGATACCTTTTATTTCTGGTTAATTATGATTACATTCACTACTTAGTTGATTGGGTGTTTCCTATTAAAAAAGGAGTATTGATGTTACTATTTTTTTGGGGGTAGATATGATAAATGTTTAGGCTTATATCAAAAGTGTGTTTTGGATTAATTGGATGGATATTCGTATCATTTCACTAAAAGTGTGTATAGTTTATAAGTTTTGCGAATTTATTTCTAATCAGGTCAACCAATATTAATAAATAACTAACTAACTAACTGAACTTCACGCCACATTAATAAATAAATTATAATAAATTATAAAAGTTTTGGTATACTTTTCAGTAGCTGGAGCTAGCGGACTCCCCTCCCCGCGCAATATCGTTATTCAATCGTATTGGGGCTGCAGCGGTGGATAGATGCTGCTAAACACGAAAAAGGGTAAATATGAACCAATCATACTATACGCGTAGTAATTTCGAGCCATTCTAAAAATATTTTCAGTTAAATTATTTTGCTTTTATTATAAACCTTTGCAATATGGATTGCGAAGAACACGACCGGCAGCTAATTTTGATTATTTTGGAGGAATCGGACTCTAATTCCTCCTGAAAACGAAGAAGAGTGGAAACGGATCAGAGAGTTTTAAGGGGAACCTGATGAGGAGTTACATGCGGAAATACCTAATGTAAGATAGAGGTGTCAAGATTGTCAAGACTTGCGTAGTCAAAAAATTCTAAATCTATGGTCAAGACGTTGAAGAAAAACTAAACGATTTTGAGGCTGTAATAAATACATTAGCACTGAGCATGAAATGTTGTACAAGAGAGTTTGCGCAGATGAATAAGATAATACGACTGACTTTTAAGACCGATTAATAGTATATTATTCTTATTCCTACCACAGAATATACTACGTGTTCTATTATATAGATATCATTCGTAGTATCTTGATTGTTAGAATTTTAGAAGAAATTTCATGTTTTCTTTTCAATTTTATTACTTTAATAGGTTACACAGGTTGCCTACTCTGTTAATATTGTGTAATACTTTTATAAAAAATAAAATAAAATGATAGTGTCGTATTGGATTGTTTTAAATTATTTGAAAACTTTTAAATAATAGTTATCTTATCTTATTATTAGAGTGTGATACTTAATTTGTTATTGATATTGAAATTAGGCGAATTTTTATATGGGTCTCTCAGACCCAACCCCTACCGGTGTAACATATTGACTGTGCTGACGCCAGGTTAAGGTTACTTTTGGTGACCGCTTCTTGCAGTTTAAGGATATTCGTTCAGGTGTGCTTTCGAAAAACAACACAATCGGCAGGCCGTGGTATCGGCCTACCATCATTTATTTGTATCGTTTATCGGCGAAACGTGCTGTCGGCTAGTCAAGATATCAGCCTCGAATTATTTCGTCCTTCTGATACTCGATGAACAGTGCTTTCTATGAACAATTCTATCGATCAAGGGTAATTCTATATGGAGTTATAAGGTCAGCCAACAGTCACTATTTATTCAAAACTTGCTATCTAACCCTCTTAAATTTTATATGAGACTAGCTTCTGCTAGCGGATTTGCTCGCATGGTACGTCGATAAAACATAGCCTATATGTTATTTGGGTGTATAGGCTACATTATTCTAAAGTTTAATTAAAATCCATTCAGTAGTTTTTGCGTGAAAAAGTACCTAACAAACATCCACACATCCAAACAAACTTTTGCATTTATAATAATAGTAGGATTAGTAGGATTAAATGTGGTTTTATCAGCTGGATACTGGATATTATTAGACTCTGCCTACCCCTCCGGCAATTGGGGACTCATCACATAGTCCATCTATTTGATTCCAAAGTAAGTTGTTTAAGCACATTTTTAATGAAAAAAAAAGAGAAAAAGAAAAAGAGAGAAGATACCACAAAGGTGTTTTGCTACCCTGTTTGGGGTTGATATTGAACCTCTGCTCCTTACGTTCAACACAAACTTTGAACTATTGGACCAACAGGCATAATGTGCTTAATTCGTAGTTACTAAGCAATTACGTCCTCAAATTGGTACCGGCGTGGTTGTTAACTTTGTTTGTTTCTTATTAATTTGTAATAATCCTCATCGGGACAATTTGTAATACCTATTATAGTAATCACTTTTATTCATTATTCGTATCAATTTTCGAAAGTGGTAAAAAGTTCTTTCAAAAAGTTTTAATAATAGTATTTGAAATGTCTTAAGAATTTTAGCATGAATAATAGTTAGGTGCACAAAAACTAAAAACAATATTAATATGATTTGAGGCATCAAAGGATACGATTTAAAATGTCGTACATTCGGTTAACGTGCAACGTTCCGTCGCTTGATTCGAAAAAAACTTTGAGTGTTATGAAAATAAAACCAAATTTTCCACGAGGTTCGCCGCGGGCGGAAGTTAGAAGAATGTAAATTTAAACGAACTGCAAATCATTCATAGACCGGTTCGCTTCAATCAAGGTCCAGTTCAGAATCATTGGCACAGCTCGATCAGTTATATCTACATGAACGATTGGCAATAACTCTAAACGAGGTGCCATCGCAGTATTCAAAAATATTGAAGCCGGTATGTTGAGTTGTTCCGAAAAAAAAACAGATTTTGGTGAAGCTTTACTGCCATAGAGAGTTTATTCGATAACACGTGCCGATTAAAAATTGATAAATTTATGGAGAGTATTTTTTAATGATGATTGTAATCAAGAAATATACAACAATTATGGACGAATCCAACTTCATTCGTCCGAATGAAGAGCGGCATATTTTCATATCATATATTATTCATGTCGTGGTTTAAAACAGTTGAAAGTTGCACATGAAAAAAACAGCGAGAAATATTTTTTTTATGTTAAACCAACTTTTATAGTGTTCAAATTGAAATATTTGCCTGAAGTCGCATAATTCTCCTCATAGTTTTAAAAATAAAATATTCTTTGCAAAGTTAAGCGATACATCATCCTCAATTCAATTGAAGCGTCGTTCATTCACGGGACATCTCGATGCAATAAAAAACCTAATCACGGCGCGTGCGATGATAAACGTGCCAGTTTCAATTTATCGCGACTAGGGCGTATTATATGGGCCATAGAATGTCCGGGGCCGTAACTCGTACATTTATGTCGTATTTCACCCCCTACGTGGTAATGGCTTCACGTACGATGCCAGTTGGACCTTGACAGGTACAATGTACAGATATAACCCTATCAACTTAAATAGAATTACCACCACCGAGCGCCTGATCCCAATATTGGTGGATGATGTGTGTGTCGTTTATGTATCTGCGACGTGCATTCGCTACACTAAATATGTATCCCATATTTCTATTTAAAAAAAATACTACTACAGCGTTACAAAACGTACCTGCGACGAATTTACGTAAGGAGTTAGATTCAAGTAAGGGTATATTTTGATAGGAGATGTCCACGAAACAGCCAAGAGTAATGTGTAAAAAATCGTATTATGGCGTAATTACCAGAATTAGAGTACTAATGTTAGTTAGAGTACTAATTATCATCTTTAATAAATATCTAGATTATTTTTTAAATGTATATAGCTAACTATAATTTTCTGTTGTTAAAGTTATTTGTGACCTTCTTTTTAATTGGTGCTTTAAAAACAAATCTTTGATATTAAAATAGTTTGTTCAAGTTTAACAAGTAGACTGGAACTTAATTGCTAATTAGCCTACAAACTTTATACGAGTCGAGCTAAGAGGCCCGATTCGAAATAGAACATTATTTTAATACCGCTCGTATTTATACTCGTAGTGCATCTGAAAATATTTTAGACCTAACACTGTCGACTTTACAAAAGATTACATTATAACGATATTAAATTATTCTTAGCATGTTTTTATTATACCAATTATATTTTACTCCTGATTATTGTATGAACTGGATAATTAAGTATTTTAAATACCTGAAATCATGATGTCCCATCTGGGTCTGGGACTTAAAAGAATGCGCCAACTGTGTTTCTTGCCTAGGATGTCGTAAAAGGCGACTAATGGTATACTTATTGGGTTTTGGTATGTGATTGTGTAGGCGACAAGCTTGCCACTTGTCACTAATTTTTCACAATTCAGTTTTATTTTTGGCTGAATATAGTTAAAGGGGCTGGCTGCCTCTTTGACTCTGCCTGCCCCTTCGGGGATTGCGGGCGTGTTGTCATGTGTGTATGTATGTATGTACCTGTAATCGTTTAATATCATTAGTATAATGTCAACATTAAATTTAAATAACGTATATGTTGACTTATTTAGAGTGTTAGAGAAAAACAAAGAAAAAAAAACTTCCCTGCTTAACTAAAAAGAGCAGTTATGTTACTAAGATGACATAATGCAAAGAAATCCTAAGTTTCAATCATTATTGATGAACAATAAGGCTACAAAATTATATCCCGCTTAAAAAATAAAAAGCAATCTTATTTCAACCCATTATTTATACATCATACATTCTAAATTTTTAGGTACTTAATTAACAAGAGAGACCTGGCATTTTTGGACCAATCATAAGAACATTTGTGGTTATTAGTAAAGCGGTGTAAGCGATTCATGTTTCTATGGCTAGAAGCAATATTTCATACGTGTAATTTGCGTACGGCTAGATCGTATTCACGCACATGTATTTACCTGCCTCCACAATGGTAGCCATGTTAGTAACAGCATAATCATAGAAACTAGGTGAACTATTACTGCAACAATAGGCATAAGGCTTTTAACATAACGAAGTCCTCTCATGCATTCTGCTTATTACTCTAAAATACTTACTTTTATTCCTTGACCTTCAAAGGTGCTCAGATTGATTTTCACACAAATTTACCAAATAACTTATCAACCGACTGAAACACACAGGAAAATGTATCCTTTTGGACAAACTATCAGCTATTTTTACGCGTAGATTCTGCATATACATAGGTACTTAGTAAAGTGCATAAATCAATTTTAGTGTTGTAACAAATTTTTTATCGGTATTCGGAATATGCTATTCAAGTAGGAACGTTTTTAAACTGGCTACAAATTATTCGGTGAAAAGTGAAACAATGAAACAGTGAGAGCTAGTGTCGAGATGGAACAATAACATTTTTAAAGTGGAATGAAAGATGACAGACCTTAACTAGTTTTATATTGTAGCAGTAATGATGCAATCGCTGTGGTCGTTAGGTGAATATAAATTGTCCTAAAGTTGAAATACTTGTGTTTGATTAGTGGATATTTTAAGTTAATTATTTCGTATTCGTAAATGGACTGAATATAGATTGAATTAATTAATTTCTTATATGAATATATCTTTTAAAGTTAAACAGAAGCTCAAATAAATTCAGATTAACCAAAGTTATTACTTATTAATCTAAAATAATATATTTAATGAAATTTTTACGATAAATTACTCCTAATTTTTAATCGAAGAAGTACACGTTAATATTTTTAATGATAAACTGGTAAATGCAATAATATTTATTAAAACTGTTGTACCTACATAGCACATACCTACAATTTGACGGCCTCATTGCTCTAGTGGTAGCATGCGCCGCCTAAGAACCAACAGGTCCCGGGTTCAAACCCCGGGTCGGGCCAAAAAGGTTGTGGCTGGTTATTTCAATATTGAAATAACTTAGTAACAGTTCGGAGTCAGAAAGTTGGTGGTTTAATCACCCCCGTGCGTCGGAAAGCACGTTAAGTCAAGTCAAATTGCCGTCTCATCGGACTATGAGAGTGAAGGAATAGAGAGTGCACCTGTGTTTGCCCACACACTTGTGCACTATAACATTTCCTGCGCAGATGGCTAATCCTCGGTGAGATTAGCCGCCGTGACCGATTTCGGTTAGGCGGAAATTATTATTATTATTACATAGCATATTAACTTTTATCGTCCTTATATTTGCAACTTATAGACGGACTACTATAAACAATAAAACAACGTCAATTAATTTTTGATAACCTCAAGTTGAACTCGGCTGATACTAGAGGTAAACGATACTGACATTAGGCCGCTCCGATCCCAAATCGCATCATTCATTGGTGATGTTGCGATTTCCCAAGGTATCTGTCGAATATTAAGCGCAAATGCGACTATTGTCACAGATTAATCTAGTCGTGTATTCGTAATTAGGACAAGTACGGTTGAAATGTGTAAATCGTAGTAGCGAACACGATTATTTTACCTATTGTCAATTTTGCGTCAATTTCTTCATTGTTTTGTATTAAGTAGTGCGTACAATGGATGAAGTTGATGTTACAGTGTATTTAAGTTCGTAGATTGTCTCAAGGTGATTAAAATGGTATTTGTAAAAAACATACATACAACTCGTACCTATACCAGAGACGTTTTCTAAAATGGAGTACCAATATGAGATTTGTAAGATATGCAAACAGGCACAAAGCAAAAATAATTCGAATATGAATAGTTTTGATTGTAGAGTATGAGTTTTTCCTAGTGTTACCAAGCCCAGACTTTATTTTTTGCTCAGCATCATCATCTGTTCATATTCCACCACTGCTGTTTATACAAGTTTATTTTTAGTTTATATGAAACCACTTAGTTACCTTCTTATTTAACTAATTACTTTAAGGAACTAATTAAAAAGATTTTAAAAAATTTACAATTTTTATTTTTATTTTCAATACAAAAGTTGTTCAGCTGATTGTCTATTTTGTATGAAAATTAAAAAAAAAATGTTATGCTTATTTTCTAAAATCTATTAAAATAGTTCTTTAGAATATTGAGACAAAGTAGGTAAAAGGTTTCGCATATACTAAAAATAGCTTTGAAGGTACTTTTTTAATGAACGCCAGGATGACGTACAAAATTTGGCAGTGATTGAATGAGCACAGCCAGAGCCAAAGGGCCTCGAATATCAGCTAAAAATCTCGTATGTTGGCTTTCAAACTTCGTATATTCATCCAGCTATAACAACGAGTGTACCAATTAAAAAAATATATATTTATGAAGGTTAACGAACAGAAAAACCAAAGTATAACACCATCTTTTTGCTAAACCGTGAATTTGGTAGCTGTGGTATTGTACATACATACACATCATCATGTCTGCAATACCCGAAAGGGTGGGCAGAATCCAAGGACCATTGAGCCTCTTAAACCTCATTTGGACAAAAATTTTATAGAGTGAGATGATATTAATCGCCTATTACGACAGGTTTTGTGTAGGCAAGGAACACAGTTGGCACATTCTTTTTGATTCGTTTTTTTTTTATAAAATTTAATCTAATAATTATGTAAGTACCTATCACGGTTTATTTAACTAATATTAAATGTGCTAATGTGAGTTTTTTTGCTTTCACGACTAGGCTAAACCGATTTAAAAGATTATTTCACCAATGGAGAGCTACATTATCATCAAGGAACATAAGCTATTTTTAACTGATTTCAAGAAAAAGGAGGTTCTCAATTCGACCGTACATGTCTTTTTTTATTTTTTATGTGTGTTTGCGCATAACTTCGTCGTTTATGAACCGATTTCGATGATTCTTTTTTTGTTGGAAAGGAGATATTTTTTAATTTTATTAGGTTCGTTTTTGAAGTCGGTTTTTTTAGAAGGTATGCTTTTAGATGCTTATCGCAATTACTTTTTTTTTTGAGAGGACTATCGATAACGCGGCTTTTACTACCTACCGGACTGGCGGGGGAGCGCGAAACTCTCACCCCTAGATCGTGCACACTTTTCGAATCTTATTACAACTTTATTATAGTTGAAGCAACCCGTTTTTATTATGTTGATGCGTTTCTTATGCAGAGTGACATTGAGCCCGACATATTTGCACGAATGTTTCAGTGAACCAATTGCGTCTATGTAAGCCTATATAATAATTACAGTTAATAAATGTTTATACTGTAAACGCGATCATATCCTCCTCAGTTTGCCTAAAACACATGCATCTCTATAGAGGATGCTGTGTATAATAGATCGTTTAATTACTCAATAGAGATCATGACGCCTCTGATGGTTATAAATGGGTAGTCCCGTATATCTATAATTTTTTAAATAAAGAGTAGGCTTTGTCCTTATTTAAGGGGTCAAAGTTTTGGCGTATCAAATCTTATCTATTGAGTTAAATCTATGGGATTGAGCAGTCTAAATCGTCTTTTTATACGCCTGTCTATAACAAAACAGATTTATCTTTGTATTATTAAGAAAAAATAATACGTCTCTGCATAAAATTACTCACAACACCTATAAAAAAGGTGCCTTAAAAATCTGATTATTTTTATGACGCGCATGTTATATTAACGCAGCCTCATAAAAGTACATGCAATTAGAAAATTAGGATCGTTTATTATGAACAAGTAATGAATAAATAAATTGTTAAAAGGATAGCCCGGGTTTTAATAGCCGACATTAACAGCTCATGCCCTAAAGTGGGATGCATGCTTATACGCTGACGCTCTGGCGTGGCTCGGGATGGTAGTCAGAATTTCAGTCAATTGCTTGGGCAAGAGAGCGGTATGTGTGTAAGTTATAGTACTTGTCTCCTCTCACCCCTCCCAAGGGGCGGCGAACGCCCCGAGCGGCCGAAACCCACGCCACGCCACTGTGACACTCAGAATGTGATCAATTATTCTAAGGATAGACACACTGTGTGATGGATAACCCGACAAATGCATTGACCTTAAATAAATTAATAGTCAACGCTAATACATATTTGTGATGAAAAACAATAGTGATTTGAAACGTCATGTCAATATTGATGACCGTTTCAAATGGAATATTGGTGTCCAACGTTGTGTATTTTGTCGTATCTTTGAGATTAAATGATACCTAATGATGATGATGAAAAAAGGTTGTTAAAGTCTTGAGGAAGAGTTTTAGATATTCTTTTTACTATAGATACTGAGGAAAGAATACTGGTTGTATTGTTTTATTAAAGTCCATTTAGTCGTTCTTTGGTACCATAATTACAGTAGCTACGTAACATGGTATTATTGTGTCTTCAGTTTTTATTTCCTTTTGACTTTTTTTGCTATAAGAATTGGCCCACTTCCTTAATTGCTATGTTAAACCTATAATAATATTTGGTTAAATTATTTTATTATCTTGTCACGCCCGTAATCTCTACATGGGTAGGCAAAGCCAAAGGGGAAGCAAGTCCCTTTAACCACATACAGTCAAAAATAAAATTGGGCTGGGTTAGATGGGGAATTTTGAAAAAAATGTGACTACTAGCTACCTCGCCGCCTATACAATCACATAACCAAAACCCGCTGATTAGACACCTTTTACGAAATGCCTAACCTAACACACAGCTGGAACATTATTTTTTAATCTGAGATCAACATGGGATAACTAATGAAGAATTATTAGATTTAATAAGTATTGCAACTTGCTCACATTATATAATTATGTAATGGTATTCAGCATCGTGGAATATACATACATGTGAATCATAAAGGGTAGACAATAATGAAGAACTACTGGTATGATGCGCGAATGAGTGCTAAGATAACAATAGCGTAAACGTACACATGATAAATAAATACGAACTGGAAAAGTACAATTCCAATTAAACTGAATTTATTCGTTATTGGGTATATCACAATAACGAAACATATTGGACGAAACTCAATTTGGAGAATCGTTTACATGTAATAAATTAACTAATGAAATAAAAACGAACCCGCTACGTCAAAATACAGAGGTGAGCTTTACAGGCCTCTATAAATTATTGTGGCTAGTAAACGAGCTTTTTAAATTATACCGCCACAAACGTAATTGCTACATGTATATCTGTAGGAATGGTCACATATTTCGGAATTCTTTTCAACACCATCCTTTAAACGATAAGTTCATGATTGAATACCCAATAAAACCTAAATAAATAAGTTATCGAGGATACTGAACAACATTTCCATCCCCTTTTTTTTTGTTTTGTTTTTCTATGTATCTGTGTTCTGGCATATAATTCTGGATGTTATGAATGTATGTATGTACTATATTAACATCACGCCCATAATACGCAGGCAGAGTCAAAGAGCCACATATTTCTATAGTCCTCACTAATAAATAAATATACCATAAGATAACGAATATATGTTAAAAGTAAGTATATACTATGGAAACAGCGATAAAAATCATTGAATTAATCAGAATAACATTATAACTGATTCAGTGGCTTATATTATTGTATTCTTGTAAATGTTATAAATAATAAGAGTGTTAGTGACGAAATCTAAAAGGCCAAACATTTTGGATATTTATGGATCTCTCTAAAAAAGTTTGACAAATTTATATGTTTTTTTTGTTCTAGTCTGTTTTTGCATCCCTTGCGCATTTTTTTACTTAAAATAAATTCTGTTTTAATAAGTAAAAGTTATAATTACTTATAATACATTTGATTTGAAAATTTGGCACTAGCAAAGTACCATGGTAATTCTGTATTTTAAATGATAAATATTAGATCCTAGAGTAACAAAATTATATAGATCAAGAAAGAGATTTATTATGCCATCAAAATGAAAAGTAGACTATAAAATAATTTATTCAGCAAGGATTAAAGTTGCTTTTTTTTTTAAATTGAAGTATACCCAGCCTGACGACTCCTCAATTAAACCTCTCCTTGAAATACCAGCTTCGTAGGTACCTAAAATGCTTCCTTGACGAAAAGCGATTTGCGAGTTTCTGACGTTTAAAACCACAGCGCGGCTTTTGTATAGTGGCTCTGTCAAAAACGTTCGCTTTTTGTAGTACAGGCTTCTTGTATTGGGGTTCTCATTGATTTGCTAGATTTTAAAATACATTTTCTGATAATAAAGACAAGTCCCATTGTCCCATGTTGGTCGGGGACTAAAAAATAATGTGCCAACTGTGTCTCTTGCCTAGCATGTCGTAAAAGGCGACCAATGGTATATGAGGTTTTGGGTATGTGATTGTGTAGGTGACGAGCTAACCACTTGTCACTACTTTTTCACAATTGTTCATCTAATCCAGCCCATTGTCCCATGTTGGTCTGGGACTTAAAAGAATGTACCAACTGTGGTTCTTGCCTAGCATGTCGTAAAAGACGACTAATGGTATATCGGGTTTTGGGTATGTAATTGTGTAGGCGACAAGCTAGCCACTTGTCACTACTTTTTCACAATTTTCCATCTAACCCAGATTTGATTTGGTTAAAGGGGCCTGCTGCCCCTTTAACTCTGCCTACCCCTTCCGGGATTATGGGCGTGATGTTATGTATGTGTGTGTGTATAAAGACAAGAAAGTGCAATAAAGTAAGTTGTTCGCTGATCATAACTTTTTCGTTTTCTATAACGTTTCGTGATGACTTTGGAAAAATCACCTAGAGAATACAGATTAAATAAGAGACAGTTACAAATATAAACATTCATCGGTGAAGGGTCAACAGAACCGTCACAAGGACTGGCAACGTTTCGTACCCTTGTGTTACAATCGCCTACAGGCCACGTTAACCGCTTATCATCAGGCCGGCTATAAGCCTGTTTGCCACCATGTTAGAAAAATCTGAAATTATTAAATTTCAATACGGCTGATTTTAAAATTTCATCGCTTATTTCCTAAGTAAAATAATAAATTATATTTACAAATTGGTGATTTCATAAATTATTGGTCGGTAATTTTTTGTCCGGCCGTTGAAAAAATCAGCCTGTGACAAAAATAAAGTAAGTAGTAAAGTTAAAATTATTAAAAATAACATTTTTTTAGGAAGTGGTTCAATAGTATTTGGAAATTATTTATTAAATTAGACTAAATTAACCGTTCCCGAATAAGTTAAAGTCAAAACGTTTATTGCATTCATGAATGTATAATGTAGGTTATTCTGTTATTATTTTTGTATATATGACGTAAGCTTTAGAATGCTACGTTGTCAGAGTCCGTGTAATTTACACAGATGATACGGATTCCATTTGGCCGAATCCAGCCGGTCACATTAGTCGTTGTTTATGTATGGCGCGTGCGGAGCGCGTGCTTTGTGAATGCGAGCCGAAATGCTGACGAGGCGCGAGGTCGCAATCCCGCACTGGTGGCAGCATGGCTCATTCATTTGTTTTCGCTTTGTAGTGGAAAGGAGCCCTCAAGCCGCTTCGTTAGCGAGTGGCGCCGGAGTGGGGATGACCGTCTCTCTTTTGTTCCTCCTATTCTGTGTTAGCGATAGCCTCTCGGAGGGGTATTTCGCACTTCCTCAATAAATCTCTTACGGCTGAACCCCAAAATTGTATTTCTATACCGCCTGTGTGGTCGTAACGGGCGACATTGATTTATTCAAAGGAATTCCTATCTGGCCACCATAATAATAATTTCAATAACAATAATCAACTCTTACCTAAGCAGTGTTAGTTATTGTAATGGATTTTCAACAAGCATCATCTGTAGTGAAAAATAAATTACTTACTTACTATTACCATTATAGCAAACCGTATTAACTTTGAAGTTCCCAAAATGGGTACCTACCAATTCAATTATTATATTATTGTTATTAATTATATTATTTATAGAACCAAATCAATCGAAAAGAACACAAGTAGCGTATCACCACTTTGCATCCAAGCACCCTAGATTTTCCTTGTAATTTTTTTTATTCAGTGCAGGCACTGAAATAAAATACGTATTTAATCATATGTGCGAATGTAGGCCAATCGGAACTGGCGGTCGCAATTTAGCAAAGATTTGGTCGGGGTTAAACGCATAAATGGATCAAAGCGGCACGAGTAGACTGCACGAGTGCACGTGTGTTAACGGTACCGTACTATACGAACCGTTAACATATTTAGTATTAATTCTCTACTACATTGTGGGTGCAATACGGAGGTAGACACCGCAAATTAATATAAATTTTATGACCTGCGATGTTATTTAAGGTGTTTGAGGGCAAATGACATACGAGTTCTAAAGTAACATCAGGCAAAGGCAGGCATACTTCACTAAGTACCTAATGATTTCAAAGCTATTCAAAAGGAGATACAATTAGAAAAAAATGTGTTGTACAATGACGTGAACTATGACGATAACAATTTGGATGATAGATTTCGCCAAGACTGTGAAGTATACAGATGCATTTAAAAAAAAAATATTATTAGGTTTCAGTCCGATGACATTTTCGTAAATTGTTTCATGTGGTGGAAAGAGGTGGAGGAAAGTTTTAAGGTATCTCCAGAAATAGTCCGAATTTCATTAAAACACATAAGTTACTGAATAAACGCGGTCGTGCAAAAAAGAGTCCGACAAATTGAGAATGTTATCCTTTTTTCAAGTCGGTTAATGAGTTCTCATTCCAATTTACCTAATTTAATTTTTAAATCTCGCTGCCTCCCCTTTTGTGTTGTGGTGTTTCGCTTTTGCCTTGAAAGCACACTAATTACGTTTGATGACGGGAAACTAGCTGAACTAATTACGTTTTTTATTACAATTCAATTCATTTCGAATTTGTAACATTTTACTTTTACTTAGTTAGTTGACAGCAGACGCAAATAGATAATGTAAAGATATAATTTTCGTAATACATTACATTTATTAAAGCATCAATTCTTTAAAAATGTCAAATTATTTGTAAAATCAATTGTTTAAGTTGCTTGGGTATCATTAAATTGACATTTAGATCGGCCGGCCGTGACGTCAAATTGCCTAACTAAACTTCGAAATTTGGCATAAAAATTTACCTAGGCCATCTAGCCCATGTTGGACTGGAATTCAAAACTTATGTACCAAGAGTATTTGTTGTTTATCAAGTCGTAAAAGGCAACTATTAGAGTATCGGGCTTATGTTTGTGTAGGAGACACTACATTTTTTTATCTTACCATTCATTTTTTTTTGGGTAATGTGGTTCTGGTTTAAATGGCTTATTGCTTCTTGGACTTTACCTATATAATAGTATGTAAGTTCTACCATCCCGAAAACATTTTAATTCTAGGTTTTTCTTTGTAATACATACCTAGTATTCGTTCGTAGCCATAGTCCGTAGCTAAGCAACGGCTACAAGTGCTACGAGTATCTAAGGCGCTGAAGTTAAGCTACGCTACGGTATGCTTTTGGGGAGGGTGGTGATCTATACTCACAGATAAGGTTATCTGTGTCTATACTATACTATTACTAATATTATAAAGCTGAAGAGTTCGTTTGTGTGCTTGAACGCGCTAATCTCAGGAATTACTGGTCCTATTTGACAAACTCTTTCAGTGTTAGATAACACATTTATTGAGGAAGACTATAGGCTATATAACATTAACCATAAACGCGAGTGAAACCGCAGGCACAGCTAGTCACTGTATATAAAGAAAAAAAATATTAAGTGCTATTAATATGTATGGTGTAAAGTTTAATCAGAGGCCGAAGGTTAGACATGTGCTATAAACGTGTTTCTTTGAGTTGTTTGGAACTCCATACACTACGTGTTATACTACTAGCTAGATTTTGTTTAGTCTCTTTGTGAAAGCCAGCAGTTGCTTTAATGCAAATAAAGTCACATCAAAATGTCTCTCATACTCAGGGTAAAGTATATCTTTAATACCTAGTTCATTGTAATAGTAAATTTAGCAAATAGAAGTGTTACCATAAGATACCTAAATACCATCAAACTAATGAAGGTGTATACACTAGATATAGACTGAGGCAAAAATGTAAAGCAAGCATGATTTATTTCAGAAATTTCCCTCTGGTGGGATTAATTTATAGTTGCCGCTTTAAGCATTTATAACGCGGTGGTCGGCAGCCGAGGTCCTGCCTCGCATATTCATCGCGTTTTTTCTACCCTATATGTGCTGTTACGGTTTATTTTCGGAATAATTGTATGCAATAATTGTGCACTTGTGGATTTTTTTTAGGGTTCGTGGTTTCAATATAAACCCTGCCGCCCTTATGGCTAAATCGCGAAGTAGCTTTTCATAGGGTCTGTTCTTAATTGTTATTTCATTCAATGTTATACCCTACATCCAAAATATTATATCACAGACGGAATTCTATAGATATGAAACAATAGCTGTAATAAGATGCCTATCTGCCTATGTATACATGTAAATATTTGTTATTATTTATTATAATAGTTTACAGAAATAAAAATCAAACTTTTCCAGAATCAAATTAAAATTAAGTGCACTCAACCTCTGCATATCAGTCTGGTTTTTTTGCTAAGAAAGTACAGTATTTAATTAAGAACTTTAATAAAAAAAAAAATTACATTTTCATTAGCAAAAAATAAAATATAAAATAACTAAAAATATTAACATTTCCAAATTAACATAACTAAGCGATTTTTTCCTGGCACGAACTAAAAGGACTTTAAGCTAGCTTCCTAAAAAAAAATTATATCCACCTGGTTTGGGCCACACTGTATATAAAAATTCATAAAGAAAATATAAGGTTGAAATGGTTTTGGTCAATCCTGTTGGGTGATTATATATCTTAAATAGTTACCTCCAATAATTGCAATACTTTTTACGATTTCGTGAATCTTTGTAGTAACTGACAGCAACATGTATTTTAAGCTATTGCTACTTTACACGTGCAATGTTATTTAAACGTGAAAATAGGAACAACATCCTATAACCTGAAAACTGTTGCATATCAAAGCCTGCACTGTCTTCAACCTCTAATGCAAACCAATCTTAGTATCTGTATTAACAGTATAATATCGTATATAATATAATCATTCATAATATCGTATATAATATCAAACATTTAATTTAGGAACTTAACATTTTTATTTAATTGTTCTACGCGAGCGATCAAACAACGAATTTGGCTTTATATGAAAAGCCCAATGATTCGATTAACTTTTTGTGAATTAATAAATTTCCGCAAGTCCACGAATTTATAAATTGGAATGGGTCAACTTTTTAGCAAAACCTATTTTATTTGTGTCTTTATAGAATATAATAACGTTAAAGCATTTGCTTCACGCGGATCAATATATTCAGAGAAAAATTTTTTTGTTAATAAGTAAGTAAATTTTCTATTTTAATTAATTAAGATAAGGTAAGTTGTTATACAAAGTAAAGCAGCCACTTATGCCAGTCGAGTTGCAAAAAGACTCGAGTTATAATAAAGTAAGTATTTTCACACCCCAAACTCTCTGAAAACGGTTTAAAAACAAAGAGCTTTTTTCATTAGCACAAGAAAGTTATTAAACCTTACTAAAACCGGAAGGGTCACGGATGAATAATTAACGGGACCACTTCTAAATTCAAAGCTGCGTGAAAAAAAATTGCGCGCAAAATGTCTCGTAAAATCACAAACGTTTCTCACTTGGTTTTGCACAGATAAAAAAGTTTGGTGATTCACTTTTAAGACTTTCGCACTGAACGTGTCCGCACTGGCCGGTTTAAATTTTTTATTTTTTTCTGCGGCTGTCGTATCGCAGTTAAGTTGTTAGGGCTAGTAGTCCACTTGTTGAGGCGCAGCGATTCGAACGTTTCGCGCGCTCGGCGGAGCGTGGGCGACTGGGCTTGCCGCCCATTCATTCAACTGCCTCAGATTACTAGGGTGATGCCGACTCGAACGTGATTCACTTTCGGGTAGGTTTTTGTTTTACCTATTTAATTTATAGTTTTAAAATGCTTAGGTTTCTTATTTACTGCTTTAAAGCATATTATATAATCAAAATCTAGTGAAGTTTCTAGTTAGATCTTGGAGCACTTCTTTGTGATTTTATATCTACGTATAAATCAAATTAGTTCTCACCCATATTCTTATTATATATGGATAAAATATGGATAAGAGTCGAAAAACAAACTAAAATCATTAATTTGGAGTCGCGTATTTTTCCAATCGCTTATAGTGATAGTTATCTACACAATAGGAAGGTTTAAGGTCTATATAATAACTGTCTATTAAATACAATGTAACAACTAACTTATATATTATACAAACGCAACATGATACATAGATCGTTGAATTTTAAAAGTATTCTTACTTTATTACCCAAAGTCTGCTCGCCACCATAACGTCAATTATTACGATTGCGCACCATAAAATATCCGTGCGTGACCCACTGTCGACACATTTATGGATAAAATAAAAGATGGTGCCCTAAAGATCTATCGAAGACAAGCGGTAAGGGGACAAAGGTGTGCTGCCAGTGCACGCGTCCGTCAAGACACGCGCCCCTTTATTGCCAAGTCAGAAACCACCTAATCTCTACAGAGCTGAACTGAATTAACCAGTTTAAAATTCAGCGCCACGTCGCTCTCTTACCGGGGTAATTAACATTTGGAAGCACTACCTAACCTTTGTCAGTGGATCCACCTGTTTTGACAAATAATATTTTGATTGAAGGGACGCGTATATTATATATACCCATCTTTTATATAATTTATATATGTATCTATACATAAAGTTAAGTGTGTCCAGATTTTATACTCGTCCTATATATAGGTATGTAGTAAATGTAATGAAAAAATCGATTTGAAACCCCGTTACTTAGTCATTCAATGTCACAGAAATGGTTTAATGTGGCATTAAAAATGATCATTATCGTCATTAATCAGGTCACACTGTCTCCATTCTAGATTTGGTGCATAGTGTCTATCGTGTGCTGAATGGGTGCAATAGGGTGCAAACAAGTGCACATATGGTATACGAGGAATAGTAGCATGAAGTGATAATCCGCTGGAAATAATAAATGAAATTAGCTTAAAATTAGACTGAATGTAGTCGATTTTGCCTATACCTTCGGGGATTATGGGCGTGATGTTATGTTATGTATCTTCTAATACCTACTATATTATTTTAAATCTTAAAGTTCGGATTGTAAAATTCGTATAGTGGGGACTAATTCATTCATTACTATTAGGCACATGTATTTTGTTGCGAAAACGGGCCCAACGTGGAGAGATAATATTTGACAACCATAAAAGATGAAAAGTACTAAGGAAGCCTGTTAAGAGAAGTCTATTGTGTCGTTTCCTTGCAAAGTTCAAGCGGCAAATTATATTTTATGTGAAATAGTGCCTTTATTTGTTATAAGCTTTGTAAATTATGAAACATTTATTGTAGCATACCTGTCCTTGTCTAATGTGTAGAGTGTAATGGGAATGAGGTTTTATTTAAGCGACGAGCTAGCCACTATTAAAAACTGGCTAGCTCATCGCCTACTACACAATTAACTAGGTACACACTCAAAACCCGATATATCATTAGTCTCTTTTTACCACATGCTAGTCAAGAAACACAGTTGGCACATTCTATAGGTAGGTAAGTATGTATAGTCCTAGGTTGGTCTGGGACTTAAGTCCCAGACGAGAACATATATAGGTACCTACAATAAGTGTATCACGCCCGTCATCGTATGTAGGTATGTAATAAATGTTACGTTAACCATTTTTTTTAAATTAAAGTCTGAAGTCGGACACGTTGTTTCCGGTAGTTGCGACTGACAATGACCCCTCCTGGTCTTCATTCTATTAGTATGGCAAGTAGCATACGATATTTATTAATAAATCATCTATACTTATAATAAATCTGTAGAGAGGTCAATTCTGTACATGAAATATATTTTCAAAATAACTATCAGGGGGTAATTAGTGATCGATACTGATGCCAAAAATGCAATCAGTAAATTTTTTGTCTGTCTGTCTGTCTGTCTGTCTGTCTGTCTGTCTGTATGTCTGCCTGTCTGTATGTTCCTTATAGAAACAAAAACTACTCGACGGATTTTAACGAAACTTGGTACAATTATTCTTCATACTCCTGGGCAGGTTATAGTATACTTTTCATCACGCTACAATCAATAGGAGCAGAGTAGTGAAGGGAAATGTTGGGAAAACGGAAGAAGTTACTCCATTTTTTAAGCTTCCGTCGCGTGTGCAGCCTTAATGGTTAAAGTTGCATAGAAATCATGTATGACGGTAATAGTCTTTATAATATTAACCATAAACGCGGGTGACACTGCTGGCACAGCTAGTATGTAAATAAAGGCATACGCTGCAATGCAAGGGGTGTTGATTGAAACCTGATCACGCATGGATTTATGCCACTAGCATGTTGATGAAAAAAAACTTTCAAGTAATAATGGACATGTAGACATGATCCAATTCGTCTAGCTTCTCTCTCTATGGATTTCAAAGGTCAGACGGCAGTGTCACTTCAAAGTAATAAGAGCTAAAATTGTTAAATCTAGGATCATGGTCTAACTGGGATCCAACAACGTACGGTAAATAACTTAATGATGATTCACGTACGCGTGTTCCTTAGATTGGTGTCTTTGGTTATATGGCGAAGACAGGCAGGAACTTTAATTTGTCATATTCTCTGAGAAAAGAGAAATATCCCTTTAACATTAATATTAACACATTTTAACAGGTCAGATAAGGGCTGAAGATGAACTTATTGATATGTTATAAATACTCAATCAATAGACGTCATAATAACGATAAGGTTAGATCTTATCGTTGGTAGGTATGTTGCCATTATTTATCATTACATACACACATCATAAATTCACTTGTAACTGCCTTTTATTCAATTTAACTTTACTTATATAACTTGATTAAATTTTGAATTCTTTGTTATTATAGGTGTTGGCGCATACAGATGTATTTCCTTATGTAGTAACGTCAAATTTTATCAAAACATTACGGCCGAAAATATGTAGCTATCTCTAGTTATCACTAGAACAGCCTCTCTGACCCGCGGGGACCAGACTTCTGCTCATTTATTCCACTTGACACGACTTCGGCCTAAAGCGTAAGTATCAAATCTTTTTAGGAGTCAATTCAGAATCTCATTGTTCATAGATTTACGATGGTAAAAGTTTCTTCAAACTAATCTACATTGTGGAGCTAGATTTTAACAGATCCGTAAGAAGTTTTATAGATACTAGTGATGGCTCACTAGTCGAAATTCGATCATTATTATTTTGATTTTTTTTAAATTTAATTATTTAAAGTATTGCTAATGCATTATTTATTTAAATACATATAAGCTTTCTGCACCCCTTCTTTTCCCTTCTATATACACTTTAACTGTGCCAAATCTCATACTCCTCCGTTCGCGTAATTCTTTTAAAAGGGTTACCTACAAAGTTTTTGCTTCTTATATGTAGATGTATGTCGACGATGAACCATATAATATTGAATGGAAACTAAATACAAAAAATAAAGATAATGTTTAAAAACACATATTTGTATAAATATGTAACACAACTCGGCGAATACTTATAGTCTTTTCGTTTGTAAGACATACCTAGACACACAAACAAAAAGTAGAACCATATATAAAATTGTTGAAAATATAATGACGAGACGATTCGTGTATTATTAACGCGGTCGGTATGGGATACATTTTAGTTTTTAAATTGTATCTACTTATTGGAGTCACAATCAAATGCACGTAGCATTTAAATCAGAAAAAAGTTAAGTAGGTACTGTCCAGAAAAATTAAAGACGGCTTTTTGCAGTGTTTTACAAACCATTACTTTTTAATGATACGTGGACGATTTAAAAAGGTTTAAAACGGTTTAAAAACTTTCCAATATTCAATCCTCAAAGAACAGCTGTATCTGTGTAGCCTTAATAAAATACTGGTGGGTTTAAAGGCGCTCTAAAGATTACAGCCTATCGTGAATTCGTTGTCTGCGATTCTCACTGGGAACATTGCAATTTTCGTTTGCTCGATTATACACCTTACTACATTCATGTTTCGATTTATTGTCCATCTCCTCGTCTTTGGCGGTCTGTGAACAGTTTACTGACACGCATAAACGAAATCCGATTTGACGAACCAACTTTGACTGAATTAAATTATATCCGCAAAGTTATTTGTTTGTTGGCTTCACGCATGTATGTTTTTTTTATCAGGACGGGTGAAGTAATGAGGTACTTATACTGCGAAGAAATTGATTTGAGAGGACAATGTGGTTATTTTGTAGAAGCAGATGCAATTTGGTCTAGACCTATATGAAGCCAATGTTCCAAATTTTGTTGGCTCATAACGTTAATAAATTAGTAGCGGGAGAGAATCTGTGTTACTTTTTAAGTACATTTATCATGAATGTGTTCCTCAGTTGGAACGGTTTATATCAATGTTAGGCCTTTAGCAACAGCTCGGTATTTTGATATTGGCCCTTATTACATTTTATGTTATAACTACAATGAACTTCATAGTGACCCTGTGATTTCACGCCATTAATTCTTAAAGTTCATGAAAATACTCATAAAGAGTATAGACTCTTTATAAGTATTTATTTGAAATAATTCAAATCTACTGAACTACCTAAATTGGGAACAGAAAAATTAAGGCCCATACTTTTATTTGTAATATTGTAAAAATGATGGTTCTCGGTGGGCCTGAAATTAATATTACCCTTTTTCTGACAGCATTCCTATTTTAAAATTACAAATTCCCTAAACGAGCTTTGAACGAACGCATCGCGATAAAATAATTGAGATTGCGAAGCTCATTTATTCTGATAATCAGATTAAGAATTTTAAATAACAGGAAGTCTTTTATAAACCTCTTTTGAAAAGAAATCGAAGTCTGTATAATACGTAAAGATAGAGATCAACTGGCTCGTTTGATTTCATTATATTTAACCGCAGCGTCTCAGAAAGGGTTTTCCGTCTAGTCACGTCGGCCCAAATAATAAAATTAATGGTCCCTCTATACAGATATCCATTACCGAGGAATTATTTGCTGGTTCGCAAAGAGTATGCCTACTGATATTTTTGTATGCATGGTAACGAGCATGTGTCGTTTATAGATATCCGAAGACATATTATGATAAAATATACATTAGGTAAGATAAGTTTACCTTCAATTTGTGTGTTATCTGTCGTGATTCGTACAAAGTGTAATTATAATAAAGTATGTTTAAATGATAAAAAAAAATTGGATCTACCCGTGGTTCCTTATTGAACACTATTTCAAAATATATTCTGCTGTTTTTAGTGATTATATAAAGATAAAATATAACGAGACAAAAATGATATAATATGTATGTATTTTATCTAAGAATTACCTACGAGCCGTTGATAAATATGGTTTTCCATAAATAAATTTGTACCTGGAATTACTTCAACTTCCCCTTGGGTACAAAGCAAACTCCGTTAAAATTAAGTCCAGTTAATTAAAATTTCTACCCAATCAGTTTTATTAAAAAGGATCATATAGGACTTAATCTGAATCTTATTACCAATTTGTGTTTTATGGTAGAGTATGTAGTATGCTAAGTGGCGCTACAGTAAACTGAATACTAGATACTGATTTAAGCTTGCATATTATAGCTTTATAACTAACCACTTAAACTCTAATTAGAATTATGGAATAACTTAAATAAAGAAGACTGGCAGTGTTTTATAGTGTTTAAGACCCACACTTAGGGGTCTCGTTCATTAATGAAAATAACTGATAATTGTGTAGCAACGTAATACAATAAAAAAGCTAATTGATCTTACCCTAGTAAAGGTGGAATTAAAAAGATATGAAAGTAATTTAATGACTAGATTAGAATATATCAAGTGAGTATTATTTTCTGTAATAAATAGCAAAATATGCATATAAGATTGCAAAACTTTTCCATTGAAAACATGATAAAAAAAAACGAATAAATTAATTTGAAAATTATTTTAAAACTGCCTGTAAAAAGTATACATTTATTGAAGCTGTACGCTGTACCCAAGGACTAGTAAAAAAAGACGGACTCCGCGCCACTAACTCCGCAGCAGGTGGTCCAATTTGACACGCAACTTATGTCACACATTGTCATAAGCGCTCCAAGTTACAGATTTCCAATATCTGGTATCCATAAGAATCTCATTCACACATGTTTACACATGGCGTCATGATTTTGTATGATAGCGCGGAATTCTTCTTATTTACTATTCCGTGTCTGTACCATTAACTGATGTCAGTCTGTCAGATTTTAGCTCATGATACTTGACGTGACAACGTTCTATTTCTGACATTTAATTTAATTTATTTTAAAAAGGTCCCGTCCCATGTTGGTCTGGGACTTGGCCCATGTTGATCTGGGACAAAAAAAAGAAAGTGCTAACTGTGGTTATTGCCTAGCATGTCGTAAGAGGCGACTAATGGTTTACGGGCTTTAGGGTATGTGACTGAGTAGGCGACAAGCTAGCCACTTGTCACTCCTTTTTTACAGCTTGCCATCCAACCCAGCCCACTGTCCCATGTTGGTCTAGGACTTAAAAAGAATATGTCAACTGTGGTTCTTGCCTAGCATGTCGTAAAAGGCGACTAATGGTATATCGGGTTATAGGTGTGTGATTGTGTAGGCGACAGGTTAGCCGCTTGTCACTGCTTTTTCACAATTTTCTATCTAACCTAGCCCAGCTTTATTTTTGGCTGAATGTGGTTGAAGGGACTTGTAATTTTAATCAAAAGCACTAAGGATATCAACTCCTAAGCAATGACTTTCTGTAAAGTAAACTTAGAACGCATAGGTATATATTATGGAAATAAAACGGATAAAATAAATTAGAATGACTAAACTTATTTTCGAATTATATTTTCTGCACTTTGAAGGTGCCAGATAAGCGTTGGTTGTTGGGTAACAAGAACACATAATTATACTCAGAATAGTGAGTATATCTATCTCTCTGCCTACCCCGCTAGGGAACTGGCGTGAAGTTTAGTTAGTTAGTGAGTATCACATTAAAAAACCAATAAATCTTTCCATGCGAATATAGTCGCGTTTAATGACATAGCTAGCATTAGAAGCATCGAAATTAATTAACAGATAAGAATCGCGACGAAAAGATTTAACGATAACGTCGTTTACGTATTGTTGATAATTTGAGACAGCTATTTAAGTACAGCGTCGAAGCGAATGGCCGACTAGTTCCTGGCTGACTTAGTATCCGACTACACATAATGAAGCAGCTTCTTGTATTAGCAGCGTTGGTGGTCGCCACCCACGCTTTTGGTAAGTTTTAAATATATCGACCATTTTCGAATAATGCATCATCCAAATCACAGTGCATTAGAATGTATACCTACAGCTTTTTTAAGCTAGAGCTACCTAGAGCTTTTTTAACAACAACTTATTATTTTCTTTTCAGGCAAATGGACCGAGGGCTTAAAAGGTATGTAGATTTATTAAATAGTTATTTTTATATGACTGTCTGAGATTGATAACTGTTTCATGGTAAATGTATGTCGTTTACAATGTACGATATAGGCAGATAATATTCTACTTTTTGATAGAATAGAGATTGAATCTACTTTTTGAACTAGTTGATATTGATCTTGTTCTGACGATTTATAAGTGCTTTTTTCAAGCCTATGTTATAAAGACAGTTTCATTTCATGTCATTTTATTAACGCATTAAATTATATGAAAGCATAAAAGTCGATAAAACAAATCAAATACGTCCAAACCATTGCTCATTGAATTAATGTGTAGCAACTGAGGAATATCATAACTATGTCTTCATTAAATATAGTTCACTTAAACAATAAAAAACCCGAGTAGTGCACTGCTGAGTACGTAGGGATTGAGGGTGGCCGTTTGATACTTGCCCCGACAGGTTAGGTAATTGCTTTTGGTTTTGGAAACCACAAACCCTATATTGCGCAATATGAATTATAAAGTCACCTAGAAAGCAGATGAATGTATGTGATATTAATCTCAATTTAATTATTTAGTTCGCTTCGGCATTGGCCTCGGTGTGGGATCCGACTTCTTCATCTCGGTGCCTGAGACACTGAGCGAGGCGAAGAACGCCCGCTGGGTGCAGTCCACCAGGCCTACCGGGCAGCCCAGGTCCAACCTGGTGCTGTACAACCCCTCTCAGGACGACGTGATTCTCGGAGCTTTCTATGACAGCAGCAATAACGTTGCTGGACTTCAGATTGCTGTGAGTACAAACATACATACATACACGCCAAGACGCCTACAATCCCCGAAGGGGTAGGCAAAGTTGAAGAAGCTGCAAGCTCTTTAAACCACATTATAGATAAAGCCAAGATGGGTTAGAAATAAAATTGTGGAAAAGTAGTCACAACTGGCAAACTCATCGCTTACATTATCCTCCTGAAACACGGTTTATTACTATCTTGGGAGTCAGGGCTACATTGAAGCTGTACTAAATGGTATATTATGTATTAAATAAATACTAAATAAATTATCACAAACACAGCAAGAAACACACACTTTTATATTATTGGAATTAAAATTTACTATAAGTCTAAGTAGTAAACTAGTTGATAAGAACGTAGGTATGCCTATGGCGGTGCTATTTTAAACCCGAGAACTTATGTAAATAATAAATAAATTCTTTAGACTGGCACACCAATTCCCTAGTCCCAAACTAAGCATAAGCTCGTCCTATGGATAATAGGTGAACGGATGGACATACTTAAATACGTTTATAAACATCCATGACTCGAGTACAAATGTCCATGTTCATCACACGAAACATTTGCCCCTAGCGGCATTCGAACCCGCGACCCTTGGTTTCGTGGCCAGGGTCTCTGACCAGTCGACCAACGGGCCTGTCGATGTAACGTTTTAATTTATAAAAGTCTTTACATAAGCATTTTTAATTGCCGCGGCCGCGTATCTCTGCTACAGAGATGGTACTCACCGTGGCAATTATCGCTTCATTAGAAATAAAAACTATCCTGCCCCTGGAATAAAAAGTAAATAGTAAAACTTTTTCTTCTTACGGTTTAATGGCCTAAGTGTAAAAACGTATCAGACAGACAGGTTTGCTTTTTTATTTATAATTTTAGTACAGATTAAGAGGGAGAGAGGGATTATATGTAGGGGAAGTCAAATTGTAACCATAAATCTAAATTATATTATATACTTACATATTACTACCATCGATACAAATCGAGAGTTATATAAATTGATAAAAAATTAAAAAATATTTATGCATTAGATAATAAGTTTTTCCAATTAAACAATATTTGCTGGGGTTCTGCTAACTGACCTAATGTCTATCTCCACTGCTAAATTGCTTTTATTTGTTTAAATTCGTGATAATTAAGTCTTACATAAACGTTGCAGCTGCCTCAAGACTCGTACACCGATGCGTATTACGACTGGACTGGTCAGGGATTCAAAGAGTGGACCACTACCACCTCCTCAGGGGCCAGCAGGACTTTCTGGACCACAGCCGTGTACTTCGTTTCTGAGAGTAAGGCATAATTCAATATTTTCTGAAGTGTACGTTTCACCACGCCTGTCCTTGATGGCATAAGCAGAGTACCAGTAGTAGAAAGTCCTTTTTTTCCAAAACTTATACTAAGTTAGTTTCTGGGAAAATTGTGACATGTACCACTCTCCCACAAACCATATACCTATCCGAATATCCGAATATATATCCGAATATATATCCGACTACATCACATACATTGATCTGACTCCGAGGTAAGTAGCTTTAAGCACTTGTGTTACGGATATCAGAAACGACAGTGGTATTACAAATATATACTTAAATATTGGATAATAACACCCAGACACAGAACAAACACAAGTGTTCATCATACGAATGTTTGTCCTGGGTGGGAATCGAACCCACAACTCATGGCGCATGGGGCAGGGTCACTACCGAATGCGCCATCGAGCCAGTCGACCTATACTTGTTGCATCAGTAGTTACCAAGCCTTGCCCGCCATGTTGGAATGGGCAACTACTTAAAATGAGAATCAAATTTAATCGCTTAACGACAAGAAATGCGAAAAGATAGTGATTTGCGTTCAGTCGGTTATTATCTAAAATAATTTAATTGATTTATTATATTATCTATATAAAAACATGAGCCTACTGGCTGATTAGTTCATGTATTGTATATGTTCATTAACGTATATGTACCTATATATGTAATATATATATAGGTACATATACGTTAACTAGCGACCTAACTATGAAAATTCCTATAAAAAAAACACTTGGTACATCTACCTATAAATCCTTATCTTGCACCACATTATCTATTGGTTAAGAAAATATCCGAAAATATCCCTTACGTAATTTAAAATATCTAAAACAAACAGAAGCGGCACTTTATTTTATTTTATGCAAGGATAATAATTTACAAAAAATTAATACATTTTTTTTGGGATCTTAAATCAGGTCGTGCTTAGGTATCGTTGGTTGACACATAGTTTTAGATTCCTAGCTATCTGTTTCAAATAGTTAACGATAAATTATTTGGTTTGCAGATTCTAACAGAAGCCCTGACAGGGAAGGCCGCTTATTCGCGGAGGATCAGATTTACGTCACCGCTTTCAATGGCGAGCTGATGCCCATTTCCATCGTAGCCAGTGAAGTCACCGACACCGCCAAAACCCACTTCACCCAACAGGCTTGCATTCCTTTCATGGGTAAGTTCTTCATTTAAAAATATACATACCTACATGTACGTATATATTGTCCTTCTAACCAATATCGGTCGCGGCGGCCAATGTCAACGAGGATTAGCCAACTTCGCAGAAGATATTATAGTGCACAAGTGTGTGCGCAAACACAGGTGCACTCTCTGTTCCTTCACTCTCATAGTCCGGGTGAGAGGGCAAACCGTCAACCTCCTGATTCCGGGCTGTTACTGAGCAATTTCAATATTGAAATACTTAGCCATCATTTTTTTGGCCCGACTGGGATTCGAACCCGGGACCTCTTGGTCCTTTGGCGGCGCATGCTACCACTAGACTAACGATGCAGACAAGTAAGTATTATATACGTACATATATATACAATGTAATTTAATAATTTAACAAGCACATTTATAATTGTCCAGTCCTCAATCCCCGAAGGGGTGTGTAGGGTCCAAGGAACAGTAAGTTTCTTCGATCACTTTTAGTCAAATATAAAATTGAGCTGGGTTAGATGGAAAATTGTAAAAATGTAGTGGCAAGTTGCTACCCAACACTTAATACATCATAAGTCACGAAACACGGTTTGTGTCAAGCCAACTGTGTAATTTTCTAGTCCCAAACCAAAATGGACAACAAAATATTATCTGTTATTAAAATAATCTGAACTTTATTAATATAGCGCTCATCTACTGACTTTACAATCAGTAAAAGTTGCATGATTTTAATAATAAAATCATCTAAATCAAATGCAGTTGTACAATTGGAGCTGTAAATGGATTTGATGAAAATCCGTTCAGTAAGTACTTGTTGAGAGACAGAAAGGCGGACGAACGGTGGTCTTAGCTACCAATGCCAATGCTGCCAACTTATAAAATGCCAATAAATGCTTCCTTATCTCTTCCAGGTCGCCATTACTACTACAACATGTCGTCTACTACCGAGTGCACTACCGAGACCATTCTCCCCTGGTTCCCCCTCGTGGATGAGTCTTCGGCCTCCAACCAGCTCATCGGTCTCGGTTTCATGAACGCTGGAAAGCTGCCGGAATCCGCTCTTGTCAAGGACTACTTCGAGAGGCCTGGTGAATCGGCTGTGAGGGTGAGTTTTAATCGTGCTGATATCTATTGTAAATTCGAAATTTTGTTTTTAATTCTTCGAAATATACATAAGAAACAGTCGTAACAAAGAGTTAGGGAAGGTGAGTAGTTCTATTTTTTGCCCATGTGGCCACTCCAGCTCGTATGAATACAATCACTGTACAAACGAATACTCACATCTTCTTTACAACATTTATAGGCTTTTAGGAATAAGTTATAAATGTAAACTCCAGAATTATCCAAGCAAGCAATCACATACCTTTAAACTTACTAAACAATGTATTGATTCGTACAAAATAATAACTGCATTCGTGACTTGCGTTCGTGAACAATTCGATTAATGAATTTAAATTCGGCAACATCTCATCACTTACATAGATGTTAATGCAAAGCACGTGGCACATCTGATTTTCATACTTAACGCAGATTTCTCCTATGTGCATATACTCGTTTTTGTACGGAAACTACGATGACATTTTTTTTTTGTCCATAGATGATCGTCAACAGCGGCCCCGAATGCCTGTATGAAATAACTAAGCAGTACAGCGTGCTCACCATGCACATCTACTTTGTCAACTCACCGCTGCTCATTAACTGTCTCTTCTAGAAGTCTTTCACAGAAGATTCAGAAAATCATCTCGCAAAATGTTGTAAACTGAAAATGTAGCCGGTACTTAGCATCTGTTTAACAAATAATATAACAAAATCTTCTAGTATATAATAAAGACACGATTTATACGATAAAATTTCTCAGCATTTTCATTATCTCGTATGCTACTGTTGTTGTGTGTACGTTTCACTTCGAATGATGATTAACCTCCGTATTTACATGTCCTGAAAAGTCAAACATACTTCACTTAATTCGGGAATTGTATCCGATGAACCAATTGTTGACATTACGTACTTACTTGTGCCTTTGTCTGTTTCTGATTCAGTACCTAAGTATTTACTCTATGTAGGTATTATTTATATGTACCTGTCATGTACTTTAGGTATACATAATAAACCACCATTTTAATATAAACATTACAAACCTTATACCCGAACCACCACATGCTTGTATAAGGTAAATTAAAATAGAATTGCAATATACTTACTTAAGTACGAGGATGAATACATACATTCATAACATCACACCCATAATCCCCGAAGGGGTAGGCAGTCAAAGGCAGCATGTCCTTTTAACCGCATTCAGCTATAATAAAACTGGGCTGGGTTAGATAGAAAATTGTGAAAAAGTTGTGACAAGTGGCTAGCTTGTCGCCTACACAATCACATACCCAAAACCCGATTTACGATTAAGTTGCCTTTACGACATGCTAGGCAAGAATCATAGTTGGCACATTCTTTTTAAGCCCCAGACCAACATGGGACGAGTACCTATAATACAATACAAAAATAAAAGTTCATTGCAAATCATGCGATCTTCTTCTAATAGGTAGGTAATAATCCTTTATCAGTATTTGAATATTTGTTATCGTTACTTACATCACGTGAACAGTGTTATCGCAGAAATCATCATTTAAGATACATAATTTATTTGTGTTAATCACAGTGCGTTTGGTGCAAAGGTATTAGCTTCAAGATGATGATGATAGCTGATTCGCCATGTTGATACAAAATAGGTCTAGATGCCACACATCTCTGAAAAACAAAGCTCACAAATTAATAAACACTTAAAAGTCGAAGAATCCGAAGTCAAAATAATATTTTATGGATGCTGCTTTTCTAGGTTAACCAGTTTTAACTAATCTTTTTATTTTAATTAATAGAACACTGTATCCTATCTAGTGCTGCAGTAGAACGTTTTTTTTTCTACGGGCATAGATATTTTACGGGCTAAACGATCATTGCTGTCGGATGTCAATTTTAATATGCTAATTTTTATGAAGGGGAACATGCACCTTATGAAAAATTACCATGAATAATATCTACATACTTACTACTTATTTCTGGCTACTTTATTATAGAAATATATAAATGTGTGTTTAATTCTTCTTTCTTCTTGTTTTTGTTTTACTTATTTACCTCCTCTTACAGCCAAATAACAGTATAAGTTTTCATGGTAACTTTCAACGGTTAACTTTAAATTGCGTTTAATTTTCGAAGATTTAACGCTCTACCGATTTATCGAAGTTAACTTTTTCACTCACGAATTAACGATTAACGAAGTTCACTTTTGGATTAACTGCGCCCACCTATCGTACCATTTGTATGCACAAAACACATAATATACTCGTATTCTCATGACTTGATTACAACACCTATATTTCCATTCCTAATACGTGTAATATAACGTGATACGTTTATTATTAATGGAGAATACGTTTATAATGCGGTCGTCATTTTTCCTATCTCCTTTATTATTGGTCTCGTCTCAGAACGCACAAATGCATAGAAGCACTTTCACAAACGCAGCAAATGCAATATTTCTTTAATATGCATATCATTTTCGATTAGATCAAAAATTTATGCATGTGTTGTGTTGTTTGCGGGTGGATAGGTATTATTCTTTTTGGCCTTGAACAGAAATAATGACCAATTAACTATACAAACATATACATTATCGACCTAATTTGGATTGATTATCTGGTAAATAATTAATCTATTACGATATAAAAGTAACAAGTTAATAAATTTTTATCAGGCACCGAGATTAAAAAACAATCGCCTAATCGCTAACGAGTTGAAACAGTAGGCAGTAATAATGTTTTTTAAGTATTTTTATTAATATTTACACAATCCATCATTTACTAATGTTAAATACCTATTGAACACGGACAATGCTAACCAAATTAAAATATTATATATACCTACTAAGCAATGTTCTATTTTGAGCTTACAACCAGTGGCCGATTTACAGTCTTGGCCGCTCTAGGCCCCAGGCCATAATTCTCAGTACTAAAGCATCATCACTTAATTTTTATTACGATTGGCCGCCTCTAATATCTGGCCGCCCTAGGCCCGGGCCTACTGGGCCTTAGGGTAAATCCGCCACTGCTTACAACTACAAATCTACATTTATGTAGGTAATCATAGCTATGTACAAAGGTGGAACTTTGTCCAATAAGTTGGAGCTTATTATCATTATAAGTAAGACATTATAAATTAATCATTACTAGCCCATTGGATGTAATCGAAAAAAATATTTATTTTTTGTTTCTATTGACACCTAATAAATTAAAATCTGTTTTAATTTATTAGGTGGATCAACGGATATACAGCATGAAGTAGTATAGTCATATCTAAACACAATATATAACGTTTTTAAATACACAACTCGTCAGTTGTTCTCTCATTTTGTATGAAGAATGTCCTGGTTTATTTTGGATTGTTCAATGCGCTTCACAAAAGTTAATGCAACCTGATGACTGGAACATAAATGAAAAAAGAGATTATGAAGCACAAAATGTCATTTTTAACGTCCAATCTGATTTCCAGAGCACACACGAGGTTTTCTAAGCCGGTGGCTCTATTCACATTTGTATGTTTATAATTTATATGCTGCCCTGGGCAATTTCAAAAGTAGTCCAGCATGCTTCAGTAGAGTAATAAATATCGTTGGATTTATCTATCATACTACTTAATACCTAGTTATCTCAAATTAGTACCACAATCACAGCACAGCATGAATAATAGATTGAAAACAATACGTGGATTTTGTTAAGATAAGATGCTAAATTTATCGTTACTGAAAAAAATATTTTTGGTAACTGTTCGACAAGGTATTTTATGTAATCTTACAAAAAACTTCTATCGAATGAAACGAACCGCCTAAAAATAATTTTTAACAAAAAAAAAAAACCCCGCCTTCAAAAACGAACCTAATAAAAGTAAAAAATAATTTTACTTAGGCCAAAGTAATACGTATTTTAATACTTATAAATTAGAAGTCGGTTCCAAGCAAAAGCTTAAATTGGTATAAGAACAATTATCACTCAATAGATACATTTTCGGTGATATTTACCTACTAATATTACTTCAATTGTACCAAGTCATTGTTTTATTCAAGAGATTTGTTGCTTCAGATATCTCGATCAGGGCTTTTGTTTTTGCTATTCTACTTTCCTATAATTTAAATAAAGTATCGATGTTCTGGAAACGTAAGTGTTGTAGAACCACGAAAAAACGAGGATTAGTATTTCCTAAAATATCGGTAAACAATAAAACATACGTAATTAGCAGTCTTTATTTTCCTTAAAATCTAATTATAATATTGATTTAAGCTACTGTATTCGACCAAGTACGTTTAATCATATCGGCAGCTTTCTCTCCAATCATAATTGCGGGTGCGTTTGTATGCGCACAAATTGGCCTGGGGATTATACTTGAATCTACCACTCTCAGCCCCTCGACACCGTACACACGTAACTCAGGGTCTACCACTGCGTTCGGATCATTGGGAGGTCCCATACGGCAAGTTGCGATCTGATGATGGAGAGAGAATGCCAGCGTCCTAATAGCACACTCCCAATAAGCGTCACTTCCTGGTGTATGAGCCTTACAGGTAGGATATTCTGCTAAGTGAAGCTGTGGTGCATACTTCTTAAAAGCTTCCGATTGACCCAGTTTAATGACATATTTAATAGCCTCTATTAAGGTCGCCATATCTTTAGGATCAGTTAAATAGTTTCCGTATAATTTGGGATGAGAAAACGGATTTGTGTCTCGCAGCTGAAGGTAGCCTTTTGATTTAGGCTGTAAAAGCAATGGTGTTGCTGACCATGTATCGAGTCCGCTTAGTGAACCGAATGCAGTGTAGTATGTTTTATCAGAAATTTTCCAACTTTTCCTAAAGGCACCTCCTGCATCTAGTGTTAATGAACCGCCCATACTAATTAACTCAATATCCGGTACTGGCTCTGGATCTTCTGATTGCGACGTTTTGATATAACCGATGCCCTCTACTGCGCCAGGAGTCGTGAGGAGACCATCACCAAACTGAAGCCACTGCATTAGGTTTGGTAGTGTAGCTACTTTCGGTTCAAGAAGACTCGCGTTTGTAGAATTCAATTTGAAAATAACACCAGGGAAAGTAATGTGGTCGTAGAGAGTCTTGCCCACTTGTAAGTCAGCAATCACTGGTATACCCAAAGTTTGCAAATGTTCTTTGGGGCCGACTCCTGATAGCATAAGTAGTTGTGGAGACGCAATGGGCCCCGCGGAAAGAATGATTTCTCTTCTGCAACGTACTGTGTGTTTAATGCCGTTTCTTATGTATTCAACAGCATACGCCCTCTTAGTCTGAGGCTCAATTATCACTTTGGTGGCTCTTGTTTCAGGTAAGATGTGCAGATTCTTTCGTCGTTTGTGTGGATGTAAGAATGCCTTAGCAGTACTCAGCCGATGACCTTTGTTAGTAGTTGTTTGAATATATCCGAATCCTAATTGATCCGGAGCATTATAATCAACGGTTGGATGGCCGAAGTCACGGCCAGCTTGCAGGAACGCTTCAATTAATCCAGTTCTGAAAAACAAATGCAATTTATGAAACGTGGTAAAGTTTTGTATTACGTGTGGCGTAGTGCTGCTAATTTAAAGTTAGAAAGAATTCAGATTATATCTCAGTAGTTCCACTATTAAATTTAAAAGTTGGCTATGGTTTGGCACAAGTTTGGAACTTACTTAAATGGAACATTCTCGACAGTTAGCTCGCCTTGACGGCCGCGGTATGGGGCGTCTTTGTACTTTTTTAGTTCAGATTTTTCAGACTTCTTGTAATATTGCAGAACTTCGTCGTGAGACCTGTTGATAGAAACATTCATTACGTAAATATGGTACTTTAATAATAGTATGTTATATGTAAATTGTTGTCTTAGTTCTAGATCCAAGCGATTAGTAATAGAATGCTTTGCTTTACTATAACTGCCAAGACCTGTTTTTAGTTTCCTGAATATACAAGGTAAAGTTTAATTTGATTCTGCCTTTCACGCTTTGGTTTAATAAAGGCAATATAGTTTCAAGCTATCCTGGGACGTAGGTATAGACTACGACGTAGAGTTCTCAAGAGTAGCCATGAACTAAACTAGAGCTGTGGTTGTGGCCCACTGTCGGTTGAAACATGAAGTTGTTGACAAACTTGCTTAGTTTTGCAAGTCCAGCAATAGCTTGCATCTATTTGGCAGTTTATGTTGAACGTAGTAGAATATTCGAATTGAGTAGGTATACCTCTCATCAATTTACTTCTAAGTTGCCGTTATTATTAATATAAATTTTTATTAATGAACAATTTTAATATGTCTTAAGATGTTTTTGCTGTTTGTAAATTTGTAAATCTGTGTCGTGTCAATAGGTCGATTTTTTTTTTATGGTGTGTCAACAGAATTTTTACTAGCAATAGCATTGATAAGTTAGCTGAAAGGGGGATAAAGAACAATTTTTAACCCTCTTTCAGCTAGCTTTTACGGTAGTTGCAACTCACCAGCCGTAGTTCCCATCAGCAGCTATGCGGTCCCAGTCCTGGGGCCGTCCCCGGGTGTACAGCATGAAGTTGGTGACGGACGTGCCCCCCACCGCCTTACCACGGGGCCAGAAGCAACGTTGCTCTTCGCTTCCTGGAAGACAGAGACAATACGTGAATGAATATACGTTATTAGTATTCCTATTAATAGGCTCTATTAAATTAATAGCTAGCAGCATCCTAGTATTCCTAGAAAAACTTTATGTTCACACAATTTCTTACAGTGTCCTTATTCAATAATCTTTTTTTTTATAACTTGGATCAGATATATCAATATAAAAAAAATACATTTAAGAATAATAATAATAATAAATTATTTATTTATTTATTCCTCTAACAGGTTAGTTATCGTATACAAGAATAAATATTATAATAAGAAAACATAATTAAATTAATTTTAATAGATAATATTATAATGTCCTCCTAACCGATATCGGTCACAGCAGCCAATCTCAACGAGTATTAGCCATCTGCGCAGGAGATATAGTGCACAAGTGTGTGCGCAAACACAGGTGCACTCTCTATTCCTTCACTCTCATATTCCGGTGATACCGCAATTCGACATGACCTGAGAGAGGTCAGGCGCAGGACCAACGGCTTAACATGCTTTCCGAAGCACGGGGGTGATTAAACCGCCAACTTCCTGACTCCAGACTAATAAGTTACTGAGTAATTTCAATGTTTAAATAACCAGCCACAAATGTTTGGCCCGTCCCGGGATTTGAACTCGGGACTTCTTTGTTCTTAGGCGGCGTATGCTACCTCTAGACCAACGAGGCACTCGAATAGATGTAGTACAATGTATTTAATTAAAGCAAAAAAAAATGTTAGGCAACTTGTACTTTCAGCAGTTACAGCACTGTTGTTAATCCTATTAAAATTATTTTAAATACTTGAGTTTTCTAATTATATTTATTCTTAACTATTTGCTTGTTTGATTAAACTCACAAAGGCTGTTGAATACGCTTGCGAATACGAATTTGCTTAGTTTGTCTGTATGCGCCTCGTAAATAATAAAATCATGTAGGTACTTATAAGTATATGATGCATAGAAAACTACCACTTGAGCTTTGCATACATGTCATCTTGTAAAGTTATAGCGGCAACAAGTTACGAGTGCCGGCTGTCTATAAATGGTGCTCATTTGAATAATAAGGCAAGTTACTTTAATAATGTTAATACTAGAAATAATCCCTTTGTCATTGGCATTTCATTAAAAGGATGCAAGACATCACTGTGGCTTATTTACCTGCCCTACACAGAGTAGATAGGTATATATATTTGTTTGTAATTATCTATAATTTATGGTTTACTTAAAAGGCGTTCTTTAATGGGACGATTTAAGTAGCAATAAGTGCTTTTTGTATTGTTCGAATGATCAACGTAAAATTATGTGATGCCATGTTTCTGTCAAAATGCCGATACACTTAATACGATATTTTTAATTATAAAATTTTATTTTTATCAAATGATACTGGATTAAAAAAAAAGTCTATCTGGCAATTTTTAAAATAATGTAAATCCAAATTTCGTACAGGCTTATTAATTTTTTTAAATAGTTTTTGACATCGTACTGAGCATCACGGTTTCATTCGCTTATATTTTACTGTACAAGCGAATGAATATTATGAATAGTATGGATGAATAACAAGTGCTATTTATTAAATGTCAATATAGAATAAGTTACAGTTAATTGATTTATTGCATTCCAATTGTTTACGCAACGAACACGTGTTAAATAATTAGCAGCAATTATTATTACTAAGTCCCAGCTGCGTTTGCAGCCTCTCACATTTTCAAGTTGCACCTTGTTATCTTGCTCGAATAAATTTATCAACTAAACGAATACTTAAGTACTCCAGACCGCACTACTAATGAGAGTTTGAGTGCTTCTACAGCTTTAGAATTTTAAACACCCTGAGACGGAAAAGAAAATTTCGAAGCATTCCAAGTAGTGTTTACTGTGATAAATAAACATGGGCGCTGAAAACTTTGAAATTATTTTGTTGCGCAGCTGCGCCGCAATACACTACTTTTTTACTTAGAAGTTATTCATTGTTCATATTTAATCTTTGATAACTAACTGAAATTATTTCCCTAAGAGTCTCAATAGAAATATAATAAGTTATTTTAGGGTCAACATTTGATTCGTCACCGCGAGTTTTGTAGTTGTGTTTTTTTTCTAAATGAGAGCTTTAATTTACTTTTTTTATCGCAATAATTTAATAATAATTTCATATATTGGCGAAGCAAAGCATTTACGTGTAAAAATTGTGAAGGTATCTAAGAAAGATACTTTGACAGTTTTCGATACAATTTACGCCACGGAAAAAAATATTTATTAAACACATATCAGATTTATATGGTTACTTGCTCTACGAGACAATAATAGTCAATGTAATTAAAGTTTTGCAGGATACACAAAACCAATGCGTTCTGAAGAAGAATTACTACGATTTACAAATGAAAAGATAAAATTAAATAAAATACATAGGTATAGGCATTTCGTATAAACAGCTATACAAATACTGGTGCCTATTTGTCCCGTCTGTACCTTTAAAATATGCATGTTTTACTTAATATTATACTTATTGAAATGTTGCCCCCACAAACAATTTTTTGCATGCCGTGGCAGCTTTTAAATAAGGCAACACTGTAGGCAAGTATCGTTTTTGAAAGTGTATTAACGTATTTTTGGTGTATGTCTTGTAAGCTGCCTTAAATAAATAAATAAATAAAAACTTATTCTCGAATCTCCGTAAGTACTAAGTACATTGAGGAAACCAACTATATTTTGTAATTCTGCTTTTATTAGCAACAGGTTTCTGTATGTACCTAATCGTGATCCATCTGATTATGTCGTTCTTAGACAACTTCTAAATGTCGCCGTGAGAGGCGCGCGGAAAAAACGGATAATCTTTGCATCGCCAATAGAAACTAGAATTATTTATATCCTAAATCCAATAATTTAATACCTTATATACAATTAATGGATTTATTGCTTTTCTTTTTGGACGCTATAGTTCTAACTTCTACTATAAGCGCTTGCCTTAGCAAGCCTGCCTTAACAATAGCTTTCATACCACGTGATTAGCTTTAATCCCCTGTTATAAATGCTACATATAAAACCGTTATTAAATTTGATAAACTTACGTTCTAGTAGAATACTAAAAGGGATAATCTATAAACTTTTTATTATTAAATTCTGTAACGTTTGCGTAAATTTACTTTAAAACTGGCGAAAATTATCTGGATTTGAATTTTCATATATTTAACAAAATGCCATTAACACATCTTATCATTATTGTTTACAGGTTCAGATAAAAAGTAATACGGGTGAATGAGTTGAGTTCCTTCATTCAAATATTTACCCAAGCATACACCAGGCTGGTGTTCCATAGAGTACGGCCAAGTGTAGTCCGTCAGCTGTAGGTACTGTACCAAAGCCGGTATGTCTGATAAGAGCATCTCAGGTTTTCCAGCTTCGATCAGCAGAACTGTAGACTTGGGCTTATCTTCAGTGAGGCGAGCGGCCAGGACTGAGCCCGCCGATCCCGCCCCTATAATCACATAGTCGTACTCGTCCAGGGGACTGGTAAAACCTGAAATGGAATTAAAATCCCATTAAGGCGCGTATTTATAGAACTGCTTACTTTGCTGTCATTTCGCCGGGTGATTTGTTGAGCTCTTGAGATAGTGAAATTTCGTTTTAGCTTTTTATGCGTGAGGAATATTTTTTTTTATTATTGTTAAGTTGTAAGTGTTTTTTGTTACATCAAATGAAAAATTGTGCAAGCTACAATAACAAATACAAATAGGTAGGATGCCGGAATAAATAATGATTGTTGTATTTAAAATACTATGAGCATAGGTAATTAAGCTCTTAGATTTGTGATATAACATTTAGAAACCCATTGTGTATTTTTTGTTACAGATGTTGGTCAAATGATATTGTAAAAAAACTGTCCATAAATTATTATTAGGTAATTTAAATTCGTTTTTTTCTCTGTTCATATCCTGCCCAAATTAAACCAATAGATTCAAATGTTAGCTTGCCTTCTTTACAGACTTACTTTTTATAAAATAGGTTGTAACTAAATATCAACCAAAAATTTTTGTTTTAAATGTGCCATACATTTTATTATCACTTCTTTATTTGCTTAAAAATGTCAACATTTTAAATTATTCTTCAAACTATTGAAACCAAATTAAACTGCATTATCAACTTTTGGAAATAAGACTGTAATGTGTATATATCTGCCAATCTGTAGTGATTAATGGATATTGCATCCGCAATACTTGAATTTACTGCATCCTTTTTTCTATCATGATTGTCGAACAAAGTATACCTATACTTAAGAATTGCACAATTAAAAAAAAATATATTATTTTAACACAATATCTCATCATGGACATGATAAGATATTGTGTTAAAATAATATCAGAAATATTAAAATTTACAGTAGTTAGTAATGTATTCATAATACGAGTACATGAATATATTCACACGCTTAAAACTGAAACAGGAACACGTACATATCTTAAATAAATATATGTTTTAAGTAAAAACGAACACAATCAAATAAAACAAAAATCCGCCCAGTAAATTTAATTATTACTTTTACAATCAATTAGCTTATACATACCTACTAGTATAACATAACAGTTTACTTGTGTTTAATTTAGTATGAACCAGTAAATATAATACAAGTAACAATATCTGTAGGTAAAGAGTACCGATGTAATAATTAAACATGTACTATAATCGATATCGTATCGTATATCGATAAGGTTAGCAAAATATTGTTAACAATATGAACCACAAAAATGTATTAATATATAAAAATATCGTGTTTATGGTCGCACTTGTCCAAAAGTGCTCTATGGATTTTAATGGTTTGTTTTTTATCAAGTATTTGGTAGGTGTAGCTGTGAGAATAGATCGTAAAATTTTTTTCACCCTCCCGTTCCCATCTTCCGTTTTTTATGGAAACAAAATGTTTACCGGGTCACCTTGTACGTTATAAAAATAATCGTCATCAATGACTTACCTTTGGGCAGTGGGTAGCTGTCACGCAGAAAATCGAAAGGATCGTTGGAATTCTGCGGCGAGTAATTCACAGCAACCGTCTGCATCATCATGTTCACGATAGGGCTTTGAGGGTACGACCATAGGAGGAACCTGCCTTTCCTGGTCTTCCCGTCATTATGCTGTTGCTCTATATCTTCAACTTTTGGATCTGTAGTTGTATCCATAACTTTATCTTCTTTCTTATTCCCTGATTCATCAGTCTTGTATGGATAAGGCCAGAGTATACGCGGTTTGGCAATTTTATTTCTACCTTCAGATACTGTTGGTTCATAATGGACCTCTGGTTCATCGATGGTCACGTATTCATCGTCTTCACATTTATTATCTCTTACAAAAATTGCTAGTAGCAACACTATAGTTATAACAGTTCCCTTAAAATTTTTCATTTTGTCTGAAATATAAAAAGGGGTAATGTGATTGGGAATATTTAATGATGTTTTTTATATTAAATTATTGATTTATGTTTTATTTAAATAAGATGTATCATTAAAAATTTGAGTAATAAGTATACCTTTTTTATTTATTCATGTTCGAGTATATAGTCAATGAATATTAAAATAGTAGTTTTAATATTTTAATTATTTATTTTTATTTAAGAAATTTGAGTTTTTTTTTCTGAAAATGATTGTCGTGCTAACGGAATACTCTTACCGTAACCCTTGAACTGTTATCATGGGTATCCATCACTTTATGCACTTCCAAAAAAGTTATAATTATAAAAAGACTAACCTGTGTTATTTAAATTCCTGTACTTTTCAAGACCCGCGTGTCGACATCCCCGCGGCTGAGCGCAGTGTGCCGGCGTTTGAGCTGTGCGTGCGCGCCTTGACCGCGCACTTGTACCGCTACATTGACATGATGACCAATATCGCTCACCCGCATTAAACGACCAAACATTGTGTTTAAGAAACGAGTTAGCGAATAGTGAGTGTGAATAGACGCACGGAACTTTTGCCAGTACCTACGATACCACATAGGCCTGATACGGTACTATTTTAATGACATTCGTTTGCGGACAATGTGTGCCCGATGTACCTAACTAATATTTTTTAATATTTAATAGTAAAGAAAAGCGGGTCAACCGATACATCAATCGATATCTATGAATACCTGCAACATCAAAAGAGTTACAGATAGTGACAGATTTCTCAGATTTATCAATAGGCAGTATCGGCCATTGCCTAGAGGAGAGTAGAGACCAGAAAATCCAAAAATAACATTAAAAGGGCAAAAATTAAGATGGTCTGCGCTCTGCTTAAATTTAAGAAATGACTAAATTTAAATAAGTCTTTTAGAAGAATTCTTCACGGTTAGAGTGTCGTTTAGGAGATGAGTTTTTATTGGACTGCAGTACAGGAACGACAGAAGAGCGACACCGCAGTCCTCTCTGTCGTCTTAACGACCTTCGGTCAGAGGGTAGCCTTCAGGCAACGATGATGCGGGCCCCGACATAGGTGAATTCAGTCGGAAAAATCAAATATCGTCCTATATGTATGGCTAAATGCTTTTGTTTGGTAGTGCTTCCTCAAAAAAATGGTTAGTTGTTACAGGCGAAAGAGAATTCTAAACTCTTCAACTATTAATTCGATTTCCGATTTATGGTACGGAAAGATTATCAGCAAATCAGATTTTGCCATCTTTAACTATAAATAATTATACGTAGGTATAAGATCGGTCATAAGTGAAGTACTATAGTTATACATTTTAATTATATTCTTATCATATTCTAATGTATACTAATGACATTTTAGATACCCCGTAAAAAATAATCAACCCAAAATTCTTAATTCCACACAGATGAAGCCGCGGGAAAAGGCTTACAATCTATGTATATACTAGACTATACTAATATTATAAAGCTGAAGAGTTTGTTTGTTTGTTTGCTTGAACGCGCTAATCTCAGGAACTGGTCCGATTTGAAGAATCTTTCAATGTGAGATAGCCCATTTATCATGGAAGGCTATAGGCTATTTAATATTAACCATAAACGCGGGTATACATATATGTTTAGGTCTATGGACTTATGAGCGCGTTTATATACATATACAACCTTATTTGTAGTATAGACGAAACCTAAAAATTAAAAGTAATAAGTGCAAAACCATACCTACTCGCGGAGAACAACGAAATACCAGTGAGTGTTTTTGAGATACCATTTATTAATATAAAAATATTATATTAATTATTTGTAAATAGGTACTGGACTCGTGTTTCTGCTGGGCTATAAATAAATCTGATATTAAATTTGTTTGATAAAAGATTTTGCACAATTGTCAATTCCAGGAGATTACGTAATTCCAACGAAAACAACAACTGTGTGTAGTACAAATTCCTGTCACATACAAAGATGGTATCTGGTGCGGCGAAATCATTTAAATTCCTGTTATTTAAAAATCACATTGCTTTTATTGCACTTTATTCGTGTGCTTTTAAATCTATCTCATTTTAAGGTATATTTTTTACAGCTGTAGGTACTTCCGTAACATTCTACCTATATACCTTATTTTTAATATATTATAAACTAAACATAAATTTGTATCATGTTTTAACCAACACTAGGTGCGCCTCATTGGCCCCATGGACACGCTGGTCCTAATCGCAGCGAGGAAGTTAAGCGCAGGCCCAGCAGACAGCCGCGAAAAACTTATAAATTAAATATACAAACCGTAATTTTTTGGTGGCAAACTCTTTGGAGATAGAAGTGCTCATTAGAACCCCTTATTCCTAATGTCTATTGGGAAATCCTTACTTGTAGAGTTCTGTATAATAACCTCACTTGAGAAGGGGGTTTTCACATAGAACGATGCTATATGTACATTACACTGTGCCAAAATAGACATGTTTTTGCAGAGTAAGTATGTACCTTTGTTTTTTGATGTAACCGTGGAGGAGGAACAACAATTTCTACTCTATTGTTTAGATTTGAGTGAAGTATTAGTGTTAAAGGTACATTAAAATTCATACATTTATTCATGTTCAATCTTTACTTAGTACAATCGTTTAAAAAGGAATAACGGCAATACTTATTTTAATCACTATCGACCCCTTAAAATAAAGTACAATTAAAAACAAAAGGCAATTAAGAAAATGCCTTACCTGCATAAAAAAGTAATAAAATAAATTTATACTGAGTTTAACCATGTTGTACCTTATAAAAATCAACTAAGAATAAATAATTTAATAAAATAAGAATTTGCCGTTTTAAGTATTAATAAAATATTAACAAAATAATAAGGGTTTACTTTGGTTCATGTGGGTGGCTTGGAAAGATGTTAACGGCGTTAATGGGAATGTCCCCACATAGGGCTTTTGAATATTCAGGTAAATTTACTTTGAAAGCATTCAGATATTTTATATAAAACATTTCTCCGGATGGCTACTATAAATGTACAGTTGTAAAATAATGTCTACCTTTACATCCTCGGTTTTATGAAACTTTATTGTTAAGAAAATCCTGCTATCTTAATTTTACAATAAGTATTCTATTTCTGTTTTCTCGGGTATTTTTTGTAACATACTATTACCATTTTATGATCAACATCTGCGCTGTCATTATTTTTTACAGAATCCTTATACAAAACCTATAAAAAGCTTCTAAATAACATCGAAGATGAAATACCTCTGTGCTCGCCTGCACCGTTCGGTTCGTTGACTCACCCGTGCGGTAATTGAGTCGTCCACACATCATATGTTATTTGCAAGACCCATTACGGTAGGTCACTGTGTACAGAATACGACTCAATCTCTTTAATCCGTTAACTCATTCCGATTTACGGTTGAGTGGCCGCTCGAGTCGTGGCCCGAATGTAAAAAACTTTCGAGCGGACAAATAAACGTATTAAACGAAAATGGAATTGAGTCAACATTAATCATCTCTGTGATTTATTCGGTTATTGTTGAAGCTTCCGTAAATATATAAATTAAGCAACATTTTTGTGAAGTTTTGAAAATTCATATTCCGAAGAGATAGTAAATACTGCGTGGAATAATCCATATCCGTGGTGCTAATCTACATTTCTTGCAAATATTATAGTCCACATTGAAGATATAAAAGCAGAAGTAACTCTTGTCTGTATGTTACACATTTCAATCATTTATCTGTGATAAATAGGTAGGAGATGGATAAAAAAATAGAAGCTCAAGAGCACAAAGGCTTATCTCTGTATTACCTTATGCACTTTTAATTTTTAGACCATATTTTCAATTGCATTTATATTCGCCCCGACTTCGTCCATATCATTTTAAGTCAAGTACTAACGGATGTTGTTATTACATCAGCTAGATTTTAGATTACATACCACTCCATTTCATGATCATGTCGTTATTACGTTAGTTTACAGGTAACTTGATTTTCTTGTTAATTAACAGACATAACCAGGTGTTACTCAAATGAATTGCTTAGCTCAAGCTGTTTGAAAATAAAATATTAAGTGGTACATAAATTAAAATATTACTGTCAATTAAAATGTATAATTGCACATAAAAATATGTACAATGCGCTTGAGTTGTTTAATATTAGTATTATATTCAAATAAAAATACCATCACCCCAGCAACCCCAAAGGGATAGGCAGAGTCCAAGGATTAATGAACTCCTTAAACCGCTTAGCCAAAAATAAAAAATGGGTTTGGTTAGATAGAAAATTGTAAAACCTAATGATAAGTTCTAGCACTTCAGCTAGATAATCAAATCCAACACTCAATACACCGTTACGTTAGTCGCCTTTTACGACATGCTAGGCAAGGAACACAGTATGATATAGGAAAATGAAATGAGTAACTTTTTATTTTAGTTAAAATTATAAATATTGTGGTAAATCATATAGTAGTAGAGGCCGTTGACCAAATGTCATTCAGGCAAAGCCGCGAGCAAAAGCTAGTGGCCTAGTTAGCAAGCAAGCAATTTTGTTAGCAATGTTGGAGTTGCGGTGTAAAGTACAACATGAATTTTACGTGCAAACAAGCCTAGCTAATAATAAAAGTGCTAAACTAACTCTGTCAGTCAGTTTGTAACGTCTTCACGCCTAAACTTTCCGTTGGGATGGATTTTGGCATGCCTAAAATTTGAACTCTGAAACTTTTCTTAGGATTCAAAATTTAGGCATGTGAAATTCAAAGTTTCAAGTTTCCCCATTTCAATCCACCTACTTTAGGCATAGGCTAATATTATTATTCATCAGGGATAACAAGTAACCTGTGTCTTTACATAGGCTACTTGTCATCCAGGATGGAAAAAAGTATTGATAGGTACACGATCTGTACCATACTGATTTTCTCTCGGCCGAAACCGCAGGCAAAGCTAGTTTCGTATACAAACGTACGTTCTATTTCTTTAGCGTTGTTAAGTAAAGTTCACGTGCGACGTCCTCACGACTCTTCAAATTAGCATAGTCGCTCAAAATATAAGGATACGGCAACTGCAGCTGCACTGAGCCTCAATGTCCCGTTATGCGCTCACTCGTGCCAACTGCCGGACCACAATTGCGAAATAATGTTTAAAATAAGCATTTTACAGTTAGGTCCTTGCTCCTGGCCTTCCGGCATCTTGTATATTTTTTTTTTTGCATAACGTAATATGTTGTAACACATAAACAAAGGTATTTTTACAAATATTTTAAGACCTTCTATATAACTGGTAGATATATATAATTCTCATAGGATGAACTTTCTTCGATAAAACTTAAATATTGAAAAACATTGATTATGTGACATTACTTATTAAATACATTTGTCGCTCAATAGCACGCGCGTCTCAATGCAAAGACTGTTTGTTTCAATTTAACTAGAACACAAATATGTGGCTTATATTTTTTTTTAATCAAATGGAGGATTCTAACTACTGTGAGTGAGGGTAAACATCGTAATGTAGCTTGCACATTGCAATAACTATGGATATGTAAACATACTTAAACCATTTAACTGGTTGCTTCAATGTATAACCAAAATCACTAAAGCCAGCCATCAACCCGAGTGAATTTTGTAAAGATATAAAATTCTATTGTTAAAAACCAACAAATCGAATTCGCTATATCTTGTTTTAATTCTTTACTTTCTCTAATAATCAGTAAAATTATGTACGGACATATAAATAACATTTTACCAAAAAAGTATTACAAAACTATTAAAATCAAGTTATGTATATTTAGGCAAAACACCGAAACGAATTTTGAAACAGTTAGGATTATTTTTTTAAACAAGTTCCTATTTTGTTTTTCTTAAGCATACAAAGTGAATACACCCAATTAAGGGATAGAAATACTATCATTTTAATTGAACAGGTTTTAAGTAGGTATGTAATAATGGTTTATAGTGGCATATTCGTGTCAAAAACGTTGGAATCGTATAATTTCCATAACTGGAATTTATATATAGCCGATCTTAGATACCATATTTTAATTATGTTCCGCATATATGCGGCAGTGAAAGCGTCTATTTTGGCGAGGTCAGTGGGTTATAGGCGACAGGAGACTGGGGCCAGGTGGCGGACTTTCTTTGGTTTGTTTGGCAAATATGAAATGTTTGCCAAACATTCTTTTGAGGAAGTAAGAAAGTTTTACTCCCACCAACAGCGGCTTCTATTGCGTTTTTAGATGTTTGCCATGGCTATCTTGGCTTGTTTCATTAAAGTATTCTAATGTAGGATTAGCTTAATATGTTTACTGACTTTAAATGTAACTAATTCTTATTGTAGTTCAACTATTTATAAAAGAAAAAACTGTTAAAAGTTAAACTTTAGTCCATTGATAAGCTCGATGGCGCATTCGGTAGTGACCCTGCCCCATGTGCCAAGAGTTGTGGGTTCGATCCCCCTACCCGGGACAAATATTCGTATGATGAATACTTGTGTTTGTATGAGATGTAGTCTGATATTTATTAATTATTTATTGATTGTTAGGATACATTTATAGCTTATCCATCCACCTATATAATATTTTACCCATATAATATATCCTACCTTTATAATGTTATAATGAAATTTGAGACAGGAAACTTTTCAACGAGTTAAAAATAATTTATTTCAAAATTATACTCATATTATACTCATTCATACAATAGATTTACATAAAACATTTTGTTTCATCAAGAAATTAATTCCCACATCTACTTCAAACACATATAACTTCAACTGCTAATACTTCTAAGGTGATGTGGATTTTAAGCAAACAATAAATTAACATAACTCTGAATAGACATTAACTATGAGAGTGGGCACAACGTATCTAATATTTGCAGTAATATACGACAGGTTTACAATACTTAAAGTTAAACATAAGCACTCGTGCGTCCATTAATATTTATTTAATACGGACACATGAACGGAGAATATTACTATCCAAAAGTAAGTATTAGTGAGCTTATAAAATCACTATTTGATGTAAGGAAATGTATTTAGTAGGTAGATATTGGTCCAGATGTAATCTTTAGGCGTAATATACCTATATGCAGATATATATTACGCCTCTACATATTTCTATATACACTATAGACACACTAAGCTCACTATAGATACACTAAGCTCATGTTAGTGCTTTACGTAGTAAATTACTTTCTAGCTGAAAGTAATCTACTTCTGTAGCACTAAGTAGGTGTCTATTTATATAGATTTAAGATTATTTGAAATTCTTTGCACGTAGCATTGATACGATATCACTATGTATGTTACCTATGTAGCTAATGGATCAATGTTAACTGTTAAAAAGGTATAGAGTGAGAATTTCTGGAACAGTATTGATCGGAATAAAGAACATTCGGAATACCTTCAAAACAATAACCTGCAAATTATCCAAAGCAAACATTTGAAAATTCAGGAATATTTTTTCTTAAAGTCTAATATATCGACTCAGCGCCATCTACCTTCTTCTTAGCACATTTACTGCTTTCGTCTCGCAGGCTCTGTAAATTAACTCGTCCGTCGTATCTGGGTAGGTATGACAGTTTCTCAGCACGAAAGTTTGTAGTTAATCTGACAATGTATATGTAGATGGCTCTAGCATGGGCCATTTAAAATAGTAAAAAATATAAAAACGTTGATTCAGCTCTTGATAAACCAAAAGGTTTTTTTCTGTATCTGTTTAGACATAAAAGAGTCTATGTAAGTCTCTTTTATGTCTTACATAGACTCTTATTGTCTTCTGTATTTCCTGAGAATACCTGATACTAGTCCAACCAAACGCTGATAAAATCACTTCAAATTGTCCCATTACTGTTGGTCATCATCTTCCTAGCGTTATGTCCCGTGCTTAGACGGGGTCCGCTTATACCGTGATCCAGGATTTAGCGAGTCTGGTAATTACATTGAAGCGTTTGCCGATCTGACCTTTGTAACCCTGAGATAGGGGAACCAGACAATTTTTGGATCATGGTTAAAAATCTAAAGTTGTTTGAATTTGCATGTTTCATCACGATGTTTTCCCTCACCGTCGAGCTAGTGGTATGAATACGTAAATAGATTTGAAAAATCCAGAGGTACGTGCCCGGGTTTGAACCCACACTCCTCAGTTACGAGGCGCGTGTCCTTACCATTGAGTCCCATTACTGTTGGTCTGGGCCCCAAAAATAATATACCAACCATGTTCCTTACCTAGGATATCGTATAATGCGCGACAAATGGTGTATTGCGTTGTGGGCTTTTGATTATTAAGGCTACGAGCTAACGCCTTCTAGAGTAATAAAATAACTTTTTCGCAGTTTTTTCATCGAAATAAATAAATAAATTCTCAAGACTGACACACCAATTTACTAGTTACAAACTAATCTTATAAGCTTGTGCTATGGATACTAGGTGAACGTACAAACATACCTAAATACGGTTATAAACATACATGACTCGATTACAAATGGCCATGTTCATCACACAATACATTTGCCCCTAGCGGGATTCGAACCAACGGGCCTGTCCATCTAACCCAGCGTTTCTCAAAGGGGGGTACGCGAACCTCTAGGGGTTCGCCATTCGATCATAGGGGGTTCGCGGTAAGGTTTTCGTAATGGAGGATGAACGACTGACCCGTGCGACACGCTTGTCGGCGGGTGCGCTATTGAACGTACTCTGAGGAGGGTGGGTCTAGGGGTTCGCCGTCCTCTGGAGAATTTAAAAGGGGTACGTGGAGCCATAGGTTTGAGAAACCCTGATCTAACCCAACTAAATACTATTATAACCTAAATACTTATAGTTTAAGGAGCTTATTGCTCTTTGGACTCTGCCTACCCCTTCGGGTACTGCAGGCGTGATGGTGCCTTCTTCTTCTTACTTACACTATACCCCGTCCCTAGTTGGGGCCCGCTTAGATCAGTGTTCCGTAAAGCGTGTGCCGCGGCAGACTAGTGTACCGTGGTCATAACTTGGTGTGCCTCAGAAAAATAAGCTAAATAGACGCGCGGAAGAAAAATACTTACTTACACAGATGTTAATCACGCGAGTGCACATGTTAAATGTTGATTACTATTCCTTAAAAACTCATTTTTTATCAATTGAATCCTTGAACACAAAAAGTCAGCGGAACACTGGCTTAGACAATGATCTTAGATTTAGCGAGTCTGGTTATTACATTGAAACGATTGCCGATTTGTCCTTCGTAATGGTATGTATGTAAATCAGCTCAGATAGTTACAGACACTGACGGCCCAGCATGCACATTCATTCCCTTATCCATTCCAACGAGTTCCAATTGACAAAATGAACGAGGTTTTAATTTAAAGCACCTATTTATTTCGCAATGAAGAATCAATAATGTCGGGGTGTAATATCAAAATGGACGCTCTCAATCACCCGTGAAGAGAGACAGGCACGCGCGGGACCTTATCGGTATATTTCAGAGCGCATTGGAAATCTGGATTCACGGTAATTAATCACCTTGGGGACTCACTATCGCATCAGTATTTTGCGCGATATTTGCGCTGGCTAAACATAATTTGTGGATGTAAATTAATTGTGTACTCGTAGTCTACATAAATACTTACCTACCATTAATCAATTGGACTTTTCTTTCACTTTTGCAGTACATCTAGGTATACATGTTTGAAGTTTTTGAACATGACATGTAAATGTACCACATATTAGAGATAAGTAAAACATGTTTTAAAAAAAGGCTATCTGTTCTGTTTCTTGCGGCACGTCTTCTCATCAGCCCATTCACTTACGTCGAGGTACTGGTAGGGAAAAAAGTGTGATGTGCAAAAGAATATGTTACAAATCTACTTGCAGAAATAAATCATTTCATTTCATTTCATATAAAATTCTTTGTCCTGAATGACTGACTGATGGACCAATGCACAGACTAAACCGCTAATCGTAGAGCCCTGAAACTTGGAGGGTGTGTGCTTTGTATGACGTAGGCATTCGATGAGATAGGATTTTCAGAAGTTCTACCCCTAAGGGGGTGAAAAAGTGGGGCAAAGTTTGTATGGGACAACGTGACTCGTTGGTCCAATCAACTTCAAATTTTATATAAACATTCTTTAACAGAATTGACCTTGAACCTTCTACGTGGATGAAGTCGTTGGCAAAAGCTATTACATTTAAAGGCATTATAGCAGGGCATCGACCGAATGATTGTAGTGCCACAGAGCAAGCTTAGCTAAAGTGGTCAAAAATGCAGACATATATAGGTTTTCCAATGAGAGAATGTTTTTAATCAATTGTGTAAGACTTACGGCGCGTAACATTTCTTTTCAATTTATTCCGAGGGCTTGCTCAAAGGGCAATACTATTACCTAATGTAACATAAACGTATTTTGGTTCAATTTAGGTTAATTTGTGCAGATATTTTTATACATTGCATTAATTTAAATAAGTTTTAAATGGAAACCTATTAGAAAAAATAAGAAAGTAATACCTAAGTGTAAGTGATTTTTGCAATGAAAACTTTTATGGCCACTATACGTAATATATTTAAATACTTTTAATCTTTGGATAATGTGGTTATTAGACGTAACTACAAATAGTATAACCATTGTGGTTTGTGAAATGATGTTGATTTTAGGGGGAAATACTACAGCCAGGGTGCCGAGTTTTAGGTACTTTAGAATATAAGTATATAATAGATAGGTACTTTAGAATGCTTTCCTACATAAAAAATAGTAGATATAAAATATACCTACCTACGTTTCATAATGACCTCAAGGTCTCTTATAAACAAGGAAGCATAGACGCGATGCGTGCTCTGAGCTATTCCATTTACTAGTAAGCTCAGAGTCGCTTCGTGGTTGGTAGATAGCTGACGAAAATCCGCTGCCAATCAATTCGTGAAAGGGATATCCACAAAAAGTAAGCTTTTGACTCACAAGCGTTCACAGTCGCTCCCGCCTCCGCGCCGCTGTAGTGCCAACCGCGGACTAATAAACAACATTGGCTATTCTAACATTAGTAGCTTTATGTAGGTACGTACAGTTTTCGAGTTTTTATACAAACCTTCGGCAGTTGGAGGTTCGTTTTTGCTGTCTCGGAAGCCTTTGAGAAGGGTAGCTACCTAATCAGTTAATGCTCGGCCCTTTATTCTGCTGGATTTGAATAGTCGATAGTTAAATATGCTCAGTTTATTCATTCCTTTTACATCTGATACTGTTATGAATACTCGGAATACTGGAATACAAGCATGAATGGCTTCAGTAATGCTTAACGTAATAAATTTTACAATAATGTTATGTATAAATATATCATTAAGAGGAGTCCTATTTATTGTTTAATGGTTTCGTAAGATAAAATATGTAATCATGTGTTTTGTTGCATATATAGGTAAGTATAAATACGAGTATACTGGATGAATACCGTAGACGTTATCATAAATTATTGTGCTATTTTCGTTATAATGAAGCATCAGTTGTCTTTTCATACATTATCAGAAAGTTAAATCTTGTTTATCATGCAATATAAGTAACTTATAGAAACTAAGTTTCTATATATAGAAATAACTGTAAGAACATATAATATTAAAATAGACCTAAAATTTCTGAACGATGTTAACCGAAAACTAACACTGGGTCTCCAAAATCAAAACAAAGCAAATATCAAAATGACAATAGTTACATTGACTCCGTCCCATAGCTACAAATCATCGTTTATAGGTTCCACGAGTCTCCCTCGTAGAAAGAAATGATCATTCGCATCCCCAATATTTGTATTAATACAGAATGGTGGTTCAAGTTCTCTTGCAATTTCACGGTGCCTTGGACGAAAATATTTGTTGATACAGATAACGAAATGAAACGGGCAGGAAAAGGGACGGCATTTTCTCCCAAGCGATTCTGAGAAATGCACACCACAAGATGCACAATTTGTTTTGTAAGCTACATTCGCTTGTTTGCAATGAGATAAATAATTTAATCGCTTTATACATTTTATACTCTCATATCATCACTAGAAATAATACTGACTAGGAGACTAAGTGGATTATACATTATGTAGCACGTGAGTACCTCGATCTTTCTGCTGTGCTTTTTATAGTTAGATACATACATACACATCATCACGTCCGTAATCCCGGAAGGGGTAGACTTGTTTTATTCAGCCTAGATTAATCAGAAGTACTGATTTGGAACGCGTCCTGCAGAGAAGCCCCAAATACTTCTGCAGTGTCCCTGCCTGACGTCGGCGCCTTAAATGGCCTTTGGGGCTGTAGAATGTCTGCGGGGGGCCTTCACTTCGTTAAACAGCCCCAGAGCAGACGACGACACGTGTTAACCCGTTCGCTGAATAGGATCATCATCTTCCTAGAGTTATGTCCCGTGATTAGACGGGGTCCGCTTAGACCATCCAGGATTTAGCGAGTCTGGTAATTACATTGAAGCGACTGCAGATCTGACCTTTGTAAACCTAAGATAGGGGAACCAGATTTTTTTTGGATCATGGTTACAAATCCAAAGTTGTTTGAATTTGTAGGTTTCATCACGATGTTTTCCTTCACCGTCGAGCTAGTGGTATAAATACGAACATAGACTTAAAAAATCCAGAGGTACGTGCCCGGGTTTGAACCCGCACTTCTCGGTTAAGAGGCGCGTGTCCTTACCATTGAGCTACCACCGCTCCGCAATAGGTTCGCTGAATAGGATTAAGATAAAAATTGATCTGATGATTCAAGTGAAAAATATGATAAAGTGCCATTGTTAGCACCTGTGAAGTATTCTGGGGCTATCTCGCTCTCGAGGTAGGCCGCAAGGCGGCTAAGGTGTGTCGTGTGGTTTCCGTAGTGTCCCGGCCTAAAATAAAATAACTAAAATAAGGCCACCGTAAGGTTTAGTAGTTAGTGGAACGGCGGCTCCCAACCGTTCTTAGTTTGACACCCACGTAAACAGAAACGATTAATCAGTATATTATAGATCTTTATCAAAAATTTATAATATTTCAAAAATTTACCTGTATTATTAGTTCTAGTAGTATACGCTATGTCTTCTAAGTAACGCAAATGTATTTATGTCATTTCTAGGTTCCAGAAAGTGAAATCGTGCTTCCTAAGTATTTCGCTTTCTTGTACCTAATTTAGTTTGTTACCTTTGATTTCCAATCAAGCGTAAATCGGATATAAGTAATACTTAAATTATTAGGAGAAAAGTGGTTCCATTTTCCCTCCATTTCGATTAAAATTGCTTTAGTACATAAAGACAATAATAAATTACAAAACATCGATACGCAGAAACAAACAAAGAAAAAAAATTTTCGACAATTTAGTTTTAATGAACGACATTACCTGACAACGTTATATTGGACAATACAACATTAAAATCAACATTTATTATGTATTTATAATTGTTAAAGTTTCAAATACAAATTATCTAAAGTATATTTTTTTGGGTGCATAAATTTATATTTAATCAATTATACATACATAACATCACGCCCATAATCCCCCAAGGGGTAGGCAGAGTCAAAGGGACAGCAGTCCACTTTAACCACATTCAGCCAAATATAAAACTGGGCTGGGTTAGATGGAAAATAGTGAGAAAGTAGTAACAAGTGGCTAGCTTGTCGCCTACACAATCACATACCCAAAACCCGATATACTTACCATTAGTCGCCTTTTACGACATGCTAGGCAAGAAACACAGTTGGCACATTATTTTTAAGTCCCAGACCAACACGAGACAATGGGCTGGGTTAGATAGAAAATTGTGAAAAAGTAGTGACAAGCGGCTAGCTCGTCGCCTACACAATCACATACTCAAAGCCCCATATACCATTAGTCGCCTTTTACGACATGCTAGGCAAGAAACATAGTTGAAAAATTCTCTTATAGTCCCAAACCAACACGGGACATATTAATTATAAATATTCAATATACTTTCCTATTTAAATAATAATAGAAATTGTATTCTTCCTGTGAAGCAAAATTCTTCCTTGCCAATCTGCTAAATAGATGTCTTGTTCATTTTTATTTCACTATTAATAAGGTCCCTAACCTTGTACGCTATGCTTTTGAGGCACTAAAACCATTAATTATATCAACAAACTCCCGCCGCAGATTTCCGTCGCGAGTTCTTTCTAAGTGAACCACTAGAAGATATTAATTAAAAAACATTCCCTAACTTGTTTTGAAATTCCACTTTGGCTTACTGCAGAACATTTACGGTCAGTGGTACTTCCTAATTAATTGAGAGAAACGCCGGCGTTTTACTTTTAACTTGCATCAAATATAATCTCCCGCACCAGTGCGAATCCACATATATGAAACCACAGATGACAATCAAAGAAAATTTATTTTCCACAGCGATCCCACAGTTAACAGTCCGATACAATGATATTGCAAAATAAGGCGTAAATATACGTAGATAATGCAGTTTATACTTCTACAACGGAACTTGTCGAATAAAAATTACATTTCTAACGAACGTTAGACTAATGTGTTGGTGAATTTGGGCGTTTGATTCAGCATTCACTTCACAGAGCTGTGGGTCTCATTTTAGCCATTATTATTCTAAACACAAACGGGTACAATCTTTCCCGAAGTTCCTAACGTCGGTGACACTTTTACTTTGCCTTTGATATAATAATCACTCCTCTCCGAGATCACTTAAATCTGGAAGCTTGTTAAGGTGTTTTATAATATTAAATCACTCCAGCCTTTGACATCTATCGGCTGCAACTTTTTGCTTTTATATTTAGAAAAAGTTGCAATAGGTATTTGGGTAAAACAGGTCATCCTTTTATAGGAAAATCTTCAGTCTGAAGTATTACATCTTTTTTTATTTTATATTAAATAATATTACTTTCATCAGTTGAAACTTACAAACAATTTCACAGGGAAAATTACAAAATGTTATGAGTTAAAAGTGGTAGGCAAAAGCTAACTAAATTCAGGGCCGGATTATTTAATCTTGAATTACTTGGAATTAACAGGATTTAGCCTTGAACATTTTTGAGAATGCGGGCCTTTTTTTTTGTATCGCAAACAAATGCTTTACGCACCGTCACCCTACCCGGGGGGTGTATGGGACTCCCGGGGGCCCTTGAGTAGGGGGCCCCTGCTCCGGCCAAAGATGGTAGTGGCCGGGGTATACCCACTAAAACTCCGCGGTACCCCTCATCGCTTGAGTGAAGGTGTTTACGGGAATCTCGGCACAGCCTGCGCTGCCGTAAACACCTCCGGTGAGAATGCGGGCCTAATTTTGTCTGCAGTAGTTTTATCGGCATCTACAGCCGCAGATTGTAGTATCGTGCTACGAACATACCGTCGCTGTATTAGACGAGAAAATTATTCTTAACTAAGACGCTTACTCGTTTCGAGATAGTGCCTTACAGTTTTAGGCAAAACAGATAATTGTTGGTTGAATAAGCGGATTCAAAAGTCAAAGTCTAAGGTATTTTCAGCACGTTTTAGATAAACTTGTACATTGTTGTGAAATAGAAGAAATGCCGTGCCTAACCAACAATGAATATGAAACACCAATTTGCGGTAGCTGGATGCACCGTTTGCCCTACGTACGAGTAGATATAGGTAACGCATAAAACACAGCGATCTGTCAGCGGAAAACGAGCAAAAACAACAAAGCGTGCATCCGTATATTCAGTTACAAACAGTCTGACATGTTTTATTTAATTGTAGAACTCATTGAGCCTGCACTGCAGCGGCCTATATTTTTCCAAGAGAAATCTGTCCTAGATTTCACAATGATTGTGTTATTAGTATTTGTAGGTACATTAAATATTCTTACGTTGGCCTGGGATTCCAAAATAATGTATCAACTGGGTACCTTGCCTCATATGTTGTTGAAGGTGAGTAATGGTACAGTAAGTAGTGGGTTTATTATTGCGATGGACTATCTGTAGGATGAACTAGGCACCTTTTCACCACTTTTCGTGATATTAATAAAGATGATGACACAATATATTATTTTAAGTAAGTAAATATCCACCTTTTATCTTAGAACGCAATGACCTTCGTGGAGTCATAACAAACTCTAGCCACAATTTTATTTATCCTGATTCCTTGCGGATATCTTTACAAAACATCCAAAGCCTTTCACATAAAAACTTCTGAGTTTCTGATCGCTAGTATCGGACTCATAAAAATAGATTTTATTGGCCCGCTACTTATCATTACAAACATTACTTTGTATAGGCTTATATTTACTTGAAATACTTAGAAATACTTAAATGTAATTATGTACTTATATAATAATCCTCATAATAAATCTATGTGCTGTCAATCGTTATCCTCCGAAGAATTATTAAAAAAACAAAATATCTCGACAATATTATAAAATCGCCGTTAAGAAGTAATTTTTTAGAGAATGCAGACACGATATTTCGAAAGCTTTGAAAGTGTAAATAAAAAACAAAAACAACGTAAATAAAAACATCTACAAGAACACGCAACAAAGGTCAACGGTAAGCCCATAAAGTATAAAGATTAGTAAAAAGATTTAAAAGGCAAGTACAATTTATTTGATAATATATACCTTCTATTCTATATACTTTGTAAAAATTATTCCTATTCTCATCTTAATTGTGAAAAACGAATAAACGAATGTGTAGCAATAGCAAATGGTTTTGAATGATTCAATTCTTCGAAAGAAGTAACAAAGCGATTTGTATTAAAATTGTACGTGAAACGATCTACGTGTAGATATACAGCAATGTACGTATTATAACTTCGTACGTTTTAATGTAGTATACGTATTAACAGTAGCTCATAGTAGTACCTAATAAATTTAAATATTTCAAATAGTCCTTGCCGCCTTTTAGCGAATCTTCAGTGGTTTTTGGTGTGTGGAAAATCACTTCAAGAGCCAATTACCGTCTGGCAAATTAGATGATTTAAACAGATATCCGCTATAGTTCTCCATAGGCAAGTATTTCCTTCTATTCTTCGTTTACTTAGTCTTCTTTTCTCACTATAATGCGGCATTGGCCTTTAGGTACCGTTGAACATATTGTTACGTATATTTCATCTCATATTTAGATCAAATTCATTGTAAGCTTTCTAGATGTTGGATCGATGTCACCATAGAAGCTTTAAAAAGCCCAAGCTTCCTTGTGATTTTGAAGATATAATATTAAAAGTACCTAAATTTTCAATATAAATCCTACTTAAATTATACATTTTGGTGCTAGAGTACCTAAATTAGGTATATTCCTGCCTAATTGGTCATTTGCGAAGCCGAAATGATGCCTATTATAAAGTATTGTTTATTTTTTGTTTCCAGCCCATTGCAATAAGCTCCAAATTTCTTCGAATTGTCTTATTTTAATGAGTTATTTAGCTATTCAACAAATTTAAGTATTTTTACATCTACTAATAATATATATGATTTTTCTTCTAATGTAATAGATACACTTACCCTAGAAGAAAATAAATCGAACCGAATCGAAAAATTCAAATCACTCGTAGCTTCAATATCTAACGGAAATATGTGATGTGAGATTAAGCGGATATAGAATCGAATCATGATTGTGATGAATTTATTTTCCTCTTTCCTTTACTTTATTCTCTAACTCCACTTCGTAAAAAGGAGACAAGTTTATTTTTCTCAAAAAACATTACCTTAAAAACAGTTTAGTTTCTGCTTTATTATTGTACTGTGGCATCAAGCCCAGTACGTTTCAAGACACGTAGCGGGGTACGTGTCCGCGAGTTAGCCGGTTTACCCCATTCCCGTAAAGTGAAGTGCAATTAGGAACTTATCGCCGGAGATGCCGGCAACTTGCCACTTACGCCGCAACTCGGCCCGTGACGCTTTTATAACCTATCCATACATACGTACGGTTCGCACAAATACTACCGTCATATCCTTATCTTTATCTAAGCTTTATAAAACAAATCATCACACCGAGCAGACCAAACAAAATATTTTAGGGGCTATTTACATATATACAATTCTCAGATTTATTTTCAGGATAATTAACTTAGTTCTTATTATACACGAATGAACTATCAGAAGCCTTCTTATAAGAAACCTTCTTGTGCCACATTAACAACAGAAGTATTCGTGGCCAAATGCTTACTTAGCTCAGTTTGATAATAAATATATTTCAATGAAAAAAAACAGTACTTAGTCTATTTGAAATTTTAATCCACTACCAAAATCGTAAAAGTGTTGAATAAATCGAATAGACAAGCTTCAGACGTGGATTAAATTTTCAATAGGATGCACTATACGGGTTACCTACATTTGATTTCTAACTTTTTTAATCTTTATGAAATGATATTTATGCTATCAAAATATAGCATAATCATTTTCAGAGACGATAATACGGTTCATAGAGTAATTTTATCCTTTCACGGAAGCCTAAAATTTTCGCCATCGAATCGTTCCAAATTAGCGTTGTCAAAACCGTGTATGCCTCTGTCAGAGCAGTCATTAGGGAAAATTGGACCTTCGGGATTAGAGGATGGGATGACACATGACTGTCACTCGTCAGTTTTAGTTTTTTGCTCATCACCATCTTGTGTCGGTGTGTATTTTGTTTATGCCAAATCTACTATCGTTAGTGATAGCCACGTTGAATTTGCATTGGTGTCTGTGGGTTTCTACATGCCCAACAGGGCTCCCACAGTTTAATCGAGTTAGTGCCACACTACCAAAGAAAACAGGCGGAAAGTAGTGGCTCTTAAGCTGCTGTGCTCCGTTCATTGACACAGAGTAGTTCAAGAGACTCAACTCTAAGGATTCGCAGCGCGAACTACGACCTAAGTTGCTTGTCGCGCTCTTATGCCGCCGACGAGGTGAACCCTTAACAAAGTCCTTATAGTCCTTATACCTTACATATCGGCTTGACAACGTGCGAGTTGAGTCGAGAATAATAAATATGTTTACAGTTACCGCTTACCAGTGTTACCAGTGTGCGATATTATGCGAACGATATATAAGACAACGAATAACATTAAGTATAGACATATTTTGAAAACATTTACTTTTTAAAATAAAAAATGCAGAATGTCAAACAAAGAAATGATTTGTTTTCTTCAATAATTTATTATTTTGAATAAACCATATCTCAGAATTACTTAAGTTTATTGCTGTTATTCATACAAATTGTATGCATGTACGGTAATAATAATTGATTTCCTTGAAAACTTTTGGAAAAAAGTGCCTTGTGCCATGTCACAGGACAAAATTGTTCGTGCTTTTAATTGCTTCATCAGCCTTAATATGAATAAATACGAACCTATGCGTAAACATTAACTCGCCAATTTAGAACATAATTATGATGCTTGAAAGTTTACATTATACTATTCATGGAAGAAGATTAGATTTCTCCCGTGTTGGTCTGGGACTTAAAAAGAATTTGCCAACTGTATTTCTTGCCTAGCATGTCGTAAAAGGCGACTAATGGTATATGGGCTTTTGGGTATGTGATTGTGTAGGCGACAAGCTAGCCACTTGTCACTACTTTTTCACAATTTTCCATCTAACACAGACCAGTTTTATTTTTGGCTGAATGTGGTTAAAGGGTTCTGCTGTCTCTTTGATTCTGACTACCTCTTCGGGGATTATAGGCGTGATGTTATGTATGTATGTAGATTAAATCTGGTAATTTTACAAGATAACACACTAACACAAATTTTCACAATTTCGAAAAAATACACCTAACATCTAAAGTCAGATGTGCTATGAATTTATGCTAATACGTCTTTAGGTATAGCTAGTTAGTTACTTATAAACATCCAACATGCTCAGTTAGTACCAATTTTCCCTTGACTAAACTATGAATTATAGGAAAAGTTTCCATTTTATATATTTTTTAATTATGCCCCAATAACTAAAAGTCAGTCCAATCCAAAGTATATTTACTGTATATCTTATGTATATACTATATGTGTCTATTATCTATCCGTCATGTTTGTTTCTTAGAGAAGACAATAGGTACATGATTTTTGTACCGAAATCTAGTGTATTGATTTGTTCGAATGAAATTGCCTTCATACTTTATAAATATACAACGCGGAAACGCTTTTGTCCCCGTTTATACATATTGGGTTCATATATTATTACTCTTTAATATTCCGCCATCCATGCATTAAATATATTGGAAAAACGAAACCGGTTAACAAATAAAATTCATCAATTCACAAAAAATGTACGAAAACTTTATTAACAGCTTTTCATTGTGTTACACCAAAAGCTTGCATACATAATATCTTAAACTAACAGTCATCTTTACTTATACCATTGGTAAGCTATTTTTATTAATAATAAACACAACTTATCGATTCCATCACCTACTTAAAAATCAAAGTCTAAATTATTAATTATATGCACTTGTATTGTGAAAAGTTACTTATTACTTTGTATTTGTGTATTATGTTTTATTTCTGTAACATAGTATAAATAACACGTGCATTTGTGATAATGTTTAATTGTAATGACTTCTAAAAATTAGACTGGTGATTTCAAAACATTCTGATACGATATTTTTGTACAATGGTCATCAAAACAAAGTTATCTGTGAAAGCTAGTTACAAATATTAAAACATCTCTCTGGAAAAAAAAAATAACAAAAATCAAATCCCAACAATACTAACTCCTTCGTCATATACCTTATATAATCTAATCATATAAAAACAACAACATAAATAAAATATGTAATGGGTGTTATTATCACAGTTTTATAGCAATTCATAGCATACATTTTAATTTTTTAAAACAAATTTTAACAAATTCTGCCAACACTTAGTAATATATTCTTTGGTTTCAAGATTTTTTTAGGTAGATTCTTATCTCTCCAATTTATATTTAAACGCTTAACAGCAATATAGCATTATTAAATTAAAATAAATCAATATGCATAAAATTGCTCTTGGTTCGCTGTCCTATTTCTTAAACGAGTACTATTATTTTAATTTTTTTATGATATCGGAATCGATTGTTAAGTATTTTAATTAAACTACAGGGTAAGAAACATGTACTTAAAAATAGCATTCACACCCGCCACTTGAATTTATGCATGAAAAAGTAATTACAACATCACATGTAGACGAATTTCAGTCATTATTAAATGAATAGAAATTTATGGTAAAATTTCAATGGTTTAATTAAAATACACAAAAGTCGCTTAAGTATAACCAAACGAAAATATTATTCTTAAAACTATGTAGAAAAACGCGGCTGTTGACAACACCATCGTCTGGGAACCTGTGTGAAAGAAACAAACACTTGAATACCTAAATATCCCATTGGAAGCTACTAAGAAATCCACAATACAAAAACCTACATACGGTCTTTATTTCTTAAGAAATTCAGGTTACTTGTTTAGTTTATTTTACAGTGATTTACTTTTTGTAAATTAATTTTGTTATTTCAATATTCTACAGGTAATTTTATGTTATGTATAGGTATTATTCTATTTTAGGAGATATCCTTATAACTCTCATCATTGATCGTTAAATTTTAAAAGCAATTTATTTCGATATGTTAATTTAATTTAAACTAATACTTGAGTTCAAAGTTCAATATATTCTGATAGAATGTTTCAATAATATGTAGTAGTATATTATAGGATAAAGGTGTTTTAGATAGACGATACGCCCCAAGCAACTATGTTCTAAGTTGTGGAAGTTTATCATACACTCAGCGTAGCTATAGGTGAATGCTTGAACAATACTGAAACTAGTTGATATGCGATGTACATCCACTCATGCTACAGTACGAACACATTAAGATATTACTTTATCATAATATAAGCAAGCAAAAGTGTATTATAAACATACGCTTTTGATATGTCTGTAAGATACCAGAATATTCAAAAGCGGTTTTGAATGCAAAGAGGTTTTCATTCCCCAAAAGTTAATAGTTAAACGCAGACGTAATCGTCTTTAGTAATTACGAACTGTGGAAGAAACAATATTACTGTAAATTTTCCAACTTCCCTGTTTGTACATGGGTGCCGCTGTTGAATGCATTAACTCATTCTGATTTTATCATGTAATCGACATAAATTGATTCAATTAAAAGGCTTTCAGTGTTTGTTGTGGGTCAAATTATACACCAGCGAATACAAGTAATAAGTTGATGATAGTAAAGCGTGCTACAATAAGTAAGCGTCCTTAGTTGTTTAACTCGAGACAGACGCACTACACGAATACTTTGAAACTTAAAATCACCGTATTATCTAAGAAAAATTGTAACCTGATGATTGCATCTCGATACTTTTAAGTGTTATATGCTCATAAAACAAATACAGCGCATTTGGGTAAAATACAACACAATTATTACCAATAGCACAAAATATATACGAATGTCAACAGAGACGCTTTTGAATGATATTCTCTCTTACTATGCAAGTTCAACAGACTCCACAAGCCATTATACAACGACAACGCATTGAGTTGCTCTGCAAACATATCATATTCTGAAAAAGACGCGTATTGATTTTACTCACTATTTGCATTTGCAAGACGTTCTTGAGGCTTCTCTACTTCAATTGCTGCTATATATGCGGTCGGCATCAGACCTAAAGAAAAATCGAACAAATATGTAAATCAATCACAAAATTAATTAGCGCAATGCGAAAAGTAAGTAAAACACAGTTACAGTTTTACTCAATATACACAAAAATTGGTAATTTTAAACGACGAATTACTTAATGAGTAATTTGTGTAAAAATAAGTAATTTTTTTTTTTTTGTTTTAGGGACTTCTTTAAAACGTGTCCCTGAATTATTTGTATGTAAGGTGCAAAATTACGTCATCCGAATTCCACGCTTTCACCTCCCTTGCCCTTGTCACACGTGGTCACATTTCTGTGACCCCCCTAGGAGATACGCACAGCTCACACGTTCGCAATTCAATTTAGAGTTCACATTGCCTTCAGAATGAATGTTCAGATTTTTCATACTTAAACAAGTTACCCACTTGTTACCACTTTTCACAATTCTTCATAGGTAGAACCAACTCAATTTTGTTTTTGGTTAGAAGTGGTTTGAAAAGCTTTCTGCTCCACAAACTCTGTTCACCACGCTGGGGACTGCAGGCATGTTAGTATGAATTCTTACTACTATACAATTTATTGACTTCCTTTCCCTTATCTTTTGACGTAATTTAAAGACAGCTAATTTCCAGACTGTTTGACAGGAATCTCTCACCAGGGTAGTATATAGTGGTTCTATTGGCGGTGTAGTTGGCTGGCGGGAGACTAAGCACACACACGAACTCCTCCCAGGGCGTGGCCACATCATCATCGTGCACCACAGCCTTCGTCTCGACGGTGTACAGGCCCCACGAGTCCATTCTCATTTCACTCACGGCCTGCGTCAAAGGCTTTCTGAAAAACACCAAAATTGCCCTCTTTGTAATTGCACAAAGGTTTCCGTCTACTTAAATAAGCGACGAATGAACATTTTTAGGAGTGCTTCGAGAATAATAATGTGGAGCATTTGTCGCTTTGCTAACGTTTAATGTTTTCAATACACGTACGTTTACACAAATAAAATATTTCATACTTTTGTCTTATTGTAGTGTTCACGTCAAGTAGTGGAGTAGATAGGTATCTGTTACCAGAATGTCTGGTGAATACGGAATAAATGCTTCTAGGAAGCCTTTCTGGAAGCCGGAAGTTTTACTGGAACCGATCCTTTTCATTTGCAGGGAAATGTATTTTTATTGAAAGAGTTTAATGTTTCTTTTTAATTTCTTCTTATAATTTTTTTATTGAGAATTATCTATTATCTATCAAAAGAAAATTATGAAATTATATACCAAATAGGGATGAAGACTGAATTAAAAAACGATCGTTTTATTTCTATCAGTAAGATCGAGAACAAGACACATATTTTTCGCTTTATTAAGTTACAAAAAAATTACAAAAAGAGTATCAAAGTTTTTGAGATGGGGCTTGTGACGTCACTTTCAATTAAAAATTGTACCTAGGTGTGACATCACGCATAACTGAATGCACAGTATCTTCGTCAGTGTTTGTTTGACAAATAAATAAAAAATTCGTGTGCAATATTTTTTTTTATAATCTGAATGACGGACTAAACAGAATTTCTTTAGTCGCCTAGCCCATTAAAAAAAACCCATAAAAAATTAAATGCGAAGACAGTTAAAATAGACGCTTTATTCAATGTGGCTATACCGGATTGACGCAATATTTTTCATCTCGATAATTTGAAATAGAGAACGAAATTGCGTCATAAAGTATATCAACTAATTGGTCGCGATCCGATAAATATCTCTATTTGGCATCGCCCGAATTGATTGCACAATTCCCGGTAATGGCCGCCATCCTTTTGGCTATTTCCTAAATTACCTGCACCGTTTGCCAAGTAGATGCTAGATCTTTACTATCTGTGTAACATCGGAGAATATTTTCAGACAAATACCTTGAGATTTCAGAATTTGTTACATTTCCATACGCGAAGAGTCGAGATTGCGGGACTATACCCCTAGGAACTAAATTCATGACTAACATAGAAAAGAATCGACAATTCTTGTAGTCTTTAACATAATAAAAGTAGATTAAATTATGTGTAACCACAATTTAATCTACTTTTTTTTTCCTTTCAGTTCAGAATATATTGACTGGCTCAATGGCGCATCCGGTAGTGACCCTGCCCTATGCGCCAGGAGTTGTGGGTTCGATCCCCACCCAGGACAAACATTCGTGTTATGAATACTTATGTTAGTTCTGTATCTGGGTGTTAATATCTTATATCTAAGTGTGTATTTGTAATACCACTGTTGATTCTGATATCCGTAACACAAGTGCTTAAGCTACTTAGCTCGGAATTAGATCATGTTTGTGATGTTGTGGGATATTTATTTATTAATTATTGAAACTCTCTTATTAGCCAAACGAATATAAGTTAAAAATACTTAATGGACTATTTAATGTAACCGCTAGTTGCTTTATAAAGCAACTCCATTGTATAAAACATCTGAACGAGACGTTAAGCGGTTTTTCATAATTACTATACCTACTTTAACACACGAAATTTTATTAACGTTTTGCATATATCAATGTGTTGGGACAACGATTAAACACTTAAACCAGCGTTAAACGAAACGTGGAATTGTATTTTCTAGTTTTACAATTTAAGTTTTAATACCTCTCTAGCTTTTACCGCAGCTTTGTCCGCGTGGAATTCAGCCTGTTACAGAGACTCTTATGTCTATATCTCTATATCCTGTGGTTTTTTTTAAGATTACACACAATAATATGCTATATTATTGTGTGTTTCTTTTCTCGCAGTTCTAACTTTAGTCGTGCCAAATGTTTACAGACTGATAGACGACAAAGATACTTTTATATTAGATACTTAGTAAAGATTACGATCATACAAGGTTTTCGTTAAGAGCGTAGCCAACTAATTCTGTGGTCTGTGCCTACTACTTACCCTTGAGACAATATTGTCATAACTGGTTTCGGATACAAATCTTCAGCAATACAGATAAGTGTCACTAAAAACACGTATTTCTTCTCTTGAAGAAAGTGGAAGCTCTTTCCCGGGCCTGACAAAGAAAATTCAAAATTATTTTATGACACTGCGCAGTAAAAGTTAAACCTCATGAGATTCGAAAGAACTTTTATTTTCTTACTTTTGCCACAAACACGGGATTCTATCTGTATAAATGTTGTGTAGAGAAAAAACCTTCTTCAATTATATAAAAGATACGGCGCGGTGGTAGCTTAATTGTAAGTACACGCGCCTCTTAACCGAGGGATACGAGTTCAAACCCGGACACGTACCTCTTTTTAAAATCTATGTACGTTTATACCACTAGCTCGGCGGTGAGGGAAAACATCGTGATGAAACCTGCACATTCCAAAAGCTATAGATGTATAATGATCCTAAAAATTGTTTAGTTCCACTATCTAAAGGTTACGAAGGTCACATCGGCAGTCGCTACAATGTAATTACCAGACTAAATCCTGGAGCACGGTCTAAGCGACAAGACATAACGCTAGGAGGATGAGGGTGATGAAAAAAGTTGAATGAAACAGATAAAAATTATCTAAGTGTCAATAGAAGTACAATCAGTGAGGAATTTTGACTGGCTCGTTAGTCGAGTGGTCAGAGACCCTGGCCATGAAACCAAGGGTCGCAGGTTCGAATCGTGAATATTTCGTGTGATGAACATGGATATTTGTACTCGAGTCATGGATGTTTATAAACGTATTTAAGTATGTTTATCCGTTCACCTATTATCCATAGGACAAGTTTATAAGCTTGGTTTGGGACTAGGGAATTGGTGTGTTAGTCTGAAGAATTTATTACTCGTATTATTATTATAATGTAAGCCGATTGGGAAATATTTCTCTATCTCTGACTCGGTCCCAAGTATTACTTAAATACCAAATATGGGAAACCACTAGTTTTGCATAAATTGTGGTTGCGGTTGGATGTCTCTGGGTGCTTTGATCTCCATGGGCATTAGATATATATAATATGACAAATCGTACGTACATACGATTCATTGCTGGGTTCAGGTCAGCCGCCGTGTGGTCGGGCGGGTCACAACGGGCGAATGCCCACAGGTTGTCGGTAAAGAATATCTTACTACAGGGTCCTTAAGCCAAGCTCCAATATTGTATATTCGAAGATTAATGCATATAAAGACTTCACTAAGCCTTACAAATACGGAGCTTGTGATAAAACCACTTATTATTTTAAACTCGATCAAAAGGTTGCGCTATGTTACGTTTACTATGGTAGAGGTTTATGTATCATGCAGAATTAATCACTCACAGTACGGATTTACTTGCACGCGTGACGCTTAGAATGCAACACTTCATACATTAGTTCTGCATGTGTGTGCCATGCAGTACATCTACTATGTATTTTCATATATTTTGAGAAAGCGGGTATCCTGATGCTTAGCAATTACTAGTAATACCGCCTCCAGTACCATCACTGCGTGTTTGTTTCCAGTCTTGAAGGAAAGTATCACATTTTACCATGCTCATTCATTGGGTGGATATTCTGGAGAAAGTTGGACATTTGGCGAATCTCATTTTCTCTTAATCTCACTGACCATTTGAATTAATTCTTAAGTGCTATTCGAACACCAGTCTTCCGCAAGAGCGCACGAAACAACGTTTTCTACGATTACGATTCACGAAAAAGCTACGGATTACTGAAGTGCTTTGACTCAAGAGCAAGTATATGAAATGATGCAAACGATTCATCCCGGAAAAAATTCAACACCACTCTTTCGTTACTAAATTAATACAAAATTATTTGAAATACTTGTACATCGTAACTTACTGTATACCAGCATAGGCTTCGTCTTCCGGTCTTCCTGCAAGAACGTAGAGACCACACAGGTGTAGTTCCCGCTGAGGTCAGTGGTGGGCCTCAGTATTCTAATGGCTCGGTATGCTTGCAATGGCTGTTCTACAACAATAATAACAACAAATTTAGTTCGCCATCCAAACATGAAAATACAATTTTATAATATTTTATATTAGGTAGACCGCTATGTTATCAAGAATCTGAGAATTTGCCAACATCATTCCTCCATACTTCCCTAAAGCCCGCCTCAAAAGTAGATTTAAGATCTATTTCGTATTGTGTATGTGTGTGTAGGCTACATGTTACTTAATTTTCAAGCATTTTCCGTCTAACCCAACTCAATTTCATTTTTTGGTTGAAGTGGTTTAAAGTATAAGTTTTCAGTAGTTTCAAGATTTTACTGGCCGTAAGGTTCATTATCTTCACATCGTTCACTATCTTACCGTTATATAGATTAAATGAGTATAAAGTTTAGTATTCACTAAAATGTAAACTCATTTAATCTACTCTTTAGTAGCTTAGTAAATACTAAACTTTATACTCTAAAGAGTAGTAATAAGGGAGCATTTTGAAAAAAAAATAGGTGGGACACGAATAAATACAATGCCTTTTTTATGCAGTGATGTGAAGTGAATATGTAAATATTAGTAGTCTTTTTAGTAGAGTTAATCAATATTATTACAAAGTAACTACATTACAAGAGTCGCTATGTATAATATGAAACAATATGCCGACCCACTCACAAATAGTAGACATATTCTTTGCTATTTCTACCCTCCAAAATCTGTATGTAGGTAACGATGTAACATTGAAGGGACCTTCGAGGGAGGCAGCGTTATCTAACTTCTATTGTTCTTATCAACTTACTTACTCACTTAGTAAATAGCCAGTGTCCTTTTTCTTTTTCAATTACCTTTACGTAACTAAAGTTAAATAAGTCAATGTATTTATACCTGGACAAGCTACAGTATAAGGTTTCTGAGTCCGATAATAAGCGCTTGAAATGAGAGTGACTTATAATATTACATACATAGACTGTTTTAGGATACATAAACATAGTTCACTAATAATAGGCATTACGAGTATCTTTTAAAAGTAAGATTAATTATTGTTCATTCCATACATTTTCGTTTTATAGAGTTTAGATATATACTTGCACTGAATACAGAAAAAATACCCACGGCTCAAAATGCTATCTTTATCGTCCTATCTTTAGACATGATTCTAACCATTACTCAGATCTTACCGTTGTTACCTCCTAACCTTAATTTAGCACTCACCAAACAATTTTCAGTGTTGAACTTTTACAGCAGACAATTTCGCTTACAACTTGGCTCTTAGAGAACCGCTCTGCTGTCTGTATCCACTGCTATTTTAAGCACGTGATGTTCCGATGTCATTTATATAATTTGTTTCAATATTTAATTTCGTGTTCAGCATGTGTGACGTCATATCACACGCGCCGGCCACGGAAGTCTCTTAATAGGCCCTGGGCCACGAGGGATATTTTCAGCCGAGTGCCTTGCAACGTAAGTGCAGCATAAAATACCATTTTGTTCGAATTTTTTTGTAAACGAAATTCCATAGCTAATTGGCCCTGGTATTAAATACCATAATTGCCGACACGCAACCTCAAATTCGTGTTACAAAAAAAAGCAAACATTTTGAAACTGCTCTAAAGTAAATTTGCTTAAATAAACTTTTTTGTATATTTCCTAAGGTTAAAAGTCGAGTTTACCAATGGAGGCCGAAATTCATTAGGTCGTTTAACACAAGACCGAAGAAACTATTGATTATTCTTCAGTTAATCGAATAAACATTTGACTAAAAGATTTTTGATCGAAAGAACCATTGATATTTTTACATTTGGTCAAGTGAACGTTTGGTCGAAAAATTGCAAACCTCGCTGTCGTTTGTCGAATTAATATAGAAGACCAGTTACAATTTGTGAGGCTGTGGTCATGTTTTCAGCGAGCGAGAATTAACAAAAGTCAAACATACCAATACCCGAATGGCAGCCACCTTACTTATGCGTGGAATCGACGAAAAACTTATTGAAATATTATAAATCTATTAAACAGTTTGATGCTATGTACTCGTGTCAACAGCTTATTTTGACGCATAACATATGGGATATGGCATATGGGATTCAATTCGCGATTTTATAAACAAAAAAAATATTGTCGGAACCAAAATAATTTACCAGAAATTCTGAAATTGGTGTCAACCTTCCCCTTGAGGAGGCCAATGACTTGCGGGCGCATCGGCGGGATCCACTGGTAGACCAGGCTGGCGGAGCCGTTGAAGAACCACTTCATCACCAGCCCCGGCCCCGGGGGCACCTCCCCCGTACTGTACTCGCAGTCCAGGGTCACAGCTTCGGTGCCCATCGTCACTAACGCAGGCACTTCTAAGCGGGTTATATTTACAGCAACGCATTCTGTGAACAATATTGCTTAGTGGATATTTAATAAAAATTATATTGGATCAATTCACTACTAAGAAAGTCCTAGCATTGGGGTTTCTGTCCGGTAACCTACAACCTTTGGAAAGGACTTTTATTTCCAAAAATAAAATCTATGGACAAACAATGAGAAAAAAATCTTGGATGTTTTTTGTTGTTGTCCAATAGTTAGGAATTATCGTAAGTAACTGTCAGTAAGCTCTGAAAATGCGGTAGTCAATTTAAACCTTACTTGAGTATTGATCAAAACCCCAAAGGAGACGGGGATCTCTGGGCCTAATTGTAATAGGTTGAGATATGGTTTACAAAAATCGCCCTGTGGGTCAGGGTCGGGACGCTCCGACTACCGCTCGGACCTACCCGACTGGGGAGACGACTGTATGCATCCGGTCGTCTCCACCCTCGGGTGGGATCCACTGGTAGACCAGGCTGGCGGAGCCGTTGAAGAACCACTTCATCACCAGCCCCGGCCCCGGGGGCACCTCCCCCGTACTGTACTCGCAGTCCAGGGTCACAGCTTCGGTGCCCATCGTCACTAACGCAGGCACTTCTAAGCGGGTTATATTTACAGCAACGCATTCTGTGAACAATATTGCTTAGTGGATATTTAAAAAATTATATTGGATCAATTCACTACTAAGGAAGTCCTAGCATTGGGGTTTCTGTCCGGTAACCTACAACCTTTGGAAAGGACTTTTATTTCCAAAAATAAAATCTATGGACAAACAATGAGAAAAAAATCTTGGATGTTTTTTGTTGTTGTCCAATAGTTAGGAATTATCGTAAGTAACTGTCAGTAAGCTCTGAAAATGCGGTAGTCAATTTAAACCTTACTTGAGAATTGATCAAAACCGCAAAGGAGACGGGGATCTCTAGGCCTAATTGTAATAGGTTGAGATATGGTTTACAAAAATCGCCCTGTGGGTCAGGGTCGGGACGCTCTGACTACCGCTCGGACCTACCCGACTGGGGAGACGACTGTATGCATCCGGTCGTCTCCACCCTTGGCGCGCGCGCCCGATAGCGGGCTGACGTGAGCTGAGGATTCCTTAGGGACACCCGCGAAGCCTTAGTCGGCGTGGAGGATGCATCCCGGAGTTTTAGTGGGTACATCCCGGCCGCTAAGATCTTGGCCGGAGAGGGGGTCTCCTGATGCAGAGGTCCCTGGGAGTCCTACATAACGATCTCGTCCCCCCGAGGTGAAGTGGTATGCGTAACGCACTTCTCAAATGGTTTAAAAAATTCGTAATTTTATTCTGTTCCAAAACATAAAAAATCAACTCGATCCACAATCTGGGAGACAAAAAATCTTAAAAACAGGTTTTCACCAATGAAATAAAATATCGATTACTCTAATCGATTACTGTGATTGATTTAAATTATCAATCATTGATCATGAAACATTGGCACAGGATGATTGATTTAATCAAAGTGATATATTTCATATTACCTAAGTAATTTCAACAGCATAAAAAACTAAAATATCAACCTAATAAAAATAATTCTTAAAATCGATACTCCAGATTTTATTACTGTACTTTTTAATATTTTATAACAGTGACAGCTCCCTGTCTCTTTATTTAGGATCACTCGTCTCGTTTTGTCAAGTGGGCTTGCGTTTTGAGTGAGAGTTGAGATTGATACGTTCTCCTAAAAAAAATGTTTATACATTTTAGTCAATAGCTCTTTAAGAGGTAGGGAAGCAATCCCTAAACATTACTGAAACTGCAATATTACTGGAACTGTCTGTAGGTTGCTGCGCACATTAATGTCAATAATAAGGTACCTAGTTGGGCTAGGTAACAAGGTAATATAATTCCAGCTGGGCACTCTAAGACGATATTCTGATTATAATTGAGATGAATAAAAGATAATTATTATTTAAAAAGTGTTTTTATAACATCACATCCTTGTCTTTCCTATAACATAATGTAATCTATTTACTAGTTTCATTACATTCTCCCACTCAATACAATACAATAAAAACTGTCTAAATAATTGTCTATTTAAATAACCTAGCAATCGCAGTTAAAAAATTAGCTGTAGCCAATACTATGATTGTTGTCAATTTGTTGCATACCTAACCTCACTTTTACTAAATCTCTTATAACTCTGCTCTCAGATTTCCAAAATCCGCAAAATTTTCAGGAATGGTTATAAGCTCTTAATTGACATCACTTTCATACTTTTACACTATCCTTTCTTATTACACATTAACAAGAAGGTATTTTGCCTAATGTTAATTTACGTTGTTTCCCCGTCTTATCTAACTAATCATCTATCGATCCGAAAACAAACTGGAAAATCCTTGAAGCTTCCTACAACGTTATGAATCATTTATCACGCCACCATATAAAAGCATCAATTAATTAAATAGAGAGTAGAGGTTGCAACCGATGAGCCGAAACTGAACAAATTAGTGCCATCGATAACGTAGACCGGTACAAAATATTCGCAGGCGCTCCTACCACTATTACGTAGGTATTAATCGACGATGATATTATATTCAAACATAAAAGGTATTTTTCCACTCCTCTTGTCTTAATTCCTTATTCTATTATACAAAAGAATCCTGATGAAAGAAATTCTTTTAATATTTATTAAAAGGAGGTAATTACTTCGTAGTTGGCGACTTACTTATGACTAACAGTATTTTTAGATATGAAAATTTTTGGATTATAGAACGCGGCTGCCTGGCTAGAGTTCTGCGAATCATTGTAGGCTCAAGGTCCGAGCTCTATATATATACTCAGTAAGATTACAACTTAAAAGTTATATAAAGATTTACTTTCTAAAAGGCTCAGAAGTGGGATCTGAACACAACAAAAATATAAATATATCGTTTCTCTCATATGTGCTCAATGTTTGCGCTTGACCCTTGCATAGGGCTTCATATTTAAATCTTACAAAAATACCTTTTGTTGCCGTCAAATTACTAACATTTTATACACAAAAATGTAAGTCTTAAAAAGCACAACGCGCCTACACAAATTATGTTATCATAACTCAATCTGTGTACATGTTACATACATTAGACCGGCAAAATTGATGATTTTAGGTTAATGGAAACAACCCTACAAGTTCCTTTATTTGCGACTGTAAAATATATTACATAAATGACTCGATTTCTTTTGTAGCATAATGCATCTTTAGTAATTAATTATTTAAATTTGTAAGTAACTCCGTCTGCCTGTCTGTTTTGACCTCTTATACAACTTAACGGACGGTAATAAAATTTGATGCTCCCAAAAATAATTACCATTAGAAAGTTATCTTATATCTCGAAAAAAAATTTCCGGGTAAACGCCAAATAATATAGTCTCTCTCTGTTACACAGACCTGTTTTTTTTTTTTTTGACGCGGAGAAATGACTCTGTTAAAGACTTGAAGATTCCACACGGGATGAGACTATGATAAAAATTATGTAGGTACATACCTACGTGTAATTGTGTACCTAATTGAGAAATTGTTAGCTTATACAAAAATGTTATTGTGGTCGTTTATCTCTCATAGGTAGTCCATGAATAATGCATTGTTGTGACCGGCGTTATTGCTATGAGCTCTTAAGGAGATTGAAATTTACTTGTTTGGGGAATACATGTACAATCTATATCGTATGAGTAAATATACCTAGTTATCTTTTCTACGGTCTCTGGTTTTTAAACATAGTTTATATCGGAAACTTTTGTCTTTAGATAGCGGTTGCCCTCGACTTTGTCCACCAACTATGTATTTGAGCGGCAATCTAATTATTATTTTTACTAGAGTAATCTAAGTTACTCGTTCAGATTCAGCCGTTTTAGAGATAAGCCAAACCAAACAGATAGATAGACGAAATTTTTGAAAATTGGTTTTTTGTTATAGAACAAGTATAGTATATACTTTCTACAATCCCATGTTGACCTGGGACTTAAAAATAATCTGCCAACTGTATTTCTAGCCTAGCATGTCGTAAAAGGTAACTATTTTTTCACAATTATCCATCTAACCCAGCTCATTGTCCCATGTTGGTCTGGGACTCAAAAATAATGTTCCAACTGCCTAGCATGTCGTAAAAGGCGATTAATGGTAGGTATATCTGGTTTTGGGTATGTGATTGTGTAGGCGACAAGCTACCTGTCACTACTTTCTCACAATCTCCAGGAACCCAGTCCAGTTTTATTTTTTTAAATGTGGTTAAAGGCTGCCCCTTTGACTCTGCCTACCCCTTCGGGGATTAAGGGCGTAATGTTAATGTAACCTCCTTCTTTTTTTTAAGTTGATTGAATATGCTTTGATCAAATACAATAGACACTTGAAACAAATGCTCTGCATTCCAGCGATATTATAAAAGTGTCATGGTAAGATGCTATAAAAAATTTCGTGGTAAAGACTGGGCAATTAAATAATCTCAGGAATTTTTAACCGACTTCAAAAAAAAGGAGGAGGTTCTCAATTCGACAGAATTTTTTTTATTTTTTTTTTATCCGACTTCAAAAAAAGGAGGAGGTTCTCAATTCGACGGATTTTTTTTTTTTTTTTTTTTTTTTTTTCTTGTATGTATGTTACTCGATATCTCTGAGAATTGTTAACCGATTTCCAAAATTTTTTTTTAATCGTAAGGGTTTACTCCCGAGTTGGTCCCATTGCCACCAAATCAGGATCAGATGAAGGGATCCCAGGAAAATCGAGGGCAACCCTCAAACTTTATAAGCACGTACAATGTGTTTTAGACATTTTCTAAGATTGTTCAAGTATTTACGCATGGTACTTATCATCTTATGTTGGTGAGCTGATGATGAACGGTACAAATCCTTAACGATTAGGAATTAGTTTATGATTCTTTAAATATTGATATCTTCGAGAATTGTAAGACGATTTTTAGAGTTCTTTTTTTTATTCAAAAGGGTATATCCTGGAGTTGGTCCTATTGGTACCACATCTGGATCTGATGAAGGAATCTTAGGCAAATCGAGGGAAACCCTCAAGTATTATAGGCGCGTACAATCTATTTTAGTTATTTTCTAAAACAGTTCAAGTATTTACGTCTGGTATTCATAATCTCATGTTGCTAAGCTGATGATGGAAGGTGTAACTCCTTAACGATTAGGAGTTCGTGGATAATTCTTTCAATATTATAGGGCCATATTAAGTGTTATTCTCGAGATAGTCTCAATTTCACCAAGTCTTGGTCTAGTGATGGGATTCCATGAAAACGAGGGTCACTCTTACATTTTAACGACATGTTAGGTGTTTTATTTATTTTTTCTAAAACGAGTCCAGTATTTGTGTCTCGTACTCATCATGTTATGTTGCTTAGCTGATGATGAAAGGTATTACTCTTTGAAGATTAGTAGTTTTAAGTAATTCTTTAAACATTAAAGGCTCGTTATACCTTTTCGTCTTTAGTCTCATAAGACCGGCACTGTCTCATTAAAGCAGCTCGTTTTGATTTGGTCTACCTACCTATTAATAAATTTCACTAAAAAGTAACAAATAAGTTAAATTTCCATGCCAAACTAAAAAAAAGTAGACACTAAATAACAAATTACCTTACTAATAACAATATGAAACAAATTAGTTAAAATATGAGTATATTAACTTACTATTGATTTTGTATATTCAAAACCTATTTTACTACCCTTCACCAAGAAACAAATAATTGCAAATTCCGAAATGATAATATAATTACGCGGGCTGGCACCGACTCCAAAACTAACTGATTATTGTAAATATTTAAATACGTGTTAAAGATTAATACTTTCATCGAAGCCATCGAATGAATTTATTTTATACTTTTTAGTGTTTAGACATTTAAATAGCTATGAAAGCAGTTTTTACTTGTGTTTTTTTATAAACATTTTTTGCGGGGTTTTTTGAAGTCGGTTTTTATAGCATCTAGCATGTCTTGAAAGGCGACTAACGGCGTATTGTTTGTAGGTGACGAACTAACAAATTGACACTACTTTTTACTATTTTTCATCAGATCCAACTAGTTTTATTTTAAGCCATGTGTGGTTTATGGAGCTTGCTCCTCATCGGAGTCTGCATACTCTTTCGGAGATTGCAAGTGATGGTATGTATATTATGTATAAAATTTAGGCGAAATCCAAAAACAAATGTTTTATTTACTCATCATCTAGGTAGATTTAATCTATAAGTATACTAATATTATAAAGCTAAAGAGTTTTTGTGTTTGTTTACTTAAACGCGCTAATCTCAGAAACAACTAGTCGGAATTTTTTTTTTGTTGTGTTGTACAGTTGACTTATCGAGGAAGCCTGTCTGAAGAAATTTTATATATAAATTCTCCAGACCGACACACCAATTCCCTAGTTCTAAACTGAGCTATAAGCTTGTCCTATGGATACTAGGTGAACGGATAGACATACTTTAATACGTTTATAAACATTCATGACTCGAACGCAAATGTCCATGTTCATCACACGAAACAATTGCCCCTAGCAGGATTTGAACCTGCGGCCCTTGGTTTCGTGGCCAGGGTCTCTGACCACTCGATTAATGGGCCTGTCATATAGGCTATATAACATTAACCATAAACGCGCGTGTAACCGCGGGCACAGCTAGTGCAAATATAAACATCTACGTACACGTGGCATCATATTTACATTCATTATACTCACGTGTAATTATATGAAAATAAATGCCTATTTCGTTTTAATAACTCCTCTGGAAAGAAAAAGTCACGAGAACAAATACGAACCCATATGAAGGGAGTACGTGCAACGTAATAACAACGAGTAATATTAATACATAATAATAGAAATAGTACAAAGTTAGTTCGCACGGTTTGTTAAGGACAGGAAATTAATGCCTGATATTGTTTTCTGTAACGACTTGCAGTGGATTATGTGCTATCTCCACGGTTCACCGCTTATTGCGGATAATCCTGCTGGAAGTGGCGCTATAGTTAGCAGTGTCCGCAAAGTTACTATAAAAGTTGTTACTTTCCGCTGCGATAATGCTTTTGGAACTGGGCTAATTATGGCTTCTCGGTTGTGTCTATTTATTAACTGCATCGAAAATGTTATGCTTAACTAACAACACAAAACTTTTTACATCGCACAATATGTGCTTGGTATTCAATAGTATAATAACCTTTAAAGATAATTTACATTTAAGTGACTATTGACACAGTCGCGGTTAGCGGTTGATTTTGGTTGCCGTCAGTTGCAGACGGCGACCAAGGCAACCACTTTATTTTTTTTTTGTTGAGGCGGTGGAATGCGTTACGCACCGTCCTACCCGGGGAGGGCAGGGTGGTGTGTGGGACTCCCGGGGGCCCTTGAGTAGGGGGCCCCTGCTCCGGCCAAGGTGGTAGTGGCCGGGGTATACCCACTAAAACACCGTGGTACCCCTCATCGCTCGAGTGGATGTGTCATGGGGAATGGCTCAGCCTTCACAGCCACAACACCTCCAGCGACCGGCAGATAGTATTCTTAACACGAGGGAGACAAAAATCGACCTACGCATCATTACCAACTTTGAAAAAGACTATAAAATAATGCCAACAATAAGGTAATTATTTTCTTGCTCACCGGTAAAGTTTTCGCAATAAGAAATAAAAAGACAAGGCTTATCTTTGCTACGAGGTAATAAAGGTCGTACACCACCACGCGAGCCAAGTAGTAGTAAATTAAGTGATTAACCCTTTGTTTTAAAACCGTCATATGACTAGACATAGCGAGTGAAATGCATAAATAGATATCCAGATACCAACCGAAAAATTGACCGTACAAACGTACATTTAATCCAGTCAATAAAACTTAAATTTTGCCATTTTAAGCTGAAAGGATAGAACCAACGGGAAAATTTGTGTAAGTACTAGATATTCAATATTCCTAATAAAGGTGAAAAATCGAAAAAAGCCTTTTTTTTAAATAACTCATAAATTCAAATTATCGAAAAATACTTCAAGTAAAAGTTATAGGTAATGGAATTTCCTACATAAAAAGGTCTTCTAACATTTTTGCATAAGTGCGATAGTTTTCGCAAAAAACGCGCCTAATAAGTGCATAATATAAGTGCAAAATAATATAAAAAGTAAAGTTTTTATATTATTTTAGTTATATATTATTAAAGTTTTTTATAAGCATTTTGATTTTTTTTAAGCTAACCTGATGAGTCAGCTGACTTTGTGGAATATTAAATATCTAGTACTTACTTACACAAATTTTCCCGTTGGTCTTTTCAGCTCAGAATAGCAAAGTTAAAGCTTTATTGACTGGACTAATTCTGAAACATAATAATATGTAGAAGCAGTAAATACATTACAATAAATATAAATATTATGGCCAATTTGGTTAACATCGATGAACAATTCGGATTGTTCCCAGTATCAATTGTGGTAACTATTCAAATGTGACGTTGATTAAAAAAGTTTTATTGCAAATTTTTTATTAAATATTTTGCTCTATCTATTCTAGACAGCTAAATTTTGTTTTGGCCAAATGAGTTCAAAATATCAACTTCTTACAGCTTAATATGTAAATCATTCAAGAGATCATTAACTTATATAAGCAGGTATGTTTTACTTATTAGTAAGTTTTGCTTGTACTCTTAAATATATATTATGATTCATTAAGAGATGCTTTCAAGACTTCTTAATAACATTGACTGATATATAGTATGATATGAAAGCAACGACGAAGTTTTAACTTTATAGAGATTACTGAATATTACAATATTTAACATGTTCAAAGTTTCCTTTCCATGAATTAATTAGAATAGTCTGTAAAAAAATTCTAAGAAGTAAAGAATATAATTATAGTAAGTTTAGATAAAAAAAATATTAGAAAATAAAATTGGTCTTGTGTGGATTTTAGGTACCTATTATACACCTACTATCGCAAACCGAAAAACTATTTTGTAGCGCTGATAATCTGAAACAAAATATTTTTCTTTGAAATTGGAATTTTCTTTTTTTCAGTTAGTTGTTTTTGTTTTGCACTATATTTCAATTACAAACTTCTGGCTGTTTAAAACTATACGCAGCAAAAATCAGCCAGTCATAAAAAAAAATCGTCATAAACAGATCACTCATATCTCTTAGACTCCCTGGCCAGAGCGTATCCTGGCGACCTGACCTATCAATTGTGTCGAGTACTAGATCCTTGTACCCTGGCCCCATTGTCGGTTTTGTGTTTCAAATGAGAAAACAGACGGCTATAAATCAGCTGGTACACAAGTTCCATCCCGGCTCGAAACAACCTTTGTAACCGAATTATATCGTTCCTGTTTCGACACACGACATATTGAGCTTGACACGTTCAAGCCCTGCCTGTTTTGTTTTATATAAATTGGATTTTATATACCCTTTACATTAATTATATTAATCACTAGAGATGTTGACATTCACGATTAATTTCAAGATATCTATCCTGTAAAATTGGGCGTCATACTGGTTTGAAACATATATTTTAACACGCATTATTTTTTTACCCAACTGGCTGGATTAAATGTTTTCCCAAAAAAGTAAAGTTATCACCATCACATTATAAAATGATTATGGTGTAACAGTTAATATTCCTATCATTGAGTCCGCTCATAAAACTCTCTCTAAACTAAATAGTTTTACATTTATAATTACGTTCCACTCGGAACAATTTTATTTACCTATTAACTTTTTAATATATGTTTTTAATATGAGTTTTACAACTAGCTTCGACTCGCAGCTTTTGTTTGTATGAAAGGTTTGTTTCACTAATAATTACTGCGTGCATTCTTAGTGAATATTATGTACACAGAAACGTTAGAAAAATAAATTACCATATTCAGTATGAAAGTAGCAGTGTGTGACGACAAATTTCACGCCCCCATTGCAACCGGTATAGGGCATGGCGCTCGGTTTCATCATGAAAAATGACATCACAACATTTTCAGATTGTCGTATCTCATTTATTTTAAATATTTTGGACATAGTCGCTTCTCTTTCCTATAAACAATATATGTAGAAATACATTATTACATAATTAAAGCAGTAAGTGTTGGCTAAATGGGTTGTAATGCTTTCTATATCTTGGATTATTCGAGGATTACGGGCGTGATGGAATGTAACCTTTTAATTTACTATTTACTTCACGTAAACTCGCAATAGACCTGGAAATTTACAGGTCTTGTTTAGTCAAAGTGAAATACAGAAGCACACAAACCAGATGTTGCTTAACAAGTTGAACCCACGCTCTCGTACAACCTTTGTAACTGAATTATAATACTCCTCTTTCGTTCGACATATTGGCCTCGACAGGTCCTCTTCGCTCGCCCTGCTTTGTTTTAAACAAATTGGATCTATCAACTCGCATATCATTCAAAATGTGTTCGTGTATGTTTTCAGTATTAGTCGCTCAATTTGATACAATGTACGATACGGAGAATTTATTTCAACAAACATAAAAGCCTCTCGCAAATTCCATCGAAATACCTTGATCTATGTTAATGGAACAAGGCTAAATTTAAAAAAATACTGGCTTACCATAATATGCCTAATACAATTTTTTACATGGCTTAAATTTTATAACTAATGCAATTATTTAACACTCTTCGGTTGTGAAATTACTTCCATACTAACCATTGACCTCACACCAGTTTAAAAATAATAGACGTTTTTCGGAAATTCTAACGACTGTGTCACTTAAGTATATAGTTTAAAAACGTGTAGGTTCAATCTTTAAAATTTAGCTACACAGTTTACCCTATAAGCTGCTTCACAGAATTCGTTCTGAAACGTGTGGAAACAGTTATCTCAGAAATTTATGGAAACTTAACACTAACATAAATATAAAGGCGTATGCCGACTTTTCAATATTTTTATACTAAAGGCTCCATTTTGCACGAATGACTGAACATAGAGAAGTGATATAACAACTTTCGAAGAATCTTAGCATACCGATTGTTCATGGTTTGTTTTGTTATAGATGTTTTTTAACGAAAATACATCACTAATTGCTAACTAGACCAGTCTCCCCAGACACAAAAAAAAATAAAGCCAAGTCGTATTATCGTCTTTCAACAAAGCCGTGGCCTGAAACTAGGGCTCTAATATTATGATTATATGCCTGGATCTCTGAACGAAATATACCTACACACCATTAAAGTAATAAACATTGATTTTAGTCATATTATTAATTAATAAAGGTTTATATGTCAATAGTTTGAGCAAGAATGTTAGGTGCCGACATCCGGTACATACTACGTATATGTTATTGTCTATTAATTAAGGTGAAACAGGAACTATGACGTCGATACCGGAAATTACAAAGATTTCTTAGGAAAGGAAAACTTTTCCTCGTAATTTCCGCTACTTTCATGATAAATATGTTTAAAAATAACAGACATGGAGATTGACAATAATTTCATACATTAGTAGGTATGTATTAAACCATAGTCCTCATTATTGTATGCTCCTTTATTAATGAAATTGGCTTTATAGCTGTATGATATGAAATGGCCGTTTAACAGATTCTATCCCCATTCATATTTTCGGGAAACTCTTAATACCAAAAATCTTGACGTAAATTAGATGCCAATACACATATTGTATAGACACTGAAGGTGTCACTTAACCACTCCTATATTAAGTTGGAACCAAATTTATTAAAAAGTAAATCCGTAAACTGTTTGAATCGGTTACCAATATGCTCCGTTGCATTGGATGCGTTAAGTAATTATTTGCATAAAAGAGTACCTAAGCACAAACTGTTATCATGAAACCAACCAATCATCGTTGCATTAACCTATAATAGCCATATACTTTCCATCCAACACGGGCTGTGTTTTATTTTTGGCTGAATGTAGTTAAAGGGACTTGCTGTCCCTTTGACTTTGCCTACTCCGTCGGGGATTACAGGCGTGATGTTATGTATATACCTAATTATATTTTATTACCCAGATTTTTTATGTTTCGGTATTGTGGATATTTCAATAAAGAAGAACATGATTATGTGAATAAAGAATATAAAAATTAGACTATCAGTTTAATAATGGATTTCGTTCCGATTGCGTTTACTAGTGTATTAACAAAGTGCATTCATTCACAACGCGGATACGTTTCAGCTTTCATTGCGGAGCTAGGTGCATGCGAGGCAGACAGACCATTTGGACGCACAAAGGACTTTGAATCGCTATATCTAGCACAATGGAACAAAGAGCTAGACAACTGACAAACAAACGGCCAATACATAATAATTATTACTTGACGAAGCTTGCATTTGATAACTTATCTCTGGATGCAGTTTGTATCTAATGGTGTGCATGTCGTTCTGATTGTATGAACCTAGTTATTTAGGTCATATTTGGTATAGCTGGTACATAAAATAGTTCGATTCACATTTAAGAGTTGTTATGTATATTTTATATATAATTATACATATCAAGTAGAGATTATTGGATGAGGTTGTAAAAAGTACAAATGTCCGATTATTAACAGCACTGATTAAACATATAAAGGTCGTAAGACCTTAGGTAAAAATGTGTTACCTACATTTTTTGTTATCTGCCGTACATACACAACGGCTCACCTAAAATAAATTCAAACTAATTAAGTATCGCTAATTGATACCTGTCAATAATCGCGAGTTAAATGCCCCGAAAAGCCTATTTAGAATTTATTTCTATTTAGTCTGAAATCTAGGTGTCGTGGAGTTGACATTAAATAAAGCCAATATTCGAACCTAAACTATTGGAGTTTATTGTCTAGTACATATAGAAAGTTCTTCTAAAAAACAGTAGGTAGTACATATATACATATATATATTTTGTAGGTAGGTACTACAAAACCTTCGAAAAATCATTAACCGAGAATAAGTCCAATCTAGAAAATGAGGTATTGTAAAAAATTACCTACGACTATAATTACTTTTTAACTTAATTACCTTGTCAACTTGTTTTTTATCGATATCGTTAAAATGAGTATCGTCATTTAAATAAAGCTATTATTTAATATTAAAGAGACACGCAATATTTTGTATTCTTATCAGTTGATAGGGATACAAAATATTGCGTGTATTTTCATAACATAGTCGAATATCTAATTAGGTATACCTATGTTCTGACAAGTTCAGTGACTTAAGTAAATAATAAATTGAAAACCACAATTAGTTTAGCATTACGTTGGCTATAGCTGTAAGCAGTTCCATTGTAAGTTTAAGAACAAACCAATATCTGGGAATTAATTTGTGAATCCATATTAATTCTTATCATCTTTACAAATATTTTGTTGATTTTGGATTTTGTTAGGATTTTCCAAACAATTTCACGAAAGCTTAACGCTACCGATTTGAATAGATAAAGCCTACATAATCTTTTAATGTAAGAGGGGGGCAAACGAGCAAGCGGTTCACTTAATGAACCTCACATAGGCTCAAGAATATGTACAACAACTAAATAAAATTTGGACGTTGTTCATATGTCTAACTTTAATACAGATATAAAATTGCTTAAAACATAATATGTAAGAATTATAAAATATATAATTGAAATATGCTTACGTGTTAATAAAAAAAGCACCAATAGGAACATTTTAGTGGACACAAAACACACACGGCATAACTGACGCAAAACAGCGGTAATCAAAAATCTGGGATGACAAGAAAATTACACACAACGCAACTTGGAGCACGCAACAACACCCGCGGACAAAGTGAAATACCACATTGACCTAACAGTGCAATCGATGCAAACTGGAGCACAGCATTTGAGACACAAAGTGACTGAAAATTTCCATCGCCACTTGGCTATTCCGTGGATAATTCGTTCCAGTCGTAATAATTTACGAGAGTTTTTGGCGGCGGCGTTTCGCGGGCTGCTCTCGGGCAGCGAGGACGAAAGCCAACTAAAAGTTTGGAGCGCGAATAAATGTCAGTCCTCAATTGAGCATGCGCGCTTCAGATGCCTGTTGAGTGTCAGCTCTTAGCAACTTGCCTAATTTTAATAAATACTTATAAGCTCTTCGGCTAATCCGGGTCAGGAATTACTTATTAAAGTCGCTGCGGCACATTAGGGAAAGCTACTTCAGCACGAATAAGAGGGACATTCCAAATTGTTCCCGACAAATATCTACTCTCGGATGGCAGGATAAAGTTAAATCATTTAATACTGCGCACTTAAACTTAGTTAAATAGATGGTGAAATCCTTTCAGTTCTAGTACAAGCTTAAATCTCTCGCCGAGTTTGTCTGTTTAACATGTCAGGCTAAATCGAATTCTAATTAATTCTTAAGGTCATGTTAAATAAATTAAGCTACTTCATCTTATGCGGAGAGAGATGAAAACTATTAACATAAAATAATTGTTGAATCCTCTTTTAAAATTATTAGCTACTTATTGAAATTTCTCATAAAACATGTTTTACTTGTTTTTTTAAAGCGCATCGTTACCTTGCCACTGTCGCTTGCTCCTAGTTAATTATAACCCGCAGCCTTATTTGTTTTATTTTCCGTGTGTTAGATTTATTTATTTGAATAATGATGAAGAAACGTAGCTACTATAACAATAAAAACATTTTATATTATAGTTCTTTTTCTCGATAAGATGTTTATGCGGGTATTACCTTTGAAAAATCTCCTGTAAGGGTCTTTTTATATTTTTTTTCCTATTGTAAGAAAGATAGTTAGTGGTATACTAATTATATATGTATAATCCAAGTTTTTTTTTTTTTTTTTTTACAATCTCCACTTAGTATATCTACACATCTACAGACATACCTATCACACCCGCAATGTGCGAAGAGCCCAAAGATCATGAAACTCGTTTAACCGTTTTAGCCAAAAATAAATATTGAGTTGTATTAGAAATCGTGAAAAGACAAATGTCCAGCTCATCGCCTCCCCGAATCCTAGATCTAATACATCATTAGTCACTTTTTATGATATGTTTAGCAAAGACCACAATTAATAATAATAAATAAATAAATAAATAAATTCTCCAGACTGACACACCAATTCCCTAGTTCCAAACTAAGCCTATGCTTGTGCTATGGATACTAGGTGAACGGATAGACATACTTAAATACGTTTATAAACATCCATGACTCGAGTACAAATGTCCATGTTCATCACACGAAACATTTGCCCCTAGCGGGATTCGAACCCGCGACCCTTGGTTTCGTGGCCAGGTTCTCTAACCACTCGACCAACGAGCCAGTCAATTGGTACATTATTTTAAAATCCCTGACCAAAATGGCGTACTTCTAGGTATATATGTAGCCCCATTTGTACTTCTGTTCTTGTTGTCTGTTCACAGAATCACGTTTTTCTAGGGATCTGCGAAGCTACGTCAATAAATGATTCATTTTATATATTACTAGCAGCGCCCCGCGGTTTCACCCGCATAGTTCCCGTTCCTGTAGGAATATGAGGATAAAATATAGCTTATGTTACTTCCGGATAATGTAGCTTTCCAATGGTGAAAGAATTTTTGAAATCGGCACAGTAGATTTGAGTTTATTCATGACAAACATACACACACACAAAAATACAAATCTTTCCCCTTTATAATATTAGTATAGATATAGATTAGTATATATGTACATATATATATATATACACATATGTACATTAGTAATGCACGTTTATAATGACACATTGTCTCTACATTGCCCTTACCTCGGTCATTGACATGCAGATAGTAACGCATGATGTTGTGCCTATATTTAGATACTCGCAAAGATACTACTGGCATCCCTTCCTGCCATCTTACACGCCATCTAGAAGGGTGTGGGCGGACCCTACCCTCTGCTAAGCGCTGTTCCATTTCATCTAATGGCCAACATTTCTACGACAAATACAGTCGGCCTTTTATCACTTGGTTATGCTTTTGAGTATAGACTGATTAATCTTTGCCGTGCTAAGACAATACATAATATATACAAAGATATGCATTTGGGTAAGCCAAGTGGTATTGACTACAATAAATTGGTTTGAATTTGTAGGTAGATTATTAAAGAGCACATGAGTTACATTTTAGGTTTCGTTATTAGGTATTAGTTTATGCTATGAGGTCACGTTTAATGTAACCAAAAGTTGATTAGGCAAATAATAAAACCAATATTCATACTTATAAAAATAGCAATACTGGAAGCAAGAAGGTGAATTGGATTCCAAAAGCCGCACAACTGTTGTATAGTCCAGACGCAATTGAGATGTTGAAGAAACTTTCGTATAGGGAATTAGATATATGATTAAATTAATGGTATAATAAAGTCATTTTTTTTGGATGCACCGTATGTGGTAGCATAAATAGGCTGGCCTAGATCAGTTAAGTAACTCACTCTCTCAGATAACATATAATAACATTATTTAAAATTGTTGTATGCTTATTACTTGAGTAAGATTTCAGATAGCTAACCCTGCGATGTCATCAACGCATTTGTGATACAATGGACATTAACAATACCAGATAACTTATCAGCAATCAAGCTGTGTGCCTGTTTTCCGTCTAAAGTGGTATAAAGAAAAGCACACGATCAAGTCACTGAATTTCAAAGCATCGCTTATCAGAGTTCCGTACCCAAAGGCTAATAACGGGACCCTATTACTAAGACTCCGCTGTCCGTTCGTCCGTCTGTCTGTCACCAGGCTGCTTAGCCAAATGCGCCCCAGCGATTCCATATCGAACATCGTTAACGCTCGTATCGCGCCACAGACTTATTCGGTTGGACAAATCGGGAACTAACTCCGAGCTCCGCACTATGAGTTCTTAGTAAACAAGTTTGAGGCGCGATACAAGCGGTGGCGATGTTCATTATGGAATTGCTGTCGCGCATTTGGCTAAGCACCCAGGCTATATCTCATGAACCGTGATAGCTCACAAATGATGTATTTCTGTTGTCGCTATAACAACAAATACTAAACACAGAATAAATAAATGTTTAAGGTAGGCCCCTATACAACAAACGTGTTTTTTTCGCCGTTTTTTGCCCGATATTAACGGCAACAGGTAGACGCTTAAAAAATTTACAGAATATTAATTTGTATATTAAATTTAAAAATAAATAATGAAATTACTATTTAAGGGGGGCCAACAATACAACAAACGTGATTTTAATGCCGGTTTTTGCTCGATATTAGTAATGACATGGTAGACTCTTGCAATACGCCCTACAGGGGGGGCTCCGAATACTCCTGTGGTATCCCTGCCTGTCGTAGGAGGCGACTAAAATGGCCTTTGGGGTTGTGAAGTGTCTGTGGGGGGGCCTGCATTCACTTCGTTCAAGCAGCCCCAGAGAAGACGACGACACGTGGATCCTCGTCCGCTAAATAGGATGGGGTCACACTGTGGTCTGTGCCGTCGTAAGCACCGCGAGGTGTGCTGGGGGCGAGGTTGCCTCACCCTCGAGATAGGCCGCATGGATCGGCTGCGGCGTAACGTAGATTTCGCGAAGAGTCTCGCAGTGGGGAGCCCGGAATCTGCGCCACGCCCAAAAAATGACCACCTCAAGTCGGTAGTGGAGTGTTTTACCCAGACAGCTCTGAATTCGACACATCCCTTAGCCGAACCTAGGTTTACTTGGACGGTGCGTAAATGCATTCCTCACGAAAAGAAAATAAAGGTAGACACATGCAATATTCACAGAATATTTAGTTGTTTAGTGTCTAATGTTGTAAAGATAATGGTTCAAACCCCCTCGTGCGCGAGTCCGACTCGCATTTGGCCGGTTTTTATAATGCAAATAATACAATTATAGAATTCTAAGCTATTGATAATGACTTAAATAGTTCAGTGGCCTGGAAACGTTGGATTTACCCTTGTTACAAACGACATATAATATTATGATTTTCATTTATTTTCATGTTATAACGTCACTTGTTACTAGCTTAATTCTAAGTGTGCGAGACGTAAGTAAAGCCAGACTGATCTAAAATAATAATTACTTCGTAACTAAGTTATAAGGGTGCGCTGCTAGGTTACGACACTTGAAAAATAAGTACATTACTTCTTTATAGATGCTTACTTATGTTATACATAGCTTAATATTCAAACATTAACTCTATTATTATCTCAGTACTGGCTAATATTCGTAAATTTAAAAACAGTCTGTCATTAAAAGTGCAACATTAGTTAAACTATTTCTTAGGGAAGAGAGATGGTTATTGTTTAGTGTCTGGTTTATTTCTATGTAGCTGAAAGGCATTAAGTTTAATGATTTCATCGTATTAGAAGAGATCGGTGTTTTATAAGCAGGTTACATTCATGATGAAAATATAGTAGAAATATATCTCTATTGTAAATTCTGCTCGGTCATGAGTAATACAGATGACTTCTACACGATTCAAATCCGACCACCCAGCCAATGTGGATCAAGTCCTCTTTCTTAACGGACATGTTAGGAATGTCTAAATCGTTTGTAAATTGAACCGGCTAACCAGGAATCGAGATCGAATAGTTCTATTTTTCCACTCTTTTCCAAACCATTTGAATCTGATTGCGTTTCATAATTTATACATACATACACATTGTGCATTCATTTTTTTTTTATAAAAATGTACGTAGTACTAACAATGTATGTTACAGTGTGATCACCAAAGACTGCTGATTCTGTACGTTAGTGTGACATCGATCGCACAAATGGAATAAGCGTATTATCGTGAGTTATGTAATAGGCTAATATAACGGCTAATCATATTCATTGACAGTTCACATTTGGCAGGCACAACTGGGAAAATGCTGTAATCATCTTTCTGTCACATCCACATATGAACTTCACACACTAGGCATATCCTTCTTTTATCATGCTCATTTTGTTGTTAATTGTAAAAACATTTCCTTTTAAATCATTACGGAGAAAATGTACATAACTATTTTTTGATACAAGCTTCCTCCGAAATACAATTTTTCCGGAATGATGCTAACTATTTTTGGTCTATCTATTTTATATACGTATATTGCTACCATAAAATGTATGATCAATTATTTAGTAAAAAATCCGCCTGCTTCATATTAACAACTTAAATTTCACTTTATCAATAGCATCAGGGAAGGTACAAGTTTTATTTGGCAATAATATTGGTAACAAGTTATATTTGCCAGGGAAAATACTAAACTGCTTAAGATATAATAAATAAATAAAAACTAATGAGATGGATACGTATTTTACTTGCAACCAAATCTACTGGGCTATTGACACTCGAAAGACGCTTTTAAAAACTCTAAAATAAGGACTGATTTATAAAACATTCTGAACCGCTCACTTCAACCTAATTTGGTGCTAAGTTAAATCTAATCCTTGTCTTAGCATTGGGAAAATTTAAATGAAAGATTTACGTATAGCTTAGCTTTAAAACATTCAGGTCCAAAAAAAAATGTAATTTCGGATAATATTATTTTTTCTAGAGGTAATTATTTAAAGTATTATATCGTGCATTTATTAAATGCCTGCCAATAAATTTAATTATTTATTTATTCACCTCCTAAAATTTGCTAAGATATGACAAATAATACAATATATTCTTATTTTCTAATTTCCGTTTCATTACCTTTCTTATCAAAGGTTCGATGATGTCCTAAAGGGAATCTCTATGGATTATCGCAACTACCTAATCCATAAGCTGTATAAAAAAGTAATGTTTTCCTCAAACGTGTACCTACTAACGTCAGGGTCATCGGAGAACGTCCGTGCCTTGGATTTCATCTAGATAGTCCCGGAAATTAACTTTCGTCGGTCCCTGAGATTAGCTGTGTTACACCAATTCTTTGGTCAAGTATTCCGAGGGTTATTTAGGAAAAGTTGACGGTCTTGGGATGGATGGAATAAGAACTTCATATTTCTAAGTGGATATATTGTCTTGGCATGTCTATAAATTTCGTCAACTTGCACTAACAAGTATAGTAATAGTAGGCACCCAATATGTATATATTGGGTGTATAATAAATACTTATTATAGGTATTCTGAAAGGTTTCTGATATTTACAAGCTTAAGCTGCATTCTTTGTTACATACATACGTATATGATATAGTGAAAACTTTAAGGTTAAATATATAATTAATCTCTTACTATATCCAATATCGTGATGTCTCGATATCGACCAAGTTTTTAAGTAAGTAGTTACCCAAATAAAGTTTCAATTCATGTTTCAACAGACGAAATGATGCGAACATTTTAATCATTATATAAACTAATTTCAGTACTCTTCCCATGCACGATAAATGCAAATACAACCTAACATACCTAAAACAACAATGTGCGATGGACCTATTCCCTAGAGACAGACAGTACAAGCATTTTTTCTTGCCAATACAATCCGGTATGTTTCCAGTTTTGATACTCTGCCAAGTCTAATAAACCTTCTATGCAGAAAATAAATTGCAATTATTGAGCGAGGGGCTTTTAAAAGACAAGCTCGTACACAGAACAGGGAGCATATGAAATATTGTGAAACTAAGTAGGCACTTACTCCGTAAGTACTTAACATAACATACATATAACAGCACGCCCATAATCCCCGAAGGGGTGGGCAGATTCAAAGGGACAGCAGGCCCCTTTAACCACATTAAATTCCATAATTAGATATGTCAAAACCTCAATAAACTTTGTTGAAGAAAGAAACCAAACCCAACAAGACACAACTTTAACAGACTAAACGAATTCAGCATCCCTTTATAGTTTTATTAGAAATAGTGTATATAAATATCTAGGTCATATCATTAGGTAGCTCATAAACTTGTTTAACACTTGTTTAACAGCTTTAGTACCTATCTAATTTCATCACATTAATATATTAGTCTCTAGTAATGTTTGTCTCGATTTCTATTTTTACTAAAGACCGGAACGTTTGTTTGTGCCCACGTCTCTAAACTAAAGCAACACCAACGAGGTTCAACATTTTTTAATTAAAAATAACAAAAACGAAATGTTAACAGATTGTTCGTAAACAAACTAAATTTTACCGCGACCTTAATTTGATGGTAACAAAATATTTGAGGAAAGGCTTCAGCTAAAAATTCGACGAACTTGCAAAATATGAAAAGGTGTTATTTTGGCTTAGTTTTGTTCGTATCATGTATACCGCATCACATTTTAAGCAAAAACGGCCTTAATAGAAACATTCTAAAATAAGCTTAGAATATTACATTAAAATTACACACGTGAGCCCAATGGGTGTCTGACGAAATAAGTAAATTTACTCCCGAAAGACGAAATAAGTAAATTTAGTACCGAAATGTCTTGTTTTAAAAATACCTAAAACAAGACATTTCGGTACTCATGAACTATAATGATAATAAAAGATGTAAGCCATCAATATTCAATATAAACAACATTATATCAATTATATAAAATAGTGGCACTTTTATGCACTTTTACTGAATACACAATTTTACTGATAGTAACTTTGGACAGGTATATAGCAATAATTCTACTTCTGTATCACTAATTTTATTACTAGATTGTCATTTGTCTCGATATCCATGTGCCATGTAAATTTGTAAATCTTATTCGAATTCTTAATTATGTTTTCTTTCTTGATTTCTATAATTTCCATCTAGTTATAGCTGGTTAAAGGGGCTAGCTGCTTCTTTGAGTCTGGCTACTTAGGAATTAGGGGCGTGATGATATGTATTAGGTATATGAGCTCTATTACGTATCTAGCGACAGTGTTAATAAGTAGATGGGTATATTAAGGTAGAGAACAATAACTAGACAGAAAAACGTGAATAAACCATCGACGAAGTGGACAAAGAAAGGTGGCAGCACAGTAAAGCTAACAATTTGATAACTAAAACAACAATTTGCATAAGTTCAGCACTCAACAAAGGAGGAATTTGTTTCTTTCTCCCCTTGACATCTTACTCTAGGTGTTATTAGAGGTTCTCTTATTGCCACCGGAGGTGACGTCTGAAGATGACGAGTGAAACTTACTCTGAGGTGAGGGGATATTCTACCCTTTTAGCAAAAGACAGGTAGATCTCCAATCAAGTTCAATAGTCACTGCCACTCGTCGTAGTTCATTGTTATAGAGTATTGTGTCTTCGATTGTTTTTCGTTTAATTATAGCTTCATTAGATCCACAATATCCGCCGGCATCTGTCTCTGTCGCTCGTGTGTGCTGCGGAGGTAAATCAGCAGGGCTGGCGTCGGTTAAATGTGACGTCGTCGTCGAACTTATTGACCACCGTTACTCATTCTAATGCGGACATCAATTGCGACCGCCGACTCGTTTTATTGAACTACCACTGGTATTGCATTTTATTATTAAAAAGTAACCTTCACTAAGTATGCGGTGGCGGTACATCGGGTAGGGTTAGCGATTGCGAGTTTCGTTTCATTTCGTAAATGAAAAAATACACACACGTTTTAAGATGTTGATTTTTTTTATATATACTTATTTATATGATGTAAGATACTCTGCAGGTCTTATAAGTTTGTTGAATTTTATAAGCAATTTCTGCATTAAACATATGTACTAGTATGACAAAATGGTCTTCGGTAATACATAGAATAGTGTTATTTGCTTCGTTGATTCCTATATGATATTAATTCCTGTCATATCCTAGATTGATGGCAATAAATGCTTATTTATTACAGATAGGTATCTTCGAATGAAACACAACCCAATATGGGTTGATGTATGGAGACCATATCTGAGATTTCATACTCAGATGTTTGCTTAAACATATGCAATCATCTCAATACTACTTCTAATCGAAATCAATAAGCCAATATAATGCAGAACAACAATTTTACCTACGCAAACTTTCATCGCAACCTATAGTTGCACTACTTGAATATGTTCTATAGTTTTTCCAGTAACTCAAGCAAAACTATATTAGTGTTTTCCTCGGCAGCCCTACCCCGGGTCACGGATCTCAGGTCAGCAGCGTGCGGCCCATCGAAGCTCGTCAAATATTAAACAGAACTGAATCGAATTTCAACTTTCAGCTACTTGTGTACATTTAAATATTACTGAACGCATACATTTATTGATGAGAATACATACGTTTGTGTAACTATTGCTGTACACGGCTTGACCTACGAGGATTTAAAGGTTTCGATTTTTTAATCTTATCAAAAACAATTCGCATATTGATTTGTAAGTATGGTTGATTCCACTATAAACACTATGAACATAGTAAACGTTCGTCATTTTCAAACAGTTTAAGAAATACAATGAATTTCAAATATATTCCTTTATTTCGCAGCTATTTATTTAATAATGAACCTTCAAAAATGAATGTTGAATGTTTATTGGTCCATAAATTTTATCTGACCTTAGCAACATTCCTAAAAAATTTCTTACCTCAAGGAAATGGGGCGTACTAAATTCCCTTGGGTTGTTTATATTATGATGAATTCATTATAAAATGGCCGATCAATTTCCTATGGTAGCTATTATAATGACGTCAATCGCCGTCATCGCCCCACGGCCTCGTGACAAGCAGACTGCGTGTCGCACGGAACTTCCTTTGTGCTTCTTATAACTATTTTAAGAAGTCAACAGCGAAAAAGAAAGTATATTTAAATTTAAAAATTAACAGCATACTCATATTTTAACTATTAGCCTTATGATTTAACTAGTATGATTATTTTTCATTGTACTTGATACAGATATTAACAACATTTTGCTTATGTTACATATAAGGTTCATATATATGCTATTCTGCTTTGGTCCCACATACACAACATCACGCCCGTAATATCTGAAGGAGTAGGCAGATTCAAAGGTGCAGAATCCCCTTTAACCACATTTAGCCAAAAGTAAACCTATGTTGTTAGATGGAGAATTGTAAAAAGTAGTGACAAGTGACTAGCTCGTCGCCTACACAATCCCATACCCAAAACCTACCATTAGTCGCCTTTTACGACATGCTAAGCAAGGTACACAGTTGGCACATTGTTTTGAAGTCCCAGACCAACATGGGACATAGAATTAATCAAATTTTCCCGTAACATTTTAAGGTCAATTTAGGATAATGTTTACTGGAATTGAAAGGTAAAATTAATTGAAATGAAAATGAAAATACAAGCTACCACAAGGCCATTATTCATACTTCCAAAGCAATCTGGCAAGCAAGAAGCCATGCAAGGGCTTAATAGGTAACTCGATATAAAAAGCAAATAAAAATAGCAGGCAACCTAGACATCAATATTCATTACCTTTCCTGGAATAAACGATTGGCAGAAAATTATATACGAATAGGTACCTATTTCCTTTAAAAAATCGCAAATTGATTTCTTTTTTATCATCTCGTTGATAATACGCTATACTGTATAGCTAGTAAATAGCTGTTCCACGATAAAACATTGCCGGGGTTTAATTGTACAAAAAAAAAGCCTTTGGTCTGGTTGTTTTTTGTGTTCTCTGTATTAGACACCATGTAAAGCGACAAGTTGCTTTACATGGTGAAACTGAAACCAACGTCAACCAACGTAAACCAACGTCATGAACGGAAATATAAACACATCAAATCTATATCAATATTTCACTCAACATGGTCAATAATAGGTCTAGCAAAGATATTGTCATTAAAAAAAACTTAAAAAAGAGAACTGAAAAAATGAAAAAAAATAAGATTTTGCACAGATTGCAGTGTGGTTTGTTTAACGATTCCAAGAATAAAAAAAACGTGTTAAAATTATATCAATACAAGCTTTGCCCGCATTTTCACCCGCGTTTATATTTAATGTTATATAGCCTATAATAGCCTTCCTCGATAAATGGGCTAAAAGATTATTTTAAAGATTATTTTAAATCGGACCAGTAGTTCCTGAGATTAGCGCGTTCAAGCAAATAAACAAACAAACTCTGCAGCTCTATAATATTAGTAAGTATAGATTTATTTGAAAGGTACCTTTATCAGCTCAAATATGCGTATTCATCGTTTCATCATGCATTTGATTGTTAATACGACCCCAGGGATAAAATTTGTCATTCTATAAAAATATTCGAAATCTACTCGTTGGTATTAATGGTTAATATCTAAATCCAACATTTCAATGTGAGTATTAATATATTCATATAAAATTTGAGTTAATATTTTTTTTACCCAAAATTAAAAGTAATAAAAAAACTTTTTAAAAACAGCTATTATTTAAATAGTCTTAAAAGAAGAAATTAAACTTAAAATTTAATTAAAGCCATATCTTGTATATGATAGAATTCTTGAGATAAATAAAAGCTTATCGCGAGATTTTTTCTTATAAATAAAATAAAATATCCCATGTTGGTCTGGGACTTAGCCCATGTTGATCTGGGACAAAAAAAAAATCTGCCAACTGTGGTTCTTGCCTTGGAAGTGGATCAAATTTAACATGCAAGATTCGACCCTCAGAAACACAAATATACACTGCAAGTTAAATAAAAGCCTGTAAAAAGCAAAAGCAACCACTAAAATGTACTAGTAGCGATGAGATAATATAGCCCAGGTCACAGATGCCTCCAATTTGAATGGCAATTTCAATAACTCCCGTTTTAATAACCACCTTCAGCGATTGTACGGGGTGGAACTCGCGGCACGTTGAATTGTTAACTCAACTATTTACAACGATGAATTCAGATCGGTAGTAATAGCCCGCTTTATTTAAACTTTGATAGATAGTTGGGATTGTAGGTAAGTTTTTACTAAGCCCTTGTTGTAATACTTTAAATAAGTAAGTAAATGATTGAGTTAGTCGTCTTACTATGCTTGATTCACAAGCTACATCACAACATGTTTAGACCTTTTAAATTAACTAAGTTGTATAGGTATTGCACACTCTTGAGCACATTATAATTCCATGTCCACATTACACTATATATGAAGACAATTTTTCATTTTTAAATGTGTACTTACTACAATTTATGTCATGTGGTACAAATGATTTATGAAAGCTATCAGGCAGTTCAACGAACGAAAATAAATGACATTTTACGCTCATTGTCATTTAGGACGAAAAGGTTAAGCAGACCCATTATAATAAAACATCAGACATCAAACAGAAATTTAGACATGAATTATTTATTTATTGTCTAGCGTAAATGTGTTACCTGGGAAAGGCGCAATGACCTCCAATCGTTTTTAGCCTCTAGGTAATGTAGCCTTGCTGGGTAAACTCCCACGAGCCGTCACCCTCTGCTCGGGGAAGCAGAGGGCGGTGTGTCGGACTCGAACCGACTAAAACCCCAACGTGGCCTCCCGCGGCGCAGTTCCGGAGAAGCCGGTATCCCCGCTGTCGGGACTATACGATAGCTCCTCCGGTAGTGCGCATGCAGTGCTGCGCGGCTCACCTCGCGCGGCGGTGGTCGATGCTGTGCAGCCCACGCCATCAGTCGTCGGATGCACAGCACCGAGCACGCGCGCGCGTCGAGACATGCCAGGCCACCCAGCATGTCTCAACTACTCCGCCCAGGATTCAGACGCCGATCGTCCCCGTGACCGGCGTCGTGGGCCCACTCTCGCGCTGTGCCCTCTGCTAAGCCAGAGGGCACGCGGAGAGCGTCTCGTCAGAGGGGGCCGCCTTCCGCCCGGCGACCTAAATTGAGGGCAGAGCCCTATCGTCACGGAGGGAGAGGAGATCCCTCCGCGACCCACCACAACGCAGCGCAGTGCGCCCCTGTCGGGTTGCCGAGGATAGGGAGGCGAGCAACGACACACTCAGCTCCTCCTCTTCCTCGGCAATCCTAGTCCGGCCGCAGCCCCCTGCGGCCGGACTACGATGTGCGGACTAGGAGGTGCCGCAACTGCTCGGTGGGAAATGCCGAGCAGTCGCAGCTCACCTCGGGGTCTCTCTTAGCTTCGGCCCTGTCCTGCACCAGGGCCTACTAAGCCCCCCCGGTACGCCAAACCGAAGACCCCAGCGGGAGGGAAGTAATGTAGCCTATTTTGACGACTTACATTCGGTACCTGATAGTGACAACATAAAATGCCTTTCAAAATAGGTCCATTACAGGAATAGTTTTACTTTCATCTTCAGTCTATCTTTGAATAGCTTTATCGTACTGGTAGATGGAATTTAAGTGCTCATGTAACTTATAGGTATTTTGTGGTAAAAATGATCTCCATAATTAAATGTTCATACTAATCAGTACTCCGGTTCAAGCAGTATTTCAGCGCTGACTCGTTGACTCCATAATTTTCTTGTCTGTGTATCATTGTTATGTTAAGTATCTCGTTTCTTCGCATAGAACAGCATAGGCATACTGTATTTATTATCATAAGCATGCTGTTCTAGACATTTTTTGTGTAGCCAAATAAATATCTCTTTCTTTCGTTCCATGCACATTTTTATTTTCTTCAATTAAAAATTGTTTTAATAGCTGTCACCGACTGGACGCGGCGGGAGCCGACGTGGTGAATTATTAACCAACTGCCCGTTGACTCGCCCATGCTTAATGTCAAATACACGCCGATAATTGAGCGACTTATACCAGAGCCTGGAACCTGCACTTTGCCTTTAATAAATTATGAAAACACGACTCTGAGGAGCGGTTCCGCAGTCCGACTATAATTAGAACTTCTGAACAAATGCATCGGTTATACCGTAGTCCTACCCTATACTTAACAAGCATTTAGTTCGAAGTAGGTTTTCTAACTTGAAAATTGCACTAAACGTAAGTAATTAAAAATATAACTTCGATAATGTTACTTTTTATTCATCCAACGGTTTGGTACCTATGGTACCTACAATGGCTATTGATTGTATATGAATGTGATGGCTTTATAATAGCTTTAAGTACATAAACGTGTATCTATGAATATTTGTTTACCGTGACTTTGATTTATAGCAGGTACTCAGTACCGTTTATGGATTTTGAATCGGTTTATTGAGAGGCAGCAATTGTCAAGGGCAAAAATTATATATAATTCAAGCTAGACAGTTAATTTTACTGAACTGTACCTACAGTTTATTTAATGAAATACAAATATCTAAAATAGTGAAATATAATTTATACTTATGGATAAGACTTTTATGATTAGGTACCTATTTCATTACTTTATCCGTGAAATTGGCTAAAGTAAAATAATTACATAATTAATATATTATCATCATTATTTATAAACATAATACGTTCCACGTTGGTCTGGGACTTGGCCCATGTTGATCTGGGACAAAAAAAAGAATGTGCCAACTGTGGTTCTTGCCTAGCATGTCGTAAAAGGCAACTAATGGTTTACGGGCTTTTGGATATGTGACTGAGTAGGCGACGAGCTAGCCACTTGTCACTCCTTTTTCACAGCTTTCCATCCAACCCAGCCCACTGTCCCATGTTGGTCTGGGACTTAAAAAGAATATGCCAACTGTGGTTCTTGTCTAGCATGTCGTAAAAGGCGACTAATGGTATATCGGATTTTGGGTGTGTGATTTTGTAGGCGACAGGTTAGTCGCTTGTCACTACTTTTTCACAATTTTCCATCTAACCCAGCCCGGCTTTATTTTCGGCTGAATGTGGTTAAAAGGGCATGCTACCCCTTTGGGTATAATGGGCGTGATGTTATGTATGTATAATACGTCAAAATTTTTATGGCTAAGCTGTTTGAAAGTCATTAAATATAATAAAATGGTTAAAGGAACTTGCTGCTTTGGAATCAACCTGTCCCTTTTCGGATTATTGGTGCATTTTTTATTTTATTTCATCAGATATAAGTACTTAGCACAAACGACTATTACTCCATGAATCCTGTTTTTAATTAATCTAACACCGGTCAACCACCCCATTAAAGCTGTAGTCGGGTACATTAAATCGGTTGCGGGCAGAAAAGGTAATTCTTATTAAAATAATTCCAGCAGAGCGGATTTGATACGTTTCTAATTTTGTCGGAGCCACCCCGGGCTAAATAGGGGCTGGACGAACCATCGGTCCGTTTGGCCCGCAAAAAGTTTGAAGGCTTTAATTTAGCCGGCTGTTAATTCGTGCGCGACCGATTCAAAGGCACCGACGGCCATTATTAAAAGCGTAAATTGTCAAACAGATGTACCAAACGACTTTGGTTGCGTCCCGCCTGTTTTAAAACGCAATGAAAATTGCCGTAGGTTTGGCCTCAGCGCAATTTTGTAGGCATTAAAGTTGATTGGGCGCTGTACCGTTGCGCATAGATTCCGAATAACAGCTGCTTCCAATGTTTCGGCACGTCTGCGATGGACTCAATTGTTTACTTGTAAGTAAGTTGTGAAAATTTTGTAACTACTGCAAACTTAAATTTCGTTAGTTCCCATCGGTATTGGTTACCTGAATCTGTCTGAATTTTTAAAATACTTCTTCATGATATTGAGGTTTCAGATACAAAGATTGACTTATTTTTTTATGAGAATTTAAATGATTTTTTCGTGAGAATTAGAATGTTACTATACTTACAGATCGGTTAATATGATTTATAATACATTTTTAACAAATTTTTTCATAGGGTTTCTTAATTAACCGAAAATATTGTAAGCTTAAGTTTAATTTTGTGGATTTTAAATGTAGTAACTCTATTGTTCTTCATGATTTCCAAGGAAGCCTGGAACTTGCTTTGAACCTGCCACAGCGAGTTTTCCTCGCAAAAAGACACTCGATATACTATGCACGTCCGGAGACGATTTATTTTTATGATTTGTCTTCAAACCAGCTCACTGCGGAATACAAAACATTATACAAAGAATCTAAATACGAAAGATTTTTAGTGATTGACCTAAACTACCTACCATAAGGACTCTAAGCCACTATCTAAATCAAAAATCGAAATATTACTCATATCATTGTCTTGCATGTACAGACTATAGGGCAGACTAATCGATTGTCTTTCTACATCGGAACTTTTATGATTGAGGGCAAATAGCTTAAGTAAACCGCATTACACGGTAGATCATTACCCTATCCAGGTTCTCGTAACTACAGCACAGATAATAAATGAAGCAATGTAATATTCCGATTCAGGTAAAGGCAGCATTAAAAAGAGATCGTTCCTTCCTCTGTTATTTGTCATTCAAATGAAATCACTAAACAAAGGGGTGAAATGAGACTGCACTCGCAAAGGGACCTTTCTAAAAGAAATTCAAATTAGAACAATTAGTGGAGCCTGTAAAGCCGGCTACACACAATGGTACTCATTATAAGCCCCGCGCTAGCACAGCTTGTATGTACCTACATGCTAGTTCCGTATTAAAAATTCATGAAACTACGGCGAACGGCAACGATAAGGATTGCAACATTTTGATAATTGTACACGTGCATTTACTAATGTTTTGGAATAAACGTTATTAAAATAAATTTTGATTGTAATTTTCTCTAATGTCGACTAAAATACTGGCAATTCGAAATGTTTGTTGAGATTGTATCTAATTAGCTAGCAAGATACAAAAGTTCCATAAACGTTACTATTTATTGATTGTGATTTAAGCGGGCATTTGTACTCGAGCCGTGGATGTTTATTTAAGCATGTTTATCTGCAAGATTTATTCATTATACAAGACATACGCATAGTTTAGTGCTTGGTAATCAGTGTGTTAGTTACTATGAGCAAAAAGCATTTAGTCATTACTTTGTAATTCTTCTATTCTCTGAAGACTAGAGTTCTGATCATTATCTTAATAGATAATCATTTCAGTTCAGTTAAGAGTTCAAATAGGTCTAGGTCTTTTATCATTCACATTCATATATTCCATGTTGGTCAGGGACTTAAAAAGAATGTGCCAATTGTGTTCCTTTCTTAGCATGTCATATAAGCTGACTAATAGTAGGTATATCGGGTTCTGGGTGTGAGATTGTGTAGGCAACTAGCTAACCACTTGTAACTACTTTTTGACAATTTTCCATCTAATATAACCCAGTTTTATTTTTTGGCTGGAGATAGTTAAGAGGACTCCGTTAGTGTTTACGGGCGTTATGATATGTATGTATTTGTCATTTACATTTTCCCAATATCATTAATAATTTAGTGACGACACCTCATAAAAACAATAAAAACGGAGGCTATTTAAAACAGATGTATTTTTAAAACCTGACCGGAAATCGGAACACGGACGTCCGCCCTTTAGGCTCAGTACTGCACCCACTGCATTATCAACAATGTCATATGTGTCCGGATGTAGCCTTTGCGTTTGCATCGATGAGTTATTTTACGGATGAGCGACATTTTAATATTTTTTTTCATTTCATAAAGATATTTAGGTCCCGTCAAAGGGACAGATGGAAACAGAATTCAAAAGAGTCCATGATACAGATTCCCTTGGGCGGATGGCGCTGGCTGGCTCATACTGCCCTGCGCTCTCATACAATAGGGTGACCATACAGCTTCGGTGAACGAGGTGTAATAATAGGGAGCATTCAAAAACTGTAGATGATGATAATGCGGTGGTAGCTCAATGGAAAGGACACGCGCCTTTTAACCGAGGAGTGCGGGTTCAAACCCGGGCACGTACCTCTGGATTTTGCAAGTCTATGTACGTACGATTCATACCACTTGCTCGACGGTGAAGGAAAACATCGTTATGAAACCTGCAAATTCAAACAACTTTGGATTTGTAACTATGATCCAAAAATTGTCTGGTTCCCCTATCTTAGGGTTACGACGGTCAGATCGGCAGTCGCTTCAATGTAATTACCAGACTCCCTAAATCTTGGATCATGGTCTAAGCGGACCCCGTCTAAGCACGGGACATAACGCTACGAAGATGATGATTCAAAGACTGTAGATGACAGCACACGAAGGGTGTATATTAACTGGTATTACGGTAATAATTTATCATATCTTCCGTTTTTGATGTCTCCTACACAGTTTTAAAATCCACTGATTAATATTAACGTCAGAAGTGGCGTGGATATGGCAGGGTGCCAAAGTATCAACGCAAGTCGCATCCCAGACCAAATAAGCTTTGCCTTTTCTCCACGGGATGAGCGTCATCCCGTCAGGCCTTTTTCCGTCATTGCAGTATAGACCCAGGGGTTCCAGGACAGCTGGGGTCCTGGTAGAAGTAGAGGCTCGGCGTAAGATGTCATTTATACTGGCGAGACGAGGAATGCGCCTTGGGCACAAGACAAGCTGTGGTGACCAAGAGGCCCGACAAACTCACCGCAGCGACAGACATGCGCATGACAGATCCTTAGGCCAAGGCGGAGGGAGACCGTGTAATGGACAGAGTGACACGTCCAAAAGGGTTCCGACGTTAGCCGAAGGTAAAGCATACATACATAACATCACGCCCATAATCCCCGAAGGGGTAGGCAGAGTCAAAGGGGCAGCCTGCCCCTTCAACCACATTCAGCCAAAAATAAAGCCGGGCTGGGTTAGATGGAAAATTGTGAAAAAGCAGTGACAAGCGGCTAACCTGTCGCCTACACAATCACACATCCAAAACCCGATATACCATTAGTTGCCTTTTACGACATTCTAGGCAAGAATCACAGTTGGCACATTCTTTTTTTTTTGTCCCAGATCAACAAGGGCCAAGTCCCAGACCAACATGGGATTAAGGTAAAGCATGCAGCCAGAAACCTTAATACATTTGATTCCTTTCTTTCTTCAGAACGGATAATAAGCCGATCGTCGGAAAGCTCTCTAGCTTGCTCTCTACCTGATTTTTTTTTCCACACTTAGGCCACCCAAGTTAGGTATTACTCGTATAAAAATACATTAAATCCTGTTTTCAGACTCAGAGAGGCTAAGAGCAGACCCTTTAAGCACATTTTGTTGGTCGCCCTATTATACAAACACACGTTTGAGATGGTTTTGATGGAGCCGGTCCCCGGGGCGAGTTATTTGAAAACATGGAGGCGCCGCCACTAAGCAGTAGCGGCGCCTCCATGTTTTCAAATAACCGTATAAAATGTATGCCGATTATATTATATACGTGTATAAAAAACACTTCTGTATTTGAATGCCACGATGGTGCAGAATAAAGTCTGGAGATATTATTAATTTTTAATTTATTTGTGTCAATAACATATCTTTCTCTAAAACATACAAATATTCGTTATGCCGACCTTCTCAAGATAAAAAAAAAAATTAAGAAGTAATTTTGTATATTGACATCCCAAAAATTATCGGATAATTTTCTATTAAATAATTTCGTCACTTCGGGTGCTAAGTCTGTAACTGATAAATAAATAATTTCTGATGAGTTCTCAAAGGTATGTTTATTTGCCTGGAAAGCTCAATTACAATAAAATAATATTCCCTAAGAACTAATGAACTGTTCGAAGTTTAATTGAAGAGCTCCGGTCTCGAGTCGAGACTTAGATGCTGCCTTGATTATTTATTTATTCCTTCATTACTACAGACACCTCTGGAGTCGTATAAAGACCGCATACACTAAAGAGAGAGGTAGCTTAAATGTTATATACTATACCAAAATACCTACTTGAAAGTGGCTTGCGTTACCTTGCAATATAGATTAACTGTGATTAAACTAACTGCACATAGCGACGTACATAGCTGTAAGGGAAGGTATCTTAATTAATTCTCCCATGTTGGTCTGGGATTTGGCACATGTTGATCTGGTACAAAAAAAAAGAATGTGCCAAGTATGGTTCTTGCCTAGCCATGTTGTACCTAAAAGGCGACTAATGAATTACGGGCTTTTGGGTATGTGACTGAGTAGGCGACGACCTAGCCACTTGTCACTCCTTTTTCATGGCTTTCCATTCAACCCAGCATACTGTCCCATGTTGGTCTGGGACAAGAATATGCCAACTGTGGTTCTTGCCTAGCATGTCGTAAAAGGCGACTAATGGTATATCGGGTTTTGGGTGTGTGATTGTGTAGGCGACAGGTTAGCCGCTTGTCACTGCTTTTTCACTGTTTTCCGACTATACCAGCCCGGCTTTATTTTTGGCTTAATGTGGTTTAAGAGCATGCTGCTCCCTTGACTCTGCCTACCCCTTCAGGGATTATGGGCGTAATGTTATGTATGTATGTATGTAACTTAATTAATAAGTACCAGTAGGTTCCTACTTTTATTAATGCCTCACCATGCAAAAGTTCTCTATTTTTCTGAGCAATCCATTTTTAATGCAAGATAAGTTATTAAATGTACTTACCACCTATAATCTCATAAAACCCTCCGACTTTCACTAACAAAACAAAATGAACGAGAAAAAATACAAACAAAACCATATTCTTATAGTCGGCCAAACAACACACATACCCAGTTACAATAAACACCTTTTCTCACATAATATCGCTAAAAGGTTCGTGGGCCGGGGTCGGTGAGGAAGCGTAGTATTTTGCAGAATTTTTGAAGTCGAAGTCGTTATACGCATATCCGGGAGACTTAAGTATCTAATTTTGCGAAAAATAACATTTCACCACATCATACAAAAGTTTCAGCATAAGCAAAGTTCACGTAAGGTCATCCAATCAATCAAGTTAAGTAATTTCTGTTGCTGTTTATGTTGTAAAACTTGGATACAAATTAGACCTATTATATGAATGTGATATATTATGTTGTGATAAATTGTTACAAGTTTGGACAAGTATACAATGTAAAAACGAAATACAAATCGCTCACATATCTCATGATTGATCTATCTGATCAATCATGCAATATCAAAAACTACATGAGCAGTACAGCGATATTTTATATAATTGCGCCAAGAGATTTTTTAGAAATCTTTACTTTGAGGGGACACAAGGATTATGCCAATGAGTTTACAATAGAGCAAAATAATCGTGTAACAGAATATAATTACCTGGCTTCATAAGAAATATATATAGGTATTTTTAAGTGAAAATATGCGCCATTGGAATGTTCATTGTTGAACCAAATTGACTTGACGCATAGTTAAAACATCGTCGAAGATTTGAAATTCTCCAAAGACATTTTATGCTTGAAGTTTGTTATAATGTATTTTAATCAAAATATTGAAGCATATTTTTATTCGAGTTAGACTCCATGATCTAACTAGATTAAAGATGAAAGAAGCCGTATTCATGATACAGCTTAAGTAAAGTAGATAAGTATAGTAAATATTGCTTGAATAATATGCAGTTATTTTTTTATTTATAGCGTGAAAATATCTAAAAAAGACATCAGCCGCTAGATACTGTAGTATCAACATCATGACGCGTCATACTTCGACCTCAGCTTTATGATTATTTGTCTAATAACATAGTAATAAAAAATAAGAGAAAGTAGGTCGACCCTGGCTAGTAGGCTAGGCGATAGTATATATTTAGATATCGGGAATCCATTTGGCATCCACGTTGAAAAATCCATTTGCCCGGAGTGCTCTAATGATTGTTAAAAAAATTCCAGGTCCCGGTGATTAAGATGCCAAATGCTGGATGATTAATTGTTTTGTTATACAGTCTCGCAATAATTATTCGGTAGATCCTTTTTTTCAAATATTTAATGATCTTGGAATGTTGGAATGTTTAGGCCTTGGTAAATAAATAACTTGTTTGTTACCTGCCTGATTACATAAAGTGCAAAGTCTATAATCTAGGATATTTTTATCATTATTAAATCGTGTATCTTTCATCCGATAGGAAATATGGCAGACGGAATGGAATCCGGAAAGGAAAGACAATATGGACGCAGATAATTATGAGTTATTTATTTTATTACGAAAATATTTTTATGTTTATCGAAGCGAGCATCTAACTATAGCCCCACTTTTCCAAGTCCATAGGGAGAATCTGCTGACGTAATTAAGAAGTAGTCACCGCTTAATCTGAAATAGAAACACGTATTATAGCAATTGGTTAATATTTTGGTAATGTTAGAAATCATACAAACCGTAGAGATTATATGAAATGGATCATGAATGTTGAAGAGGCGAGTGAGGTGTGTAAGGATTGTGCCATATGGCGTTCGGTTCTCTCTGCCTACCCCGCTAGGGAAGTGGCATGAAGTTTAGCTAGTTAATATTTTATATACTACAATCTTATTCATATTTGTGTGTTCGAGTAAAAACATTATAACAAAGTGGTTGATTTACCCAATTAAACTATTCTACCTATATAGATATGCTATACCTAATACAGATACCTACATGGATTATTTAATATTTTTAAGAGGATTTTATCAAGACGTCGGAAAATACTTGCCTAAAATTTTGAGTAATTCCTCTTAGCTTCTATATGAGAAGTTCTTGGGTAGGTACTTAAAGAATTATCTTGTACTGTATAACATAATTACATATACATACATACATAACATAACGCCCATAATCCCTGAAGGGGTAGGCAGAGTCAAAGGGGCATAAATATTATACATGTAAGACGATCTGGTTATTCTACTTCTAAATAGTTTCTCTAATATTCTTATTCTGTGTAATATTCTATTACGAACAAATAGTGTTCATATTGTGCTCGTTCCATTTTCACGGTTCGTCAGCGATCTCCATGAAAATCTTGGTACACACTGCCTTTGTCATAAGATACACGGAAGGCCGTCTCAATTTGTTATTCGATCGTATGGAAAAAGTTACGAGCTTTTCCAAGCCGGTGAAGCCCCCACTGGGTAAAGTTACCAAGATATACACGGATAGATTTATCTGTTGATCGCAGGATCGTGTCTTAAGGGCCACTCGCCAGCGCGATATTGCGAGTGTGTGATTAGGTGAGCGGGTATACAAACAAATTCGAAAACGGGTCAAGTGAGAGCCGTGCTTGCGAGGATAGTGTTCCGTTTCCTGTGGGAATTAATGATTGCTCTGCAATTTACTTGTGACTTCAATAGAGTTATAGAACATATAAAATAAGTATTAAACATTGTGTTTCACCATGGAACTATGATCTTTATCCATTATGTGAAAGCGAGAAAGAAAATGTTAGTAAGTATTTCACAAAATAGTGTTGAGTTATTTTAACAAACATGTCAATTGATTTCTTTATCATAGAAATTATATCATATTTTTTTAGCCTTTGTTTTATATTTTCATTAAATATAATAAGATATATTATTCTGTAACAAAATATGGGCAGACAAATACGAAACTGTATTACATTATTTCCTCTTTATGATTCAGTGTGTAATTCGGGCGGGATCGATACAATAAATTTAATTTCATCTTAACTCATCATGGATCAACTACCTACATATCATACAAATGTAAACACAAGCGAAGTGCAGTCTCGCGTAGCGATTTTAATTAATTTAATTTCAACTAAGTGATGTCACGAGGTGGGATCCGGTAACCTTTCAACTGTCACTAATACATCGGCGTCCCCCAATGCAAGTCCCCAGGTATATGCGTGCGCACTAATTAGTGACCCAATATGTCACTTTAATTTCGCAATCAGTCACCCGCATATCGAATGTGAATGCAACGGCATCAAAATTAACGTCATGCAACAGAAAACTTACTGTCAAAGTGGCAGGGTATTTTTGATCTAGGTGTCGTAATTACACTTCGCTTTACTAAATAGCTGGATGGAAAAACTCGGTATGATGTCTTGTTAAAATAATTAGTGGCTACTTATTGCGTTCGGTGCATTTTTATGACATACTTTACTCGGAACATTTAAGAAAACTATTTTCTAAAATGTTGATTAGCCGCATTCTTACACAAAATCAAATAAAATACTCACGCTTCCTTCCCATATGTTCCTATTTCCAAAACATTCGCTTCTTTTTCCTCTCTGGAGCCGTTTTTCCACTTTCTATAATTTTTTGCGTAACTCCCCAGAACAGTGCCAGGGTATTTCAGAGAGTCAACGATCAGTTGCCAACAGCGGTTGTGGTTGCACAAATCTGAAATTGCGACATGTCGTAATATACCTAGTTTATATCAGCCTAGATTTTTTCCTAAATCAGAAAAGAACAAAATATATTGAGATAATCGTTGTTGTGCGATGAAATTACAGCAGAAATCGCCACGATCTTAAAATATATTGTTTATTTATTTATTAAATCCATCTTATCCAATATAATAAGCTCGTTAGTATGATGTTATTATTAATATCTTATTAGCAAACTAAACCACTCAATTAAAAATAAATGGAAATTAAGGATCGAGCTAAAAACATATTTTATGTGTAATGTATATAATACTACTATATTATATTTAAATCAATTTGACATGGCTTCAATGTTAGCGTGTGACTCAGTTTAAAATAAATAATAAAAAATATATTAGAAGTTCAAAAAAGAATAGCCATTAAAAACTATCACTACAACTGCATATTCCATAAAATAAATACCTTCTTTGGAAAACATTGGGTGCGCCCTATTATCGCAGCCTGGTTGCGCTACGCTCCCTGGCTTGAAATTGGGCCAGAAGTCCACATGACCCAAGGACTTCCTAGTGCCATACTTGCTGGGGTCCGAGTGGACGACCGCTACAAAATTAGCTGAATTTCGATTAAGCCTCTGAGAAACAGGTCTATTATCGTAACCTGCGCTAGCCGGGTCTAGTCCTGTAATCCTAAAAAATATTAGAGGAACTTAATTCAAGACACTTTTTTAGCATTTGGATTGATATTATTGTTTATCAGTATGTAGAATATATTTATATCAATAGAGGTTCTCTTAGAGGTTATCTTAGTTCTCTTAGAGCTCTATGATACAATGCTTTGTATGGATGGTATATTTGGCTAGTAGCTTCACTTTATCACTCGAGGGATGGTACCATGATAAGCCCAACCTTAGTCACAGCTCTATCGTGTAGTTTGGTCCTTCACGGAGACTTCGATACCCGTTATGTATCCTCATACATATAGGTAAGTAATAGATACCTAACAATAGACTTATCTATATTAATAAACTAGCCTTTGTCCCCTCTAACCACATGAAATTCGGTGTGTAACAGACTCTTTCATGTTTCCTGTGAGATCTATAAACTTTTACGGAATAAAAATGTAGCCTACATCCAGTTTAGGTGACAGACAGACATACTTTCGGATTTAGATATATTATTAGTAAAGGTTTTACGATTACGAATCGAAATAATGTTATCTTTTTAAGGGGGACCTTTTTGAAATGCTCATTAATTAAGTTCGCGGCCGCAGCCCATAAAAGGTAACCCTGTTTGCTCTTTTCCAGGTAAAACGGGTTTGCTGAAGTTATTAAAATGTGCTGAAACCTCAGATAGAATAAAGGTTCAAAAGGACAACGTTTTAACCAGACCACAATTACATAGATATCGGATTTTACTGGGCGTAATGTAGTTCATTTTATATCTTACCTGGCATCTGCTTCACACATTTTTAAATAGGCTTTTGTGGATTTGCTTCTTTGTGATATGTCCTCTTAATGACATAGAGCAACATGTTATTTGCTTTAAATACGTTGCATATATGTATGTACGTAAATTGTTAAGATTCCCCCTTCATCATATCAAAGGGCGCTAATTTCCACACAAAAACACTTTGGGTATATTTTTATTAAAGCTAAGTTAATATTAGGTAGTGATAATTAGTTAGTGCCAATATTATCATTGAACTCAAAAGACCTGGGCTTTCATTGATACCGATTAAATTCACATTGCTCGATAAATATATAAACAGCTTATACGTCATCGACAGCAAGCGGTTACAAGAAAATGTGAACTCATCCGCTCTTTGCTATAACACATTTCTTTGACTGAAATAAGAGCGAAAGTCTATTTCTATTACTTTCTTTACTTTCGTTTCAGAATTTATCGACACTGTTCGATCTCAGGTGTATAATAAATAATATCCGTTTCTATTACAGAGACATACAAAAGCGGCCCGACTCACCATGGCAACTGGATTCCTCTCGTCAATAAAGTATTGCCCGCGATTCCGAATATGTGAGCGCCGAGCGAGTGGCCCACTAGGTGCGTCTTGTTGAGGTCGAAGCCCGCCGCAGACATGTTTAGCAGTGTCTCTGAGAATATGTAACCTAACTGGATACAAAAAAAAAATACCCATTAATGATCTTTATTATAAATCTAAAGTAGTAATGATTAGAAGGTAACGATTTTTCAATAACCATAAAAAAAATACCGAACGGCAAGTACAATTTATTTAATTTATGATCGAAAACGTTATTTTGGTAACTGACGACAGCGTTCAAAATCCATCTGTATTATATATAATTAAGTATTTCGACACTTAACCTTTATTTGACCTTTGAAAAATTAGGCATTAGATTCCTAAATATATTCTCAACCTAAAAACTACTAAAAAAATTAAATAGAATGCTGGTCTTATACAAAATTATCATCAATACAAGTACTCGTAAAAGCCTCATTAATGTTAAGTAGTGGATAAAATTAGATACGAAAAATATTTGTTTATTTTGGAAATAAAATAGATGAAAATCAGCAGGTGTAACCATTAAATTATAAGTTTTCAACCGCATGTAATTTATATGCAAATACATAATTACTATGTTACTTAACTAACGAATTATAACATTTTCAAATAGTCTTTGTACATACATATATTTTTTTTGTTAACAGTAACAAAGCATTATAGGTGCCTCCTTTTATTATGCGAAATGTAAGATAGAACCCAATATACAAGAGAAAGCTTAAAATATCCATATATGTAAGGAAAATTCTAAATTATTTAAAAATGTTGAATTAGGTAATATTATTGAAAATTAACTGTCCCGTGTTGGTCTGGGACTTAAAAATAATTTGCGAACTGTGTTTCTTGCCTATATCGTAGGAGGCAATTAATGGTATATTGGGTTTTGGGTATGTAATTGTGTAGGCGACAAACTAGCCACTTGTCACTACGTTTTCACAATTTTCCATCTAACCCAGCCCAGTTTTATTTTTGGTTGAATGTGGTTAGCTGTCCCTTTGACTCTGCCTACCCCTTTGGGGATTATGGGCGTGATGTTATGTATGTATGTATGTATGTAAACGGAATCAGAAGCAAGCAGAAGGGCATAGAGTGAAATTTAAGTTTAAATTAGTAGACGATAGAGACATTCTACATGATATACAATATAATATGTCTTGCCTCACTCAATCTCGATACGCTTTGACAATGACCATTGAAGCGATCGCCATCTTACCTTCGTCAAAACAGACGATTAACCTACATGTAGGCGAAAACTTTTTTAATATTGTGACCTACATTTAGGGTCAATTTTCCAAAGTTATTTTCATTATATCTCTATGTGTTTATAATATTGGAAGAGGTGTTCATTTAAATTTGAACGTGTACTTCTGTCTTGTTAATAAACCTCTTATGAACAAGAATAACTGCACATTCTGGTAACTATAGATTTAACCATGATCTAATTTATCTGATTCCTCTATCAAAGTAATGAACATCGGGCAACGTTATGTAACTCAAAAATATAAAGAAAAACAAACAACGCTTTGTGGTCGATGTTTGGAGATGTTGCACCACAACAAATTACTAGGTACGTTAAGAATAAAAATAGACTTGCTAAATCTATAGATCATAGCTGACTTGACCAAGTGGTTAGTTACGACGCATATGCAGTACTCGTAGAACTGCATAATATATGCTGTTAATGACTTGTTGAATGGTTTTCTTTACTAAAGCGTATTTATATAGCAAACTGTATAAATCTAACTAGATGTTGCGCGTGACATTTTGGATACAATAAAATATTTTGCTCGGAACTCTATTCTTTTTGTATAATAAATGTAAGATAGAAAGTTACTCCTTATACCTCCCTAGCTATCTACCAGAGAAAATCCTGTCGAACTCGGTTAAGCCACTTCGGAGATAAAATGTTTAATAATTGATTTTTTTATATGCTCCGTATGGACCTATATTATTATGCAATGAGCTATTATTTTGAAATTAAAAACGACATTGCAATGGTATTTTTCTGTGTAGATGTACATACAAGAGCTATCACATACAATAACTACTGTTTCCAGAGCAACACTAAGCAGAAGAGAATCTTGAGAGACTAATTTTAATTTCGTATCGCTAACTAAGTGCTGACCTCACCGCTAAGAGCATCACATAAGGTACACACCTCATGCATAATTTAGCAATGTTCCAACTACCTAAAATAGAAGTTATCGGATTGAAAGTCCCACACTGTTCGAAGAGTGAGTATGTTTTGACTTTATTAAGATAAGTAGATAAACGTGTACACCTACTTACGTTTTAATTAACGTGTGACAAACTTAATTTCGGGACGTTCCGAAACTTCCACGTGCAAGCTTACTTTTACTGTCTTACTTAAATGTGGAGATCTGTCCTGATGCTTTACGAGCAATAAGCGGAACTCTGTTCTGTTTAACTTGCTTAATTGAATAAGCTTAGTTAAATACGTTGGTTTTGTGTACGTACCTGATTACCGTGCCGATATACATAGTATCAACGTTTAATCTATTATTATAGTAACTATGAATGTATCAATTGAAGTTAGTGAATTGTGTGTAAATTTGAAATTATATCACGCTGTCGCGAGTACCTTTAATTATTTTTTTTTTTAATTATTTATTATTGAGTAGGCTTGCATTTGACTGCTATCTCACGTGATGGTAATTGACGATTTAATTTTCATGATTTTGTTATAAAACCTATCAGTTTATCATGTACTTAACCAAATTGCCTAGCATTGCTTAATGATTAATGTGTAGATAATTATTGATTTATATGTTATATGATAAACATATTCCAGCTTAACGAATGCATAAAAAGCAACCTTTTTAGTCAAAGAAAATATATTGTATTAATTGGGATGTACCTACAACATCGATTAAGTTACAATATTTGCAACCCATCCGCATGCTTGTATTAGTAATGTGTAGGTACATAGAGACGTGAAAAGTTATTCCGTGCAAGATTTGTTTTACAGTACATTTTTGCTATTTACCTTCTTCGCGTTGGGAGCCGCCCAATTGACGTACGAGGTGACCATGTTGGGATACGTCGATGCGGCCATCTCCTCCCAGTTGAGCAGCACAACGTTGCTTTTTCCCTGTTCCAAATATGAGTTTATTACCGCGGTTACCGCCGGCCCCTTGGGATGCCCTGAAATATATTATTGAAGGTACAATTTCACAACTAAGCGAACTGCTGACCACTTCGGGGATCGCGGGCACATTTGTACAAGAACTTTTATGACAAGGGTTGCAACTGCAAACAGCGGGGTGACTTTCCATTTGCACCCAATTTAAACTGTTTATATTTTATTCAATATTATTTTTTACGTTGTAGATACGCTAAGAGTTTTGATAACCGCACTGGACAAACAAATAGATATTCTCAATGAAACACACTTCTGTAATATAATTTTTTTTTATTCAGGTTTTGGTATAAACATTCATGGGTTCATGATTTTCATAAGTTATCTACGTTGGACAAATATAAAAATTACATAAACCTACAAAACCGACTCAATGGTAGACTTATAACAATATTTGAGGATTTCGCGAAAACCTACTGTAATCACAAAGTGAGACGAATAAAACGTTCAAAACGGATAAAATTAAGATATAATAAAACGTTATCTTACAGAGCCTATGTATATGTGTAAGTGCAAATGCTATAGGCATGTAAATATGATGCAATTTTTTATGATATGAGTATATTCTTGAGATGTGTTCCTACGTGATTTACATATAATAAGTTATCGCTGTAAAAATTTATTCACTTATCTACCCTATATACATATAGCGACCTACCTTCATATAAAGTAGGTAGATAAAAATATATTTAAATATTTCTACATTTTAATATTATATAATTTCTACAATTATATCTTACCTGTAAAGCCATGAGCTAAAATTACCGTATTTCGACTGGAATTATACCACGACTCGTTAAAAATATCCTGCGCATTCTCTAATGGTAGTTCCGTGTATTTATCCATTGTACTGAAATGTATTGTCAATTTGTATTTTCAGCTTCTAAATGTTGGGAAGCTTTTATTTATATGAATATCTACTATAGACAATAGCAAAATTAAAAGCAAATAAATATAAAAACATGTAGGTACTTATTTAGAACATATAAGTAGGTATATCTACATGTAAATGTATTACTTCTGCGTATCATAATAATGTTTGTAATACTTACCTGTAATAATACCTCAGTTTCGCAGTTTCATTGCATAAACCTGTAAATAAAAACCATAATTTAAAACCTTTTACCAACGACGGTGTAACGGTCTTTAAAGTTTTAATTGATTCCATTTCGTAACAGATTTTGCAGCAAAGCTAAAACCCATTTAGATAAGTTTTAGACAAAGCCCAGACATGTGCAGATCAAGCTTTGCTTTTAAGTTCTCAGTAACTTAATGTTAAGCATGAAACAACTTTTACTTCTCTATTAAACGACATCATAACTGCTTTTACGTGTTGATTATTTAATTAAGATTTGTGGTATAGTTTACAGTTAATATAAAAGTTCAACCAGACTCATTAGTCTGGTTTTATAAGCAGTTTAGAATGTACCATTGTACATTCTAAACTGCTTAAATAAGAGCCATATCTACTAATGGTATTTGAAGGTAATTTACAGCTCGCTACGACTATATTTTTACATGTATGTATAACATCACGCCCATAATCCCTGAGGGGGTAGGGAGAGTCAAAGGGGCAGCAGGCCCCTTTAACCACATTCAGCCAAAAATAAAACTGGGCTGTGTTAGATGGAAAATTGAGAAAAAGTAATGACAAGTGGCTAGCTTGTCGCCTACATATGTGTTTCTTGCCTAGAATGTCGTAAAAGGCGACTAATGGTATATGGGGTTTTGGATATATGATTATGTAGGCGACATGCTAGCCACTTCTCTGCTTTTTCTACTGCAATTTTCCATCTACATTTTAGAAATCAAAATGTATAAGAGCAATAAGGGGACCATAACTTCACTTTGTACCTTTTAAAATGCGACAGTGATACTGAGTGCAAATCGTATTAACAACACATGTTGGAACACGTGTTTCAAACATACAGAAGTAGACTTTGGAGGACCAATACCAATAAAAATGCAATAGAAATATTAATATAGAGGCAAACTATATCATGCAAACCTTTTATTTTTTCTTTTCCCTAAGACACGTGATAAAGCCTTTTCTAACATACCAAAATCCACGAAGGTAGAGTCGACTACCCTCGTAGATTTTGGTATGCTATTGTAGTTAAAATTTCGAAACTTACCTGCTCCAAAAAATAAGAAAAACAAGAAGACACTACAGTACATTTTGCAAGTTTTCCAAGAATAGTCCTTTGCACAAGTCATGAAATGTTTATATAGGGGCCGGTATCAGGCGTCCTCACGCCTCGTACACTCCTCCGGCTGCCTTGACATACACCTAGCTGATTACGAGCATTATAAAATTTGGCAGCATGTTTGTTCGAGAGAGAAAAAGCCCGAATGTTTCAGGTTTTAAACGACTTTGACCTAAAATATGTAAATGATAATTCATGTAAATTGTTATTCACTCCGCACTTTTTTGGCAATATTTAATGTAGAGCTAATTTACAAAGCTAACTTTCCAAATAAAAATGTCCATATACTTCAACCCACAACCAACAACTGGGCTTGCATATATTGTATTCTATGAATTGATACGTTGGGGTAAAAGCGTGAAACTACAAACAATGCGTGACTAACAGACAATATCCATAATGAAATTTTGCCGTTCCAATGTTGCTGCCTCTTAAATTTTTTATGTACTTGAAACTTCCTCTTAGTTTTAAGTACATAAAACATGAAAAAAATATTTAATTTTTTTAATTAACTAACTAAACTTTACGCCACTGCCCTTGCGGGATAGGCAGAGAACCGAATTTTAATTGACTTTATTAAACATACCTTAAACTGATTTTCGTAACAATATATATATAAAAAATACACATTGCAACCTAATTTTATGCTTTGATAGCACCACTTATGATAAATCACGAATCCAGTAGTATGATGTGTAGGTAACATGTCCGCGCAAAAATTGCAAAATGTAAGGACAATTGTGATAACTACATATGTAGTTAGATATCCAATTTTAACATGTTTCGTAACACATTTTTCATAGCAATACATTTTTCATACCTATTTACTTAATATAAATTAATTGAAGACTTGAATCTACTCAGTTAATTTTCTCGTTGATAATCACAAAATGAATACAAAAAAAAGTCCCTTTTATTATACTATAAACACTTAATTTTCCAAAATGTTTTCGCTATTAAGTAAAGAATTTGTGGTTATTTCTATTATAGGTAGTCATCTTAATAAAAGATATAGGTACTAAATTGTTTTACTTACAATACCTGTTTAGTTAAATCTGTGTAATTTTAACATTAGTACACAGCATGTATGTACTCACTAACTTCAAATTCACAATTTAGCAAAAGCAACCTTTTAAGGGAAGGATCATTGTATTTCTTCGTAGCCACACACGAGCTGCAATCATAGGACTTATTCATATGAGTCACCGACTATATCAAGATATCAAGCAAAAAACTAAGTGCTTTCCGATGATATTGGCACCTATAAAAAAAAGACGACTTCAAAAAGAAACTGATCAAAGGAAAAAAAAATTACTTAGGCCAAATTAATACGTATTTTGATACTTATAATTTAAAGTCGGTGCCAAGTAAAACAATGGGTAGACCTAAATTGAAAATTTTGGCAATTTGTACCGAATGATGTAAGCCCAACAAAAGGTAACTGCTGTAAATTGATGAGGAGTTCCCTCGACTGTTTTTCATTCATTAAGTTGTAGTACTTTAAAATACTTAATGATTTTTTCATAAAGTATTTAAAGTAACACACGCACTAGTCGCCCCTACGATTTTCGAAGGTTCCCCTCGATTTCTCTGGGATGCCATCATGAAATCCTGGTTTCCTTATCATGGGACTACCCTTGGGATATCTCCTTTCCAACAAAAAAATAATCATTAATAATCGGCTCATATAAGACGAAGTTATCGCCATACATAAACAAAAATATATACTTATATATACGGTCGAATTGAGAAGCTCCTCCGTTATTTGAAGTCGGTTGAAAATAGAAATTTATTGCTGTTTTTATTGAATAGGTACCTACTGGTTCTCGTTGCACAAGTGCATAGATGAATAGTAAATACTCGCAAACACTTTTACAAACATATTAAGTCGATTACCTACCTACTTTTCTAACGCGAATTGGTAGTGTGTATTGTCCTGGCGGAAATAGTTCGAATTTCATACCTTGAGTTTAGCAGATATTAAGTGTATGACGTCGTGTAATTGTGCATGCTAAGTAATAATTTGGTCGTCCAACCATTGCGGAGTTATTATTATATTATATAAAAGTGATTATATATAATGGAATTTAAGAATGTTATCCAAATGTACTGTACAGCCGCTTTTTTCTAGCCTTCCGAACACGGTCGGGTTATGTACGAATTGCGGTGGTTATCAATTTTTTAACTGTATTTCGTTAATTATTGAGTGTTTTGAGATAAAATTTTACGTGTGTGAATGAATGAACTAATTATTGGAATACGTTTATTATGGATTATCCTTTAGAATCTCATGTAATTAGACTGCTTATAAAACAATAGACTAGTCATGGTGAATCATCCCATATCTCATTAACTGCTAAGAGGAAATCAATGATATTTGGCAAGATGTTGCAGGTCCTTACGAGGTATGTATAAACGTTACAAAGTAGACCTTATATTGCATACTTTAAATACTTGCACCTAATAAACTTGTTGTACGTTTAAACGAACGTTGCCGCAGCGGAATTTTGAATATCTTCGCAATTTAATGACGCACAAATTTCATTTATACATGCACAATTACCTCATGTCATACACTAATTATTGAACCAATTTTTTTTCTTCTCCGTCCACGGCATAAAATAAGTTCAAACTAGTAGTTTTTGATGAATAACTCCGCAATGGTTTTACGCACAATTTATTACTTAGCAGTTAGCATGCACAATTACACGACGTCATACACTAAATATCTGCTAAACTCAAAGTATGAAATTCGAACTTTTCCGCCAGGACAATACACACGAATTGGTAACATGAAAGTTTAATAATGTAGCGTTGCGTTCGATTTACTACACCCAATATTAAACGTGCTATGCGACCTCCTGGGTGAAAGGTTTGCTCTTTATTTTTGATGAGGATAGCATTGTATTTCATTTCGTATTTACATTTGCAGAATCACGCAGTCACGCCGTTATAACTTTGTTGGGGAACGGCGTTAGGATCGATGAAAAACAGAACCATTGTGAATAATAATCATGTTCCTAGCGTTATGTCCCGTGTTTTAGACGGGGTCTACTTAGACCATGATCCAGGATTTAGCGAGTCTGGTAATTACAATGAAGCGACTGCCGGTCTGACCTTCGCAACCAGACAATTTTTGGATCATGGTTACAATTCCAAAGTTGTTTGAATTTGCAGGTTTCATCACGATGTTTTCCTTCACCGTCGAGCTAGTGGTTTAAATACGTACATAGATTTGAAAAATTCAGAGGTACGTGCCCGGGTTTGAACCCGCACTCCTCGGTTAAGAGGCGCGTGTCCTTACCATTGAGCCACCACCGCTCTGTAATTAATATCTGCATGCCTAACAAATTGTCCGAAAAGTCCAACATCGCGAGTGTAAAATTTTAACCTGAAACGGTAGACATGACATTGTGTAAATCGTACGATTTGAACCATATGAAGAATGAGGTATCTCTAAATTCATGTACTCAAGAGATAATCACTCTTTAATCTTATATGTAGTTGAATCGAACTTTTACCGCTTCCTCCAACTTAAATTATACCAACCTCGAGTTTATTTATTTAGTTATCCTCAAGTTGAATTGTATTTAGGGCTTTTTTCGTATTTTTGAAAATGAAATGTGTGAATGAATCACACTTTGATCCATGACCGACTCTGGCGAAATGATTATATCTGAACAGGATGCTTGCTACCAGTATTTGTACTGTGTTATGTAAATGCGTGGTTTTCCTTATTCAATAATTCAATAGGGATGTTGACATTGCACACAAATAATGAATTAGGTATTATCCAAGTCGATAATTCATTGATCGTTTAAACTTCAAGTAGAATTATATTTTGAATTGTTTTGCAATCATCGTGAATTGTGTACTTGCAACACAATACAATTCACGATGGTTCAGTGTGGCACGCTGTGGTGTGCTAATGCCATACGAAATCCCATGAAACATTACGTTTTGACCATATATCAGATTTGTATACCAGATTTCTTGGAGTTGTTTTGTGTTGGTGTATGGCAAAAATAATTTTTCATCAAATAAATGTATTTCAGGGTTGACATTAATAAAACCACATCTTACTTTTAACATACTATTTTTATTTTATATTAATATTTTCCGTAATCACGTTATAATATTTTCGCTTACAATTCTTAATTTGGAATGGTATTATGTATATAGTTTAGCTTAAAAATAAATAAAAAAAATACCTCAATTTACAACTTTAACATAGGCATGCAAATTGTATTGTTTGCTTAGCAAAAACAAAGGAACATGGCAAAGAGTTTAGACGAACGCGACTCTTTGGTTTGACTGAGATGTTTACGACGGATTCTCTAAACAGCAAAAGCCATTTTACAAAAGAACGAGAGAAGGAAGTTAATTTAAAAGAAGAACATCACTGCAAAGCATTCATCAATCCTAAGTAAATCAGCGTCAAAACCTGATTCAGATTCGTCGCTACGACGCGCTGGCGACGTATCACTTACGACTACGTTAATTTTCTCATTAAAATTGTTATTTGTACATAAAAATAATACAGTGCCAACAACCACGATAAACTATAATAATTAAGTTATAAATACTACAATGGATACAAAACAATATAAACATTTAATCACTCTATTGCTAAGTAATGCAGACAACAACCTGCTAGCCGACACGCTGACACAGGATAAACACTTTCAAAACGTTATTTTTTTCTTATTTTATAAACAATCAGAAACAAGGAACATTGCACCAATAAATAAAAGTAGAAATATATAAGAGAACAAAGAATAAAGGTGGATAGTACCAAGAGGAAATGAAGTAAAAGATTACTGGGGATATGTAAAAAAAAACGATAATGATAAATAAATAACATTGAACACGGAAGGTTCGTTACAACAGTATAAGCAGACCATCGCTTACGTAAGTACATTTAGGTGTGGCATAAGCATGCATTTGCCGCATTAGATGTACAAATATGCACTAACAAATAAATACATTAAAGATACACAGATACTTTTATTCATTGGCGCAATTTACAGGTACATAATCACTTTCCTTCAATACGGAGCCTAATTATATATAAATTTCAAGGCCTGAATTTAGGGAAAAGCAGATACTTAAATATTATGAGTGCGGAGCTACTGCCTCATCTTATTACAACCGTTGTATCCACTGACCAAACAAATACAAGAAACGTGAAGTCGATATACATTTGAATAAGTTAAGTGAGTAACTCCTATGAGCTATATTAATATCTACAAGGTATCTAAGGTATCATTTGTATGTAATATCATTTAGGAGCATAAAATATATCACCTCAAGCTAAATCTGTCAAGAAAGAGCAAACTTGCATTACAACTTATGTGAAGTATCGAAGCTCATACATAATTTTATTCGTTAGTCCGTTAAATTAATACGTGAATCGTTATCTCTGAGGCTTCAAGTACACAACCGCCGAGGCGCACTCCGCTCCGTCCCGCCGATCCGCGACGCAACATTCGTTCCATAAGTCTATTTTACGACTAAGTAGACATTCCGGTTGGGTCCCACGTTTTCATTTAAAACTATGACTGTATCATGCAAAAGCTATCCGGCAAGAATATCAAATCGGGCCGTTTCCTCATCTGGGTCCGAGCTCGGACCTGCGCAGACGCCTGCGCGCGTCAGTACGAGACTAGTATATCACGAACCACAATTCTTCATAGGTCACTATGATTGTTCACTTTCAGTACTGGCGGTCGTCGTATATGTAGATGGCCTCCCCTGCGGACTCCTTTAGCGGGGGAGGGGGCGGTGGGAAGTCGAGGTCTCCAGGCCTGAAAACAATACGTATAATTTATTATACGGATTTTGGTAACCAGTCTCATTCTATGTAGTAGATCATCATAATCATTTGCCTACAATATTGTATCATGTAAACATATTAATCGATTTAGTTTATTTGTTGCTTTTGGTTACTGGGGACATAACAATAAAAAATTAGGCCTAAGCTAAGATATATAGGCTGTTCGCCTGCATTGATAGATTTAACTTGACTAAGAAATTATAACTACATAATAGCTATTAAGACTTGGCATTTAAAAGAGTAGCTATCGAGTTTCTTGCCGGTTTTTCTCGGTAGAATCTGCTGTTTGAACCGGTTTATATTTATTTTGTTATGACGAATTATAAGTGCTTTTTTTTAAGCCTATATTAATAAAGATCAGAGAGAGATCAGACCAGAGAAGCATCAAATGGTATACATTATTATTTTTTCCGACTTGGATCATACGCCTATGAATGCAGATGTATGTTGTTGTCATACCTGAAAAGCTTGGAGGCGTTGGGCGCGGGTGAAGCGGGCGCGGGCGAGCCGCTGCCGGGGGAGCCGCCGCCGCGCCGCTTGACGCCGCTCGGCGACGCGCCCGTGCGGAACGACGACCGCCGCGCCAGTCTGCGCAGACACACACACACACATTCGTTGATATGAATACGTAGGGCAACTTTGAATTACACAGAAATCTCACATAACATAACGTCTGCAAACCCCGAAGGGGTAAGCAGAGCCAAAGTGGCAACAAGCCCCTTAAACCACATTTAGCCGAAAATTAAACTAGCCTGAATGGAACATTGTGAAAAAATAGTGACAGGTGGCTAGCTTGTCGCGTACTCAATCACATACCCAAAACCCTTTATACCATTAGTGGTATTTTACGACATGCTAGGCAAGGAACGCAGTTGGCAAATTATTTTTAACTTGTTGTTGATTATTTTTACATTAATACCTACGCACTATCCCGCCCGTAATTCCCGAAGGCATAGGTAAAGTCCAAAGAATGATAAACTCCATAAACCACATGTAGTCAAAAATAAAACTTAGCTGAGTTTAAGGGTAAATTGTGAAGAGTTGGTGACAAGTGGCTAATTCAATACTCAATAATTTATTTGTCCCCTACATAAGCACAAACCCAATACTCACTAATCCATTAGTCACCTTTTACGACATGCTAAGCAACGAACAATTTGCATATTATTTTTGACTCCCAGACCTACATGATACTAGATTATTTTTATACATTATTCTCTATTATCAGGTGACCTACTAGAGAGATATTATTAATTAATTATTCGCTCCTTTGCAGGCGGTAAATGTCACCTGATGGTAAATAATCACCGCCGCCCAGATTGTTATAAAAAAAAGTATTTCCTCAAATACGGAATGTTAGCTTATTTGGATGACAAGCCTGTTCACGAAACATGCAAATTGTAATTGAATAAACAGTTACATTTACAATTAACGCTTATTTAGATCACTTTCGAATGATTTCTTTTTATGTCGCTTGATTTACGGTACATCTTGATTTTTTGCTTAATTGAAATAACAGCAGAAGAAACTACAGTAAAATAGTTTCAACTTATTTATGAACACGGCACCTTATAAAGGCGTGACTGAATAGTAAATGACATCTGCCGTGATTTTATGATCGTTAGAACATTATGGACTAAAATATTTTACCACATTCTGAGTCAATTCGTGATTTAAGTGGATTTTCAGATTATAAGTATTTTTTATGATACGAAGTAGCGTTATAGTCCAAGAAAATAGGCCTTTAAATACGAATTTGAGGTAAATACTTGAATTTTTGATATATGTTACTTTGAAAGATTTAAAAACGAACTGTGTAAGTTTTTTGTAAAATCACCCCCGAGAACATTTGAAAAAAAAATAAAAAGTATTTGTTTTTGAAATTTTGGGGAAACGGTAAGTAGTAGAAAAAAAAGGTTTAAATAAAAGTTGTAGAGCATCAGATTTTTAAAAGAAATGCCCTGTTTATGTTTTCCCTAAAATTAAAATTATCCGAGATAGGGCAGTTAGAAGCTTGGGGATGATAGTAATAGTCCTGTCAGTTTCCCATTTTGACCTGAAAGGATAGGACCAACGGGAAAATTTGTGTGTGTACTAGATATTCAGGATTCAGGTCTCTGACCCATTAGGTAAGCTAAAAATAAGCGCGAAAGATTGAAAAAGGCAAATAACTCATGAGTAATGCAAAATATTGAAAAATGCTAAAAGTAAAAGTTATAGATAATTGAACTTTCTACAAAAATGGTATCTACATATTTTTTCGTAAGTGCGATAGTTTTCGCAAAAAACGCGCCTAAGTGTAAAATGATATAAAAATGATTTTTATCATTCAAGTTTTTCTCAATAAATAATAATGCGTATAGCTACATTATTAAGTCTATTTTTCAATAATAAGCAGCATTAAAAATATTTTTTTTCCTTACTAAGATGATTTTTTTTTTCTCATCTAGACAGGTTTTTAATGCAGAATTAAATCCTTTGGTTTATGCGAAATCCGTCTACTTAGTACCTGTATTTTATTAACTTTCATTGAATAAAGAAAAATGATCAGTAGTGACTGTCTGACCAAGTCAGGATTTCTTGCCAAAACCGAAACCGAAACCGAACATAAGGCAGCTCTCTTAGTTTCGGCTTAGGTTGACATATCATGTTGAAATGAAGTGTATTTACAAGCTTTTATGTCTCCTGACCCGGTGTCTATCTGTAATAGTGAGATTAGAAAAATAATATTGGTTACGTATTTTTTTCTTTTACATACATACATATATACATACATAGCATCACGCCCATAATCCCCGAATGGGTAGGCAGTGTCAAAGGGGCAGCATGCCCCTTCAACCACATACAGCCAAAAATAAAGCCAGGGCTGGGTAAGATGGAAAATTGTAAAAAAGCAGTGACAAGCGGCTAACCTGTCGCCTACTCAAATTTTTTTTTGTTCAAAAAAAATTGAATGTCAAACAGCGCTTTAAAGTTCCCCGTGACGTCACTTGTTCCGTAAATGCGCCGCACTCCAGATTTTTGAAGCGCTGTACCTTTGTAATTTTCCGAGTACTCGATATAGCAAAAAATTGTAACGTTAACCCATCGAGTTTGGGTGTGTTTGATTTGTTTGAAGACTCTGACCATACGTCATTTATGGTCAGATATTTGATTATAAAGTTTCATGTTGCATTATTAGTAGAAATAATACTGACTGGACTAAACGCGATATGCCGAAACGTCAAGCTGTAAGTACTCATCTACTACACATAATGCATATCGCGTTTAGCCCCGTCAGAATTGAGTCCGCTTGTGATCACAGTCGTTGCAACACGGCTGAAACGTCAAGTTGTGAGTACTCATGTACTACATAATGTATATCGCGTTTAGTCCCGTCAGTCATTATCTTCATAGCGTTATGATGTCCCGTGCATAGACGGGGTCCGCTTAGGCCATGATCCAGGATCTAGCGAGTCTGATAATTACATTGAAGCGACTGCCGATCTGATCTTTGTAACCCTAAGATAAGGGAACCAGACAAATTTTGGATCATGGTTACAAATCCAAGTTGTTTGAATTTGCTGGTTTCATCACGATGTTTTCCCTCACCGTCGAGCTAGTGGTAATAAATACGTACATAGATTTGAAAAATATAGAGGTACATGCCCGGGTTTGAACCCGCACTCCTCGGTTAAGAGGCGCGAGTCCTTACTATTGAGCTCTAGTCTAGTTTAGTCCCGTCAGTATTATTTCTAATGTTTGGTCAAAGCTTTTGTCAAGACATCTGATGATGCAGTGGTACCAAGTTTCACAAGTCGCCTAGTCCCTGATGATATCCAGGCTTTAATATGTGACCTTGATGACTTCAATTGGATGTGGATTATACTCAAGGACATCTTTTTCCCGACAGTTAACTCTGTCGACTAGCTATTTAGCATGCTTATGGCGTATTGTGTGGCGTATAATGTGGATATTTTGGGGGATATATAACCCCCCTTTGTTTTACACAAAGAAACCCTGAGCACAGCTTGCTCCAAAGTAGTCGCGTTAATACCTTACTTCATGCAATGGCGTGAAGTAAATTCGGTCTGCCTACCCCTCCAGGGAAATGCCTTAGCGGGGTAGGTAGAGCGAACCGAACGCCATATGGTACGGTCCTTACACTCCTCACTCGCTTCTTTAACATTAATAATCCCTTCATACAAGCTCTTGGTTTTCAACTAAACTAAACTTCACGCCACTTCCCTAGTGGGGTAGGAGAGAATCAAATGCCTCTTCTTACCTTAACTCCGACGTTTTCTTTCAGACCAACTCTCTTTCTTTCGTCATTGTTCCGAACGCAGTCTGTGAGCGATACACCGCAGATTTTACGCAGTGCACGCATCTCGACCTCGTCCTTATTCTACTTCCATGCAAAACCCGCAGATATGTCGGTACCCAATAGTAAAGCAGTGCCTCCATTATAGTTGAGTGGTGGAATTGAATGCATTGGCTATAGCAAATGATATAGCGAAGATTCCATCCCCCTATCCCAAGATTCTGGAATGAGCGACTTCAAACGGGACAGGGCGTCAATTATGGATCGCCATGTCCGGAAACCAAAATATATACCTCGTCGATGTCATTACTTGTTTTAAGTAGAACTTTTATAACTATATTTGAGTCTATGTGTTTTCTAAAGGCGAACAGTGTCAGTCTGTATTTTTACTGAATAGGTTTTTCTATTATTGTATTGTAGAACTTATAGTGGTAATGATTTGTGTATGATCTAAACTGCTATGATAACTGTTTTCTATATTAAAATTTAAATATCGCACCAGAATTTAAATTAAACCAGAAAGTCTAGGAGGTCTGGTAGTTTCTTGGGATCTGTGGGCCAATATGTTTGATAAATAAATATCCCACGAAATCACATACATTGATCTGACTCCGAGGTAAGTAGCTTAGGCACTCGTATTACAGATGTCAAAAACAAAAGTGATAATACTAATATAAACTTAAATATTGGATATTAACACCCAGACCAGAACAAACACAAGTTTTTATCATACCAATATTTGCCTTGGATGGAAATCTAACCCACAACTCTTGGCGCATGGGGCAGGATCACTACGGAATGCACCATAGAGCTTGTCGGATATTTTGTGTGACCTGTGCTGAATACGTAAACGTTGTTCTTGTCAAGGCTTTTCTTCAGCTCTCGTCCTCTTGGAAGACTCAGACGTGTCTCCCATGCAAAGAATTCAGATTCAAATGCAACATTCTTTGCATGGGAGTCTCGTCTGACTTTATAAATCTATGACATGGGGTCCTAAAATAGTCAGTGAATTGATTTTCCTATGGTGTATGTTTTAGCGATAGTACACGGCAGATTAGGTCACCTGAACATGTTCATCTTGCACCATGAAAGATGTTACCTGCAAATGTACTGTTTTGTATTTTGGTAGTATTTTATGTTTATATTTCTTTTCCCAGTCACAGCAGTTCCTGCATGAGCAGTCCCGTCTGGATGGAAGATTGAGTAAATGTCATAGTCCTTGATTGTAATGCTGTTGAACTTGTCTTTATTTACATAGGCTTCAATAAAGCACTTATGTGATTAAATATTAGTTATGCTTCAGAGACAAGCAGTACATCAATGTTATGCTATGGGAGTAATATTTCAACAAAATGTGTATGAGTGACCAGGCTATTGATGTTCCAAGTAGCAACTGTATAAGCTGGCATTACTCTGTTATAATTTTATTAATTACTGTTGTTAAGAGGTTCCTCAGTATTGGTATATTGGTATATCCGTTTGGTCGATGAGTTTGTCTAGCTTAAGAACCTGTTCAGTAAGTTGGATTTCTAGGCTTTTGTTCTTGATAAAATGTTTAACTGTGAAGGGTCTTTTGGCCTTCTTTGGTTTTGATGATTCCTCCTGTTTACTTGACTCAAATATTTGTTTTGATTCTTAAGTAAAATTATCAAAATATTGAATACGTATTTTTTGCTTTATCGAATACTCGGAAAATTACAAAGGTACAGCGCTTCAAAAATCTGAAGCGCGGCGCATTTACGGAACAAGTGACGTCACGGGGAACTTTAAAGCGCTGTATTTGTCATTCAAATTTTTTTGAACAAAAGAAAAAAAACGTAATCAATATTTTTTTCTAATCTCACTATTACAGATAGACACCGGGTCAGGAGACATGAAAGCTTGTAAATACACTTCATTTCAACATGCTATGTCAACCTACGCCGAAACTAAGAGAGCTCCCTAATGTTCGGTTTCGGTTTCGGTTTTGGCAAGAAATCCTGACTTGGTCAGACAGTCACTACTGATAATTTCTCTTTATTCAATGAAAGTAAATAAAATACAGGTACTAATTAGACGGATTTCGCATAAACCAAAGGATTTAATTCTGCATTAAAAACCCGTCTAGATAAGAAAAAAAAATCATCTTAGTAACGAAAAAAATATTTTTAATGCTGCTTATTATTGAAAAATAGACTTAATAATGTAGCTATACGCATTATTATTTATTGAGAAAAACTTAAATGATAAAAACATTTTTATATCATTTAACACTTAGGCGCGTTTTTTGCGAAAACTATCGCACTTACAAAAAAATATGTAGATACCATTTTTGTAGAAAATTCAATTATCTGTAACTTTTACTTTTAGCATTTTTCAATATTTTGCACTACTCATGAGTTATTTGCCTTTTTCAATCTTTCGCGCTTTTTTTTAGCTAACCTGATGGGTCAGAGACCTGAATTTCTGGATTGTTAAATATCTAGTACACACACAAATTTTCCCGTTGGTCCTATCCTTTCAGGTCAAAATGGGAAACTGACCGGACAATTACTATCATCCCCAAGCTTCTAACTGCCCTATCTCGGATAATTTTAATTTTAGCGAAAACATAAACAGGGCATTTCTTTTAAAAATCTGATGCTCTACAACTTTTATTTAAACCTTTTTTTTCTACTACTTACCGTTTCCCCAAATTTCAAAAACAAATACTTTTTATTTTTTTTTCAAATGTTCTCGGGGGTGATTTTACAAAAAACTTACACAGTTCGTTTTTAAATCTTTCAAAGTAACTTATATCAAAAATTCAAGTATTTACCTCAAATTCGTATTTAAAGGCCTATTTTCTTGGACTATTATCAATAATCAACATGTTTACGAGATTTTGTAACGGATTTATGATCGCGATGGTTTTTTATATTTTAAACGCCCTGAATAAAATATACGTAACTAGTGGATATTACTAGCATTAGTATCAAAAGAATGTGGTTTATACAGGCAAGATTATGAAATAGTAGTGACAAGTGGCTAGCTCGTCAAGACCCAACACTCTTTATACTCTTAGTCGTCTTTTAAAGTCATGCTAGGTAGGGAAGGAATACATATTTTTTAATATTCTAGAGTAACATAGGTAATTTTAATTGATTTAAAAAAATATATCCTATTCAAATTTACCTTGAGGCCACCTCCTCGGGTGTCTCCTCGATCTCGAGCACCCAGCTGACGGAGTCGTGTTTCTCTACGACCCCCTTGACGGCGGGCAGGGGAGGCGAGTCGGGATCTGGCGATGCGGCGGGCGACGGCGGCGAGTCGGGCGGCGGCGACGCCGACCGCACTGAGTCGCCCGACGACGTGCGCGCGCGCAGCGGCGTGCGCTCGATGTACCCGCCGCCGGCGAGTAGCGACACCACCTGTCAAAAATTGTCGATATAGAACCAATATTTAATTTTTGCCTTAAAATAATAAATATAAAACACATGTAAAATCAAAAAAAAATTATCACTTTCAGCTAACATGGTACTCAAAAAATATCGTAAATAATGAAAAATAAGTTTATTTGGCATCGCCATTTAAATTAAAAGATTTCCTGGTAAATTTATTTCGGTCTTTGTTATCAAACTTTTATAGTATTTTTTGTCTGTACAACCTGTTCATAACACGCTTTTTTTTGGATATGGATTGAATAGTAAATATTGATATTTAAATCTCAATCTCGATTTAGCCTTAATACTTATTCTGCTAAAGTTACTTATCCACTGTTAAAGAAGAAAACTATCTTTATCTTACATAGCAGATGTAAGGTAAAGACGATCATCGCTTCTCTATATTCAAGATGAGTTGCTATCTTATATGAGTATATAACCCTAAACCGCTGATAGTGTCGTATCAACACTGACCTGAGACTTCTGCCGGAGCTTGTATCTCAACTCCTCGTTGAGGGCGACGAGCCTGGTGGCGTGGTCGCGGTCGCGGGCGGCGGCGTCGCGCAGCCGGCGGTTGTCGTCGCGCAGGCGGTCGACGTCGCGCTGGCGCGCGGCGGCGCGCTCGCGCAGCTCCTCGGCCACGTGCCGCGCCGCCAGCGTGTCCCGCTCGGCCGCCGCGCGCCGCTCGCGCTCGGCCGACAGCTCGGAGCGCGCGTCGCGGAGGGACGCCATCTCCGCCTGTTTTAGCTCGATCACCGCTCGAAGGGATCGCACCTAAGACAGGTAAATTGTTTATAACGGGAAAAATATATAGCCAGTTATTTATGAGCAAAGTATCTACTTTATTGAAGTTAATTCAATCTCAATGCTGTATCTACTTTTTGAGGAGAGAGGGATCTCACTCTATAAACTTTCTCGTGTCGAGGAAGTCGAATCGGTTCTCCGCATCTATTTTATTCACTCGTCTCTATTTATTTATAAGTATTTTATAGTCTAGCTAAACTAACCTCAGCCGCCAACTCAGTGGCGTCTGTGCTCAGCTCCTCACTCGCAGAAGACAATCGCAGCTCGCAGTCCTCCACGTCGCAGAGCACGGGGTCACAGGCGGCGTCGCACAGGCAGGGCTTGTCGCAGGAGTCGCGCGGCGGGTCGCAGGGCGCGGGCGCAGGCGCGGGCGCGGCGAGCTCGGCCCGCGCCGCCTCCAGCTGCGCGCGCAGGGTGCGCTCGATCTCGCTGTGCGCGTGCAGACGCGCTCGGCTCTCGGCGACTTCGTGTTTCAAGGACTCGATTGTATCCTAGAAGTAAAACAACATTTTGTTAGCTAAAATACTAAACATTTTCACAACGCATTTTTAGTACATTCATATTGATATATAACCAATAACCATGATCAAATATTTCAACTTTTCAAGTGTAAAGATAACATAGATCAAAAGTTAGTTCAATATAAATTGAACCTACTTATGACACCTAGCCTCATGTTCCCTAAAATTGCATACTAGTGATTATGCAAGGTAACAAAAGTCTAGAAGGAAGATTCCATAAATTCACGAATTAAAACAATAGGTTTCTTTTGATGGTAAATGGAATTACTCAGTACCTATAAGTCAAATGTTATGATATCACTTGTATCTTATTTCTTACCTTGAGTCCTCTGATATCGTTCGCTAGGGTCGCTACCTCCTCGATGTGCGCGGCCTGAAGACGGGCATTCGCCTCTTCCTTCGACGACACCTCCATCTCCAGCTCAGAGATCTTGCTCAAGCATTCCGCAACTGGAATTATTAAAATATATTAAATATCAATATTTTACTTTTCGCAGAGTTCCACATAAATAAATAGAGAGTTAAATTAAAATATTTTCCAAGTATAGGAAATACAAAGACAAAGAAAAACTGTGCATAATCAACAAACTTTGCACTGGCACAAAACTCGGAAAAATGGTCAATCGACTGATTTAACCATTTTGACACAAAATTTTCATTCCAACATTGGCATTTAAATACGCTTTTTTATGGTTCACTTGTAACTTAAATTGACTGCTTCGAACAAGCATTTTATTATAACCAGATAAAATGCAACTTTAATTGTGCTTCGACCGATAGATCCTCAACTAAGTGCACAAACACGACATAGTAATAACGACTTACTAGTATCAAGATCCTTCTGCGCGCGCTGCTGGCGGTCCCTGTCGGCGCGCTCGGCGCTGCTGCGCTCCGCCGCCGCCACACTGCGCCACCGCTCCGCCTCCAGCCGCCATGACCCGCCATTTAGCGCGTCCAACTGCAATAAACACACGATGGAATAAAGAAACAACCACTTCATGTAGTGGCCAGTGTACTTAATATGGAAACTTAAAGAAATATTTTCTTTAACAAATTATAAAGATACAGGACGATTGATCCTTCGAGCCATACATAATATACATTTTTAGTTCTAGTTGTTAAATTCTCTTACACAATTTGATAACTATAACTAAAAACATTAAGAAACTAGTACTATATGAAACTTCAAATGTTTATTTGGCAAATTATTTCGTTAAAAAAATTACTAATTCTATAAAAAATTGACGATGGGTGCTATGAAATATACATATAGATTTATATGATACAATACCAATATATCCCAATATGATCTATCTATCACGATATAATATGTACTTACACGGAACACCAAATACTGCACTAGCACACCAAGAGCCTCGACGCCTTTGGCAGCGTGCGCAAGCGCAACAGCTTGGTCGCGCGGGGGCGCGGGCGCGAGCGCCGGCGCGGGGCATACTGAGGGCGCAGGCGGCGTGCGCGCGGGCAGCGGGGTCTGCACCCGCTTGCCTCGGGGGCCCACCACCGTCGCCACTCGAGGCGGCTCTGAAAAGACAAAGGTTGGTTTAAAATTGTGTTGTGGAAGCTGAGACGCATCACTATAGCAGATAGAATGTCATACAAAAAAAAATTTGCCAATGACCTATCTCCTAAAAGCGAAACGTACCTAATTAATTTAAAAATATTTTGGTAATAAAATAGTTAAGCTTGCAGTTATACGCCAGCTAAAATTGTGGCCGATATACTGCACAGAATTTTAAAAAGCACATAGTTTTTGTCTGTTATCCGATAATATATGCCTTTATAGACTTCTTGCAAGTTTCGCTATCCTATTTCAAGACCTAACCTACCGGTATCCATGGCAGACAGAGTTCGCAATGAAGTCCCAGTTCAAAATATCTACCTATATACAAAATCTTCCGTTACAAAAGCTAATTTTATTACAGGCAACCGATGTGGATCCGGGCAATAAAAAGCGTAGATGTCATTTTGTTTGAAATGATACAATTGTTCGATTCGCGACGTAAGTAAAGACAATGGCAAAGATGTGTCAACAACAGGAAACGGTAGAATAGAGAACAGAGATCTTTATTTCGCATTATCTAGGGGACAAATGTTACAAGTCATATGGTTAGATCTTATCTACAATTACCTATTGACTTGGCAACTGTATATTTTGAATTTAATCTGACATTTCATTCCGGTAGGAATTATTTTACCATTTTATAAAAATATGTAGATTTTGTCATCATAAAATGTAAGATACTAGAAAACTGCTAAAATAAAATAGGAATAAATATTTAGATTTTGTGCATTGTATGCTCAGAAAGGAATGAACAAGATGTTGATTACAATATAAAAGTTGTCACAACGTGCAATGACTACTGTTTTTTTTTTTTAATCTAGACATCCCATGAGAAATTATCTTTATCACAAACACAGGAGATTTTTTTGCAGTGATATAAGATAATATGATAACTGTAGGAATGATCTAGTACTGGAAATGATGGGAAAAGAAACAAACGGAATTATGTAGGTAGTCTACCACCCCGCTAAATAGACAGATTCACACAGTTTTACAATAAACAATGATTGAGTCACACATGCGGTCATACCGTTCGCACGGGTCTACTAACACCGACGATTGTTATGTTAACTTTCTACATTTCGTCAACGGACCCTTAGGTACCACTTAGTAAGTGAAATCGCCCGTACTAGGTATTCCTTACACGTATTACGAACGAAATGTAATTTTCATATTCAATTACATTGTTTTCACCTCTTATAAGTTTTATGAGGAATCAATTTTGGTTGCATATGAACTCGATTACATAATTAAATTGCTTTTTAATGTGTCCGTAATTTATATAATAACAATAATTAAACACTGTTAATAAATCGTTATTCATGACCGAATTGTTATTAGCCGGTGCCTGGAATAAGTATATGCAATAGGCTAGATGACTAAAAAATTCTGATTAGTCCGTCAGTTAGATTATAAAAAAATATTGAACACGTATTTTTTTATTTATTTGTCACACAAACATTGACGAATATACAATGCATTCAAGTTGCGCGTGACGTCACATTTTCGTACAATTTTTACCAAATAGTGACGTCGCAAGCCCCCACTCCAAAACTTTGATGCTCTTTAACCTTGTGATTTTTTGTTAATTTGATAAAGCGAAAAATATGTGTCTAGTATTTTTGTATAATCTAACTAACGGACTAAATAGAATTATCGTTTTTTAATGCAGTCATCATCCCTATTAAGGATGACAAAAAATATGTGTTTAAAGTTATAATAAATTATAATTATGTATATTTTTCATCGGGTCGACATACTTCAGGTCCTATATTTCTAAACATTTGACGAAGTTCCGTAGCCGTGAAAGTTCAGAAACCGCAGTCCTAAATAACCAAATGAAAGACGATATTTAGATCGAAAATAAAATATAAAAAGTCGTATTCCCACGCGGTCCATTGGCAGTCCTTTTTGTGCACGCACCATTGCACATTGGCCACTGCAACGAACGGCGCCCACTTCCGCCGCCCGGTCGTAATACAGCGTTAGAAATTAAATCCACCAACCGAACCACTAGATTGATTTGATTGCAGCACTTCCCAAACTATGGGTACAACTACTGATGGGTCGGGAACAAACGTTGGTCTTGACAACTAGGAAGATACATTGATCGACTAGACAATGTAACCGGAATGCCGCATCTGTTTTGTCTTTTGTAAAGCGTGATAAAAGTGTACTTCACTTCATTTTACCGTAATAGTACCGTTAACAAAATAGACATATTCTCTTCATGGAGGTGAATCTCAAATTTGTAATTTCTCGTCAGATTAGGTCGCGGTTGAGGTAACTTTGAAAACCATTGGATCATTGAATTGTGCAAAGACTGCTTAACCAGCAATTGGGCAAGTTTTATTTGGATCGGCTACAGTTTCACTTGACAATTTCAGATGCAGAACAGTTTTACAGCTATGATTTCTGTAATGTATTCGAATGTAGTGCCTCTAAAACGGTTGCTTCGACATGTGGAGTTCTCATTATAGCAATAAAATTTTAATGTACAATGTATAAAACTGAGTACTGATCATAGTTATATTAAAGTAAACATTTCAAATACATATGTTATAAGTTTTATATAGCTATCATAGATAAGGACATGTAGAAAATTATCTTTTATGGATGGTCAATGCTTTCATTTTATCCCAATTCATTATTTTTATTTATTTAATAAATTCTTTGTCCCATGTTGGTCTGGAACTTAAAAAGACTGTGCCTGTGTGTTGTGGGTTTTAGGTATGTGATTGTAGGCGACGAACTAGCCACTTCTCACTATTTTTTACAATTTTCCATCTAACCCAGCCCAGTTTTGTTTTTGGCTGAATGTGGTTAAAAGTGCTGCCACTTTGACTCTGCCTACCCCTTCGGGGATTATGGGCGTGATGTATGTAATAAATTCTTATTCATTGCCAGTTTTAAGGCTTTAAAAAAACCTGCTTTAAAAATATTTAAAGACCAATGACATTTAAAAACACGAAAACAAATATTTTTTATGCTTTAACGGCATTCAATCGTAATGTCTCGAGAGACATCTGAAGTGAAACTTTATGATGTTTAACATCTCGGGCTTAAACTGCAAAGGTCGCACATACGAACGCCAAAGGGTGATGTTATCGTCTGCAAGTCATAATTACTGCGGATGATGTCTCAATAGTAGTTTCGTGAATGGACGCCGGTGGCGGAGGGTCAGCGGCGGGCGGCGCGTGGGTTTCAATTGGGGACGTTGTTGAAACGTCGAATTAACATAGCCCTAGGGCTGCCTTTATGTGCATAACGTCTTATGCCGATTCTAAGCGTTCGTAACGCATAATATGATGTAACGCGAAGTCTGTGTGTAGACAGCATCGCGAGCGATGCATATCGGTCTTAATGCCGTCTGCTTAACGCACCAAATTCATGTTACATTACATTTCATTATACTTCACGCACGTCTGGACACCGCTTTACTTTTTAACCAACGGACAAGGCGCTTCGCCTAGATGTATTGAATCACGCTAGTGTTACATTATTTAAATATTTAATTTTGTACGACATATTTGTGCTTAATTTTTGTTAACGAACAAATGTATGACTCTTTCCAATGTTTTAAAAAATTAAAGGTTACTTATTCTGACAACCCTATAGACGCACTAAAGAACGATGCGCCTACGCCGGGGCATAGTGCGTTAGTTTAAATTATTGCTGTCATTTTTTAACATGCTCAATGTAATCTAAACTTTTTCTTGTAAACAGTTACACAATCTCGTTTTCTATACGTTGAATTAACAAAATTATTCACTTAACTGATGTAATTTGTTAAATTATACGTTTATACTGACGCATGACCATTACTTTAATATTTTTTCACAGATTCGCATAAATTAGAATAATAAATCTATTAAGATAAGGCTGAGCTAAAATTCCCCTATATAAACAATCTTCTCTCCATATACACAAGTAGATCTTATCTTTTTTAATTTGCAATTAGATAAGCTATTTTGCTTCTGAGGATAACTTGTACTAAACAGTAGATACTCTGCTGAATGACTTACTTCTCTTTAATCTAAGAGCTGAACCAATAACCCAGCAATATTGAGAACTAGATCTCCGAGATCGTTCAATGATCATTACTGCCACGAATTACATTTACAGTACAAATGGCACGTTTACACGGCCACAAAAGCCAGTCATTACTATGATGACTTCGTCACCGATCGCCTGTTTCGTATCAGTATTCCGCATGGAGAGTGTAACGGGACCGGCCGTGGTGTGAATACTCCACTGCATTTTATTGAGTGAGCTGCGTTAACTAGGTAGATTAAACACATTTGCAGTTCCGCTTAGAGCTAAAGGACATCTACACGTGTTGTTAATGGACAGTTCGTCGAGAATATTTGAATAGCAACATCCAAGAGTTCTTTAAAAGGGTTTAGCTTTCCTGACAGTACGGTAAAACTTTTGTAATTCCATACTTGATGTCTAGCACAGTATACTAACACTGACACATATACATTGACACAGCTTGGTGAAAGGCTACGTAAATCACATATTGAGTTGTAAATATTTCAGGTACCATCTTAATTTAAGTACAACTGTTGAACATTGAATGATTTGCAAGAGGGATTAGAGTCATCTTTTTTTAATTAACTAAACAAAATTACATTGTATCTAAATCGACAGACTTAATCGATATACAGATCTACTATATTTCTCATCATCTCTGACCGGTCTTCTGCAGACAACTCCATTGTTGGTGGTTCCCTAATATAGTACATTAGCAACCATTAAAGATGAAACGGACCGAAATTACGCTTAATTGTAAATAACACGGTATCCAACATATTGACGAGTGAACCACAGAAAGAATTGTTTTCGTAGCCGTCGAACTTTTTGTTATCTTCCTATTTTAGCTAAAACATTACCTTCAAACCACAAGACTTTTAATGGAATTTTACAGTTTTATAGTTATTAGACCAGGTCATTGACCGCAGAATACAACAGCACAACTCTCATGAGGGCTGAGCCGTGGAACATTTTAATGCACTTGCACTATTCATGCGAGCGCGGTACTGAATACTTACTTGCATAAAAGTGCATAGTTAAACAGTTTTGTCGCAAACATTTCAAGATGTGAATACAAGTGAGCCTATATTGTGAAAGTATTGTGGTGTGTACGCCTGGTATTTTTACGACTGCTGGTAGATAATATAATAATAATGCACAGAACAGAAAAATCTATTTCGTGTAACAATGACATTGATTCAGTTATGTGCTTACTAAAGATGACAAATCTTACATATCGTTTTTACATTTTTTTATTGTAGTTTATTACAATACTTTGATAAATCTTTTGGAAGGAATTTTGTCAATTTTTTAAATCTTAGTAAACATGCGTCTAATGGCACATGTACCTAAGTAATTAATATTTATGAGTATGGTTATATTTGATTTTAATTGTTAGTCGACAAAATTCAGAGATGATTAATTACTTAAACCTATAATAATATATCTATTCTGTACGTAATTCTATTTAGAACCTTTATTTAAAAAGGGTACTATGAAAATATTCATATAAAAACAAAAAAACTTACCACCAAATCGAATATTTACCGAGCAATCTCGATCGTTACTATTTAAAATGCCAACCAACATTTACAAATATGTGAACTTAATATAACCTTAATCAAGAATACATAGATCAAACAGCATATTTTTAAGCTAACCGTCAATCAATCGTATTTCTTATTCTCGAACTGTTTATTTTGTTCGTTTTTAAATATTCTGCGTATAGGAGCGGCCAATATTGGCCCACATATTACGCAACTCGACCAGCGGCCATCAAAGCGATCGGTCGTCGCATTGAAAATATTTATGTGTAGCATTATTTGGCGTGAGTATTGACACACGCCACGACCGCTTCCCGTTCTGAGAAAACGCCGAAATTTGAACACCTCGTTTATTTCATGACGCTCGCGATTTGCTTCGATGTTTAATTACACAACAACAATGTGTGTTCCTTTTTGTAAATATCGAAGAGGACATTCAAGTTTCGTGAGTTTAACTCACATCTCAATGATGTCAGTAAAACATTTTCTCAGAACTGTTATAGGTGCAAATTTTCCAAAATAAAGTCGTCTAAATTTATATGGTACTGCAAAAAAGAATAAGATTTTAGTTTAATTGTAGTCATTAAAAACGCCGTCGTGCATTTTTCCTATCAATTGCAGTAATCCGTATTCATTCATTGTTTGTTATGACATGAAAGAAGTGCAACACCGTTTTACACTTAGTACTTCAACTATGTTCATGCACTATATTTTTTGTTTACGCTATGTTGCTCCCCCGCTATATTTATGTATGTTAATCGGTTACGATCAGTGTGTCTGTAACATCGATAATTGCTACTATGTACCGTTTAAATACGATAATTGACTACCATATATGATAATTCACTTATACGCTTAACGTTACACCGTTTGTTTTTCTAGGCAGCAAAAAGTACTAAGTACCCACCTAGTACTAGGTATTAACATCTTACAACAACAGTAACTAACTTTATGATATTTCATAAGTTAAAACTTATGAAATATTATAAAGTTAGTTACTTAATAGTAAAATTAGTTTTTTTTTAAGTATTAGGTATTTAAAAATGTATTGTTAACAATAGCATTTTATAGGTTCACTATAGAAGAATAAACAATTAATATAATAAATAATAAACCGAGTAGGTACATTCCATGGTTACGTGCCCATATTTAAAATCTATCCAAACTCACCACTAGTGTAAATATTGACTCGGTCGACAGCAAACTAAATAATGATGATGTTACTACAATGCATTACAAGACAATAATAGCCGTCCAAAGTGGACAGTTTGAGGTCGTTGCACACAGCAACAAATTTGCTTGCAATAGTTAATGCTGAATGTTATTTCTAACTCGCTGCGCTAATAATACTATAATCCATTCGTTCGCGTCTAGCGTGCACTAGTGAGAATCACAGGGCTAAATTTAGTTGTGTTTGTATGTATGTCAGGGGGCCGTTCGGAGACGCCGCCCTACGGGGGTCATCTCATTTCGCTCGGTGACAATGCCGCAACATCGACGCAGTCGCCAACGTACTATGACATCATTGGTTTTTTCTTAACCTTTTATACTAAGATAGTGGAATCAAATCATGGAGAACAGAAAACACGAATCAGGATACGAACGACCTTAGGACGATAAATTATTAGTTTTATGTTTTTGTTACGAGACTTTACACGTTTGTAACAAACTGCTCTAATATGATATTATAACTGCATGCGGAAATCAATAACCATTATTGTAAACAGGTATTAATAATATATTAACGCCTCCGTTTTCACAGCATGATTCCCACTTTTTCACGAAAACTATAGAAAATAGTTTCAATATTGGCGGCTTTTACAAAAGCTAGAAAGACGAGCGTACTTTGCTTTTCAGACAGAACTAAACTTTACAAATCAATGACCATCCAATGTTAATTTATATTTTAAAGCGCTCCTATAAAAACAATTACAAACGCAATAAAAGTTCCTTACTAAGATAATAATAAACTAAACATATTTATGAATAGACCAGGAATTGTAAATATCCAGTAATCTCTCGTTTGTGCCATTTCGTAAAGGTCAAAGTTTAGCCCAGGCATGCACATTACATTGCGCGATCACTCGTGATTGCTTCGTTATAGGTCAAACAAATCATAAATGTATATTCTAAAATGCTACCAAAACAAAACTACATATAGTAAGAGTATTGTTTTGTAATACAAACACTACGTATAAAATATATAGATATGTACATAAAATGTTGATATCGCTATCGATACATTATAAATATGTTATATAAGGGAGATTAAAAGATGTTAAATTTTAAATGATTATACTTGTATTTTCGAACATTAGCCTTGCATAGTCACAATCTGACACGACTACGAATTTCGACGACCATATCTTTTGTAGCTTTTAGGCCCAGAAAACAGATTTAATGGAACATTATCTGAATTTAAAAGAGTTTTTGAAAATCTTAAAATAAGGATTGAAACCAGCACCCATTCAAACGTTAACATTTTGAAGTGATAGATAAGTTCATGACACTGAGTTTTCACCAACATATCGGTCAGTGAACGACACCCGCTGACTATTGTATGAACAATTAGAATTCGTTTAACCTCAAACTTAAAGCAAAACAATGTAAATGTAAACATCAATAGAAACACGTTAAATAGGAAGTATTCAAGCTGGAAATCTGATCGTGAACATCGTGTTTGGAGATAATACTAAGTATTAAACAATAGATCACTGTCTATAGTACCATTATCTATATAATGCATAATATAGTAGTTAAAAGGTATTCAAAAACCATTACGTTATAATATTTTATTAAAACCCCAGTTTTGTGATATGATATATACATAAAAATAGCAAAATATTTTTAAGTAATATATAACTGAAGATGCTTAATAAATATTAATCATATATGCACTTTCGAATATGTCGCTTATTTGCAATATTGACTGTACAATTAACTGACAAAGTATCGTAGTGTATCTGTCATAATAACAAAGTTACGACCCCACGTTCAAGTCTGGACGCTTCAGCCGTAAATGTGTCGTCGTATGTTAACGATTCCATAAAATTTTCGCATAAGCTCGCCCAGTCAGGTCTCGGAAAGAACAAACACAAAGAAGAGAGCGCCCTTTAGTCAGCGTGGCGCTTGAAATATAATTCTTGTGTCCTGTCTAAAGGCGTTTTCACACTAGCGATTTAAGCGTCTGTTATTAGACTTTTGTTACGAGCACGTTCGTAGTGCAGTGTGCTTACCGTGAACGGTTTAGTTGTCCAGGTATGTATTTGTATTTAAGTCTATCGTAGTATATGTTATAAATAATGTAATTTATCGAGTAATATACCGTGAATCTATCGATTCGATGAAACAAATCGGAACTTTTCAGGATTCTTGGTAAGTCAATATCAACTGTTTACTATCATTATACATTTTAAATTAAACATCGGCCTCTACATATCATCAGTCTAGATAAATGTCGTAACTTACAAGTTTGGCAGTTTGCATGTACCTACATATTATCGTAAGATATTCGTTGTTTCAGACGTTCTAGGCACTAACCGTTTCGCATATAACAATAAAATCAGTTGATTGTACAGTACTATGAAAACGGGGCGCCTGCGTCGCTTTATTGCTGCAAATTCACTGCGCACACGCAACAACTGCTTTTCTAGCACATTTACTACTCGACTCACCTCAGCTCGCATAGCTACTACGTTTAACGCAATTATTGCAATACTTGTACTGCAGATATTATTATCAACTGAACCAATTAATCTAGATGTCAGTATGATATCTTGATTTAATGACAGGATGGACGTAATGATACTCGTAGTACCTATTGAAAATGGAATATGAAAATTGTTACTTGTATGTCATTGGTTACTTGGTTATTTGGTCTAAGTATAAATTAAATTTCATTTAATCCCTGAATGAGAAACTAGTAATTGATATTGTAATTAAAAAAAAATCATTTTCCATACATTCATACTATTACGTTCTCTTATCTCGGGAGGGTTGGTAGTGTCCGAAAAGAAAACTCTTTCAACGACATTTAGCCTGACAATAAAATTGACTTATGTTGTCGGTCTACATTCAAAAGGAAATAACACAAAAGGCGCTAAGAGAACCACGTACGTACGTAAGGAAGCCTTCCTTACATTTGACGATCTTCTTGAATATGCAGCACAGCCGCTGCCGTATTTTAACAATTCAATAAAATTGTCACGTCAGCACATTGGGCGCGTATCAGAAATAACAAGCACAAAGAGAGGTTAACTCAAAAAGGATGTCATTCACCGACTTCCTTGTTTTTATTTAGTCACGTAACTGTGTTCGTTGCATTTAGTAGCAACACAACATTTGTATTCGTTACCGACTTTCATTTGAACGGGCATAGGAAATAGTCTTTAATCACATTGTAGCGGCACATGCCATATTATGTAAATATAATTGATTTAACAGTGCATATTAATTTATAGCTGGTTTTGCGGAAGGTATTTTTGGCGATAATTATTACCAATAAGTTGAAAGAAGTTAAGCATCTCTATTAAGTCGCCACCCACATCTCCACACCGCCGTTTAGATTAGATTCATGTAAATATTTTCTTGAGTTTTATCCAAAAGATAAAGATCTTTAAATGTATTAAAATAACCAATAGATACTAAAATATCAAATGGCCGAACTAATCGTAAACTAGCCAGCTGCAAATTTTATTTTTTCAAGTTGGCTTAGAAACCTGTAGAGATAGCATCTTGTATGCCATGCACACCTCTTGTGTTTGCTTATAGAGCTTTTACGAACCTAACGACGTTTAAGCCATTAAAACGCCAGTGTCTTGACACATTGAAGTCTATTAATATAGTAATGAAGTCAATCTGTATTGTCCTGTATCGTTACCTTATGAACCATAATATTTTTTTATGAGTATACGTTACCCAATAGTCGGAAGTAACTTAGTTAATTTATTACTGTAATTAAGTTTTAAGCTTGTGTTGAATAAATTAGTGGTGAATATTTAAAATGTCAGTGAATACCAAAAGTAAAGTTAAGTGGTCTGTCTATCTCTTTCGGGTTCTTGTTGAATAAACCTGTTGTAGAGATTAAATCTGCAAATATGAATAAAAAGCTTTTGCAAACTGATATTATGTACAATTGAAAGATCGACGTATTAATTTGAAAATAAATGGCAAATTCAATTGGCTGCAATCAAGATATGGGACAATAGGAGGCCAAGACGAAACCATGTGATTTCTCATGTGCATAGAAAGACTTGTTAAGACGCCTTTACGCATTTCCTGAATTACAGCAATACAACGCAGCTTGACCAGACTATACTAGATTAACCTTGATAGTGTTTGCACCGACCATAAGAAAAAACGCCATTACTTGTACATTCAAGTAGTACACAAAGCGAGCTATAATCTTACTCGAGATAGCGCGCCGCCATCAGATCCTATCAAATCTTTCTTCAAAGAGAGCGACACGCACGTCATTTACTTAATTACGGCTTAGGACTTTTCGATACATTTCATACGCAGCACAATAGACTGGCGTTGTGCATATCGCAACATCCGCGGCAGGAACAATGAAATTCTGAAATAATAACACAATGGTTCGCGCGGTGGAAGACAATTGTATCTTCACTCCGCACGTACAAAGAGATAATTGGGTCAATTTTTGAACAACAGTGTCACAATTAACACCATGTCTATTGTATGTGTATAACCTTCCCATTTTTCTATAACAGCGGTGCATGCAATTCATTAATATTGTCTTTGTAAAAGTAAATTAAAAGCCATAATTACCAGGTATACATTTCATAAATGTAGTAAAATATGTATTTACACAATTAAAAAAATCAGATATTTATCAGGTACTTGAAAAATCTATAGTTTCTTTCTATTCCGAGTAAGTAATTTGCAGCCGATCTAATAAAAGCATGTCTAAACAAATATATTTAAATCAAAAACACTTTCATGATAAAACTTAAGCAGTATATCGAAATTCAATATTTAAATTTAATGTATTAAATTATTTATTGTATATGGACTTTGTCAATACAATTATTAGTGCATTGTTATGGAAGAATGAAGATACAAATTCATTGCGGACTTCATTAAGAACCTTACATAAATCGTACCAAAAAAAAACATTTCCTCGGCTCACTACGCGCTCATGGAAAGGCAGTTTACAACTTGAGCGTGATACTGGCAAAACGCATTGATACTATTATAATTTATGCTCATATAAACTATTCCGACCAATGCATTGGACACGCAACAAAACGAACTGCATCAAATCTGTAAAAGATTATGCAGTAATGCACATTTAATAGGGGAAAGTGGAAAGCGAAAGATGATGCGTTTCCATGGTCCCCACACCCAATACAATGCGGTGAATAGCTCGGAATTGTCTCGCTAGCCAACACTATGTTTTTCTAGTACGTTTTTAATTAACTGCAGATAACGATCAGCAACAACAAATACACTTATAATAATAATAATAATACAAGCCATCTCTATTTACAAGAACTTTTAGCATAAGAGATGTAGATTTTATAATTATAACAAAGATTCTACTTTGATATGCAGCCGATATTATATTTAATTTAATATTATTTTCTGTATATACGTAATAAGAATAAATGTAAAAAAAATATTCCAAACACATGAAATTACCAAGAAAACAGTTGAGATGAGAGTTACTTGAATTACAAGTCTTTTAAACAAATTATAATAGCTATTTTAAGTCCTGTTTGCAAACATAATAAAAGATACGTGATAAGAAAAACTAATAAACAGTATATTTGGTAGTCGCTAACTGCACCATACTGCAGAAAAAAACTATAGTCATTGTTATTCACATGCGGCAGATTTCAGCATAGGTTCTAGCATAATTTATAACCGTGTTCTTTACAATACAAGAGTTTTAGGCACAATCAGTATTCAAACCCCATAATCCTATTGACTTGTAAATGCGACACCTCAACATCGACCTTGTAACCTGTGACGGTACTCAGGTATTGTGTATGGTCTTGGCATGTCTCCAATGTTAATGTAAAAATACAGCCGGCCAAACTGTTTTTATTGTATAGCCGCCACTTGCAAAGGTGAGGCCAGCCACTTTTAGTCGGTTAGAAATTTTGTAACAAACAACATGCAAGAAAAAAATCGATTCGTTTCGTCCCTCGGCACGAGACTGGGAAGTTTAGCGTACACTAATGTATACGTACTCGAAGTTACTATTTGTAATAGTCATAAAATTAACATGTTTTTAATTGAGATACCAATAATTACATTAAATGTATTATATTTTATAAAATATAATATAAAATTAATATAAAAACGAATATTAACTATAATAATTCATATAATAAAGTAATAATAATTTAGACTAACATGTAGATATATAAGGAAGGATTTTGTATAATAACAAACTTTAATATAAAAAAATACATCAGATACCCCTGTCCATTTGACCCTGAAGATGTACGATGTAGTGTAACTCTATAGAGTTCTGAAGCCCAAAAATCCCCACTGACCGGGGTGTCAGTGGCCAGACTAATTTATTTCTTGAATATTTTTTAGCCTGACAATACAATGACGATTAATGTAATCAAAATCGCTTAACTTAACCTTGAATACAGATAACAAAAGTCGGAATTAGAATTACGACAAATAAATTAGATAAATTAGAGATCCAACAAACGTTTACTCTGTGGTTTAGAAACAAACTAAGATATAGATAAATGTTTATGCCCCAGTCAAGAACCCACTTAGAGTCTATTCAAATCTCCATTAAATTAAATAAAAAATGTACTTATATAGTTACTATCTTCGATCTAAAATTCAATACGCACACATTATTTAACTATACGGTTTAAGAGAATCCGTTGCCATGGTGAAGTTTCAGAAACAAACAAGAATATACGTCGGTCAGTGACCAGATTAATTAGTTAGGTTTAGCTTAGCTAGATTACGAATACGATGCATGACGCACTTGCGCTCATTACTTATTAATGAAACTCGAATATTGTTCGCTCATTGAATTTTAAGGATGGTATTATCGAGCGTAAAAGTTGTAGCAAACTAAGACAGGTCGGTATATTAAACACTAGTCAGACGCAACCAAAGACCGCGGACTCTATATCAATAGGAAGACGTTGGTGTGATCATTATAGCCTACGTTTATCTACTATTGGACATAGGCCCATCCTAATGAGAGTTGCTCATACAGTCCATACCTGTCATCTTTTGTATTTCATCCCTCTATCAAGTGTGAGGAAAATGAGTGTTTGCAATCTTCCTTGCGTTATGTCCCGTGTTTAGACGGGGTCCGCTTAGCCATGATCCAGGATTTAGCGAGTCTGGTAATTACATTGAAGCGACTGCCGTTCTGACCTTCGCAACCCTAAGATAGGGGAACCAGACAATTTTTGGATCATGGTTACAAATCCAAAGTTGTTTGAATTTGCAGGTTACATCACGATGTTTTCCCTCACCGCCGAGCTAGTGGTATAAATACGTACATAGATTTGAAAAATCCAGAGGTACGTGCCGGGCTTGAACCCGCACTCCTCGGTTAAGAGGCGCGTGTCCTTACCATTGAGCTACCACCGCTCTTGTGTTTGCAATCATGGATGTTTATTTTCAGTATGTCACATACTACGTGGTATATTTAGGTACTTGTTATTACACGTCCATTTCATTACGCGACTATTAAACGTACAATGTGATTTCCTATAAGTAAGATGCGATATGGAACAACATCCGTAAGGTGTTGTACAAGCAGAGGAAACCATTAGCGATGTCGCATAAACAATGGGCATTGGGCAGCGTGTCGGCAATTGTCCGTTGAGGCAAAAACGCTGTGAAATCGCAACCTTGGCGAGGGCAAGGTCAGGCGGAAACTTTCATGTTTATGTGCTACGCCATCAGCCCTATATACCTTAGTTAACATTCCACTTACGCCGATTACTTAAAGTTCAGTAATAATATTCTCTCGTTAACGAATCTATAAAGAAACAGTTTTTACCATAAATATGCGCTTGCGCAATATAGCTGATAGCTTTGTAAAAGAATAAATATAAATAAATTCAAAAAAAGTGTTATTATTATCGTCTTTTTCTATCAACTTCGAATTGTTTTTTAGTTGTCTAAAAGTAATGAATAATTTCTCCGTTTTAAAATTTTACTTACCTAATAAAATACATACATAAATATTGCAGCAATTAACATAATGTTAATTGGTCTAAAATTAAGTACTGTTAAAAGATAATTTATTCTTATAATTTCCTATTGATATGTACAATAAGTTATTAGGTACCTAATGTTTACTTATCTGAAAAGCCTAGTTTACTTAACCATCTAACATTAATGAATACACTCCCGAAGACTAACCTCGTCCGTCCACAAACATTTGCGAAGCTCGGAGCACACACTAGCTCATACTCCGTAAGGTTAATCCAACGCACTCGAACATCACTTCACCAATAACAGCCATCGCACAACGCAAATATTGGGCCAACGTTCGCCACGAGCGTACTCACTCGAAACAAGGGACGCGAGCGTGCGTTCCGTGTCACGCTGCATGCCGGACTGACGTCGCACTTTGCGGCCACCGATCTTCTTCATTGACTCCGAACAAGAAGCAGAAACAGATCGCCGCTAAACGACAGCCTAATAACGTCCATTACCAACAATACTTCAAAACGTCCCTATAAATCGCTACCCGGACAAGTAACGAACGTAACCAATAAATACTGTACTATTAAACTTTTTGCAACGCCACAATCAATCGCTCAAGTTACAGCGCATATGTTACCGCATCTATAAATTTTAATGAGATTTCTATAGCTGTATAACTTGAAAGAAAACTTAGCAAACAAGTGTGTGCAAGGTGTACGCATACGCATACTTTTCCCTTTTGAACTGAAGTTCAATGCACGTGCTAAGGAAAGTTGAGTAACGAGATATAGCTGACAACTTACGTTCATTGGATTGACACCGGAAAATTAGTAGTGTTTCCTACTTTTGTATAGTTATGGGTCGTTTATATTTTATTAGGGAATCCATAATACGGACATGCATGTTACGGAAAACTTTCAAAGAGCTGATAGTAAAATACCGCATAAAGACACTTAAATATGACAAGAGCTTAAGTGCAAATATTTAATTACTAGTCACGTAAAGGGAAAACACTTCTTTTAGTTTCAGTTACGATAAGTTCAGTGGTGACTGACTAATCAATGAATTTGTACAAAAATATTCCTTATTATATAAAATTTTCATATAATAATAGCTGACTTGGACAGCAGCATGGGAGAGTATTTAAGTGCATACATTTTATTTGCATACTATATTTTCTGAAAATAAATAGCATGTTTCTAAAACCACGGTTTTTTACTGTCACTGCACTATAACTCAGTTCAACGCAAAATCTATTTTGCAGTTTATTATTATTCTTTGTACATGCGTTCCATGTTATAAGATAGCAACTCGTCACATTTTACGCGATTATTAAAAACTCATTACGCTTCCACAAGCATTTTCCAGAAATTGAGCTCATGTAACCACCGTAACGTCATGCTCAATCTAAGATCTGGAGCATCTCGCCGCTTTCCCGAGAAGCTCCAGTCGATCACTGCCCCTACTATCGGCTTATTCAAATACACCCTGCACATTATAGCGTGTAACTAATAAGGTATCGTTCAAATACCGAACTACAATTAGCATGTTTACTAATCGTACCGGAACCCACGATCGGTGTCTTAGATATTACTATATTAGACAACATTACATCCTCTTGATTAAAAAAAAAAAAAAAAAAATTAAAAACCCAATATAAAACCAGGTTGACACACCACCCAAAAGCTATGCGAAGGCTGAAACAACGGTATATTCTGGATAGCCCATCTTAATTATAAGAGAAATCCCTAATGGGCAAATTACTCTGACTGCCAATGATACTGTAACGCATCTGCTCATAATCTTTTGACTGATAGCACAATAAACACAAAAAAAAAACACTTGAGAGAACTTGAACTTGAGAGAGATTTGGAAGACGGCCCCGGACAAATACTTGTTTCAACAACAATTGTATATCCCGGACCGGGCTTCGAACATGACCTGCGTTTTACGTGAAGTCTGAACAATTGCATCAACTAAGCCATCAAAAATAAGTTTGTACAAAATGTTTTATTATTACACTGTCTTACGAATAACAGTGGCTGCGAGTTTTTGGGTACACTGGACATTGTTTGTAACGTGCCGAGAATACGTTAAATGCATCCTTTAGTTCCGTATGGTCAAGCTGGTTTAAACCCAAAGATTGATATGCCATTGTAAACCTAAGGACCTGGAACCACAAAGCAACAATAGCTGTATATGTCTACTTCGTTTACTACGTTTCAATTTTAGACGTTAATAACATGCCTGGCAACTTTATTATTAATTAAAGTAGAATAAAAATATTCAACAAATACTTTAATAAAATTATAAGTCTAGACAAATAAAATAAATAGCAAAGACAAATGTAAGAGGCGGCGATTAAAATGGAACTTATGAGTCGAGATTCAATTATTATGATAATTTTATGATACTTAGGTGCGTTCAACTCACCAAAATAGCCCCTAAATAAAATCTATGTCTTATCAAGATACTGCTCCATCACAGTAAAAAGGACATGGTAAGGCATGTCTTAAGACAAAAGTTATAAAGCGAGATACACGTTACGGTAAACGACATTACAGACTTCATGAATATTTTATTTGGTAAATCCAGATACGTTAAATAATAAACACTTGTAAAACCTCTTTCACATCTACTTACTATAAGTACTGCCTATATCAATAACACCTTTCATTTATTGTATAATGTTTTTAATGTAACAACACGGAATATTATCATATAAATGCATCGATCGTAATACATTCGATAATGTAGTAATAGTCATAAACAAACTGTCATAAATATTTATTTTTCCACAATATAAAAATACAACACACTTTTTAAAATGCATAATTAGCATAACTAATTAAACTTATACCTAGTTGATTCTCATTTTGATAATAATACTTTTTAATATAGCTTTGGCCGGTCCCGGACTGCGTCAAATTAGATGAACATACATACTCGTAATATGTAGTTATATATCTGTGGTAATATGTCCCAGATAACTTTAGGGATGTACTAAGGTCAGATTTGTCACTAGGGAAGGTAAATGTATAGACAGTCCGCGAAGGGACAGCGGCAGTCAAGTAGGGAACCTTAAAAATACGCCAGGCATGGTCGGTTTTGTGTTTTAACCTAAGATAAACCCAAATTCAACACTAGGTTAGAATGAAGACGAGTCGCCGTCATCGATTTCGTTGTGGGCCGGCGCAGTTACAGTTGCGCTCCGCCGCCCTCGTCTGCGCATACGCCATGCATATGCATGTTTGAAAAACAAGACTTTCTTTACACTTAGAATGTTCATTAGAATTTCGCAGATCCAATCTGTTGTCCGCACCGGTGCGTGTGAAACTCGATGCATCGGCCGCTTTGTGCGTGACGCTCAAATATTTATGGAGGAATGATACGCCCGTGTATGCGACAATATCTCTGATATTGCGTGAATAAAAATGACAAATATTTTATTGTACGTTCAGCAATAGAACGTCGAACGTATTGTTTTTATTATGTTTACCAGCTGTAATTGGCGGTTTATAAAGGCTTTTCGTAAAGCATAGATGTATAAAGTAGATAATAAATTCCTATTTCTACTTCGTCTTCACTGAAGAATAAAGGTTATGGTTAGGCCTTTTTAAGATTACGATAATTTATAAAATTATATCGTAATCTTAAAAGTTAATACTTTTAACCCTTATTATTAACGACGACTTTTGTTGGTGCCCAAACATGGAAGGAATAATGTGCAAAATACTTTTTTGTATTGACTATCGAGATTTATTGAACTACTCAACCAGTCAGTTCAAGGAGAATAAAATCTAAAGACTAAACGATTACCTACTATTCTATCACACAAAATGCAATCATTCATACAAAACTATAACTATCTGATGTCATTTCTTGAAACTAAATACCCTTTACGTGAAGGATACTCGTGATATCTGATTAAAAAAGAACAACCAAGGCCCTAATATGCATAGTTTAAGAAACTCATCAAGCGAATGACCTATTGTATGGAAATATTCTTCACTTGGTGCTGTTCCCATCACAGGCAAGATAATCTAGACCGTACGTACGAACGTAAGCAGCCTTTTTTACTGTTTGTGATGCAACATCGGTACCGTTTCGCAACGCCTTTAGTTTTGTCTCACCTATTGTTTTGCAAATTGCCCATCAAACACGTGATCTCAGCCTCAATTATTATTTGTAAACTAATCAGTGCGCAAAACAAAAAACACAACGTATATATATTTTGTGACTAAATTTTAACTAATCTAGGGTTGCCATCTGTCCGGTTTTCCCCGGATTTGTCCTAGTTTAGAGGGCATCCGGGGAGCGTCCGGGCAGGGTTTCATTTGTAGTACGGTTTTAAAAATCTAAAGTCTTGGGCCACCCGCGACACACGCACTGTGCCCGCACGCCGCGATCAACCGACGAACCGACTCGCTAAATTCACCATAATTTTCAACTGTTTTTTATTACACTGACTAATGTTTAAAAACCTGTGACATGTCCGGATTCTGGGCTCTAAAATCCTAGGTTTTCACGCGTCTTGTCCTGGTTGCCAAATTTTAGAGATGGCAACCCTAAACTAATCTGAACTTTAGAGTAAACTCATACATACATACATAGATAGGTACATATCATCACGCCCGTAATCCCCGAAGGGATAGACAGTCATTCATGTAAAATAATAAGTATGCCATCTTTTGTTAGGTACATAAATGTTTGAAAGTAAACTAGTTTATAAATGGGGCCTTTAGAAACTAGCATAAATTTGGTTCATCGGCTTACATCTTATCAGTAATAATTTATTACTAATGAAGGTTTTCCTCATTCTTAATACTGTCCTTGAAACCTACTGGTTTCTTTTATAAACTACTGTGTAAAATAACCTTTCTAGGTTTGTTAAGCAGAACAACTTTACATTATTCTCAAATTTCGATCAATTACTCCACGATAATAGTAGCTCACGGACATTAAGAGATGAAATTGGTGAACCAAATTTTACAAATAAAAAATTAAAAATTACATACTAAGTTGCTTTAGCGTTTATAATATCTGTAAAAATATTAAATCTCATAAGGCACTTTGTTGTCTTACAAAATATAACAATTACGCTCGATTATAAAGACAAAATTCCACGCCTCAGTTTTTGCCGTGCCAGCAAATCAGATAACATCTACTGAGCTATTTGTATAATTACGAGCAGGTGACATCATAGTGGTAATTTCCTAGACAAGCCAACCCAATAATTTCGATGTAGATCACGTCAACGGGACGTTTAATCACGTTGCGTGCAGATTTACGATGTTATCGCAGAACTAGACACTAGTTAGAATTCTACACGTCTCTGTAGGCATGTGGCGCGTTATCAATATGTATTTCCAACTTACACTACACTAAAACGCCGCAAAATTAGAAGCCTAATTAGTTTTTGTAAGGCTAACTGCCTGCACCTGAGGCTTTCATGTATGCCATTACCCACTCTCCTACAAGGACGTACCAGTCGTTTTAACTTTCTACCTTTATCTTTAAGTATGTGTATGAGTATAATTAAGTAGCCCTTAATATGTTCAATATAATTACATGAAAAATATGAGAAAATAAATGACATGAAAATCAGCTAAATTTACTTAATTACCTAATACACTTGCATAGAGTCACAATTAAATATTTAATAGCTTATAATTTTATGCTTTAAAATCTTCTTTCGAGATCTAAGACATTGCAACCCGAGTCTTTTATTATTGTTGACTACCTACACCTGAACTATATATATTGTACTGGATAGTTCTACATACACTTTTCAGTCGTTTACATGCTTACGGGACGAATTCTATTTAGAAAGAACACTTCGCAACACGCGTGGGATGGTCCGGTAATCTTAGAATTCATGATAAAAATAAAACTGTGAATAATCATATGGTAGACTACTCTTACTGTCTCTAGAGTCGTTTATAAAGAACACACCTAAACATCTCCCCCTTCTCCTAGACCACTCGTATTTATGACCTAGTTTCATATTTAGGTAACATTACTATTACTTACATAACTATTTCTAAAGGCATAATTTTATTCAAAATTATAATATCCGGCTTTAATTAAGTAACTAAAGTTGCTAGAATAAAAACATGGGAATCATTGAATTTATAGCAACATATATTGAAGACCTTATTCCTAACGTTTGACTATACTGATTCAAAGATTAACTTTCGTACTATATTGAAAGTTTGGTTACTTGACAACAACATATTTATAGTACCTATTCATATATATTTACAGAACCAGCAAAGACGATATCAAAGACAGTCCTACTTTATTCCAGCTACTAATCTGTTTGTCTCCCACAATTGTAACATCTTTCCCGAGTGCCCTTTCTGCTATCAATAAATTCTGATAATCACGTGTATTTTTCTCCACCACAGATTAATGGCAGCGAGTGTGGAAAAGGCTGGTAACCGTAAATCGTTTATTTTTAAACAAAACTTTCGTCACAAAGCTTACTCCCTGTTTATTTACTGCGTCTATTGGCATCGTTCCTACTTTATGGGCCTAAACTGTTGCTAATGTTATCCATTAAATCACGATTAAGGCACAATTAAGAATGTAGTAAACGATTTTAGTTCCTGATTCGTTATAAAGTTTATTTAGCAAAGTTTGTTAAAAAGGAAATTAACCAGGATTGAAGTCATTTCGGTAAAAAAAATCTAAATATTGTATATTCAAAAATAAAGATTTCTGGATAAAAATAATATTTTAAACCAAAAACTTATATGAATAATACTCTCTCTCTTTATGGCTAAGACGTAAGAATATTTGCCAAAATTGCCATACTTTCGTAAGTCACTTGACATTAATGTTATAACAGGTGCAATAAAATAAATTAAAATCTTACCAACTGTTTTACACATTAATTAAAATATAAATATAATAAAATGTACACTGGTATGCAAATTCCAAAGGTGGTACAAAACTGCTCTAAAAAGAATAGCTAGCCTAACCAAATTTCAACCTAATTTCCTAAAATTGAGTACATAGCGATTACCTAAACTAAGCTAATATAAATCTTTTGCTGATATTATATGGCTAGTTATAACCGCATCAACAAAGTTTTTAAAATTTATAGGTCAGTATTAGATTAATGAGAATAAGCCAACAAATATTTAACCATATACATACATATGTATGACAGGCATTTACGACGGGATTAGGTAATCCTGCGGCAAAGAGGCGGCTGTAGCCGCAGGCTTTTTCATTCACCGGTACACTTAAAAGCCATTTGACACACATTATCTGTGACTTAAAACACTCATCGGCTATAATAACAGGTTTGCGAGTACAGTTTATAATTGCACTGTTTTCTTCCTGATCAGTTAGAGAGGCAGGAAATAGACGCTTTGATTTTTGCACGACTTTTATATTATAGTTTGAGGGACAATGTTTGCAGCCAATCATGTTGTATTCCTCCGTCTTTGTTTTTTATCTATACATCTATACAAATATTATAAAGAGGAAAGGTTTGATTTTTTGTTTGTTTGTTTGTTTGTATGAATTGAATAGGCTCCGAAACTACTTGGCAGATTTAAAAAATTCTTTCACTGTTGGAAAGCTACATCATTCCTGAGTGACATAGGCTATATTTCATTTTCAAAAAAAATAGGCATCCTTACTAAAATTACGATAACGTAATCCAAGGTGTGAAAAAAATATCAAAAAACTACCTTACATCGCGTGCGCTGCGAAAACTATTGATGATAGAACAAAATGATATACTACATTTTTTTAGAACACACCATTATCTACAAAAAATCAGCGGCAGCATATCTCTAACTATTACAGTCATGTCACAATAAGCGTTTTTTTATTGAAAAAAAGAAATTAAAATACCACCGCTACAAAAAGCTCTTTATTTGTACCTTGGTATTAACCCTTATCAAAATAAATGATGTATTATTTAAGACTGCTTCAATATCTTTATATTACTTTTTGAATTATTCGATTCTGACAATCCATTCAAAAGATATCACGAGTTAAAAAAAAATTAAAAAATAAACTGTATTCGGCTAGCTAGGCGTTGTGAGCGTCACTCGGGCAGGGGTACGGGAGGGGGGTTAATATATTATAAAGAGCAAAGATTTGATTGTTTGTTTGTATCGAATAGGCTCCGAAACCACTAGACCGTATTAAATTATCTTTCACCAATGGAAAGCTTCTTTAATAGCGTGTAACATAGGCTTTATTTTATCCCCGTATTATTACAGGAACGGGAATTACGCGGGTGAAACCGCGGGGCGCTGCTATATAGGATATAATCACAGAACAGAAAATATTCCGTGGATATAATCTAATAAATGGTCATGTTTTTTTGATTTCATAATCACGACCGAGTGAGTCATAGGCAGAGTTTTAAGAGTGTTTGTTGGATTTTGTTAACGACATGCTAGGCAAGAAACCCTGTAGTTAGTGACATTTTGAGTCATAGACCAACATGGGGAACGTATATTTTATATTAATTATTTCTTGTATTGCTTTATATGCTTATAATTTTTTCTATTAAGCTCGGAAAGCATTTATGCACGTTTCAGTCTATTTTAATCGAGTAATCTGAAAATTATACTCTTAAACAGTTTACATAGCGCGTACAATATTTTAGACTCGACGCACGTTCCCCGACGGATGTGTACAAATGCCAGGAAGGATCGGCCTCCCTTGTATCGTAACTCAGGGCAATTTTACCAGAAAACTGAATAAAGGTATAGCTAACACTAAACAAGCTAACACTAAACAAGCTAACACTAAACAGTACCTACCGATTAAACTGTAATTGAAGATTAGTTTGGATTTTAGACTCTAATAGAGGCGGCCGGGATGTATATGTACTTTGGACAATACAAAAAGAGCTTAAAGTATTTTCCTATGGTTATTAGTTTTATTATAAGATATCTTTTCTATTTTCACATAACATCAGACCATCTATGTATATTTATAGGTTTGAGTGGGAGATAATAGAGATGATTGTATTGCATAGCTGTATGCTTAAATTATACTTCGCATATTAAAAAGAGTCGAGTTAATTGTAAACCAAACTTTTTAATAAAAAAATATCAATACTGAATTTCGCCAAGAAATCAATACTTTATGCTGTTTATTGTAACTCTGCACATAATTAACGTGTTAATCTTCATTTTAACAATTTTGTTTCATAAATCGTACAAATCTATTTCGTAAACCAGCTGGTATCGCGCCACCTCTACACTATTAATAATACTAGCCGCAACGTTCCCGAGATCAAACAAGCATTTAGATCGCATTCCCGAATTCAGGGCATTAAGGTTTGAACCGAACTCGTTGCCACATCAATAAGCTCTAAATCATAGACTGGTGATATTCGAGGCATCGACTTGCTTGGTAAACGTACTCTACCACAGAAAGGAAACAAATACACTTGTGAATGCTAGAACCCACTTAGAAATGAATTATACTTCACTGGGTAGGATGCTAAAAGTATTTTAAAATTTAAGGGTTTTCGAGGAAGAAAAGAAATGCGTGTAAATAATCCAGAACCCTGGTAGAATTTTTTACCTAATATCTTACTTACTTTAATAAAGGACTGAAAAAACTGTAGGTATCATACTAAGTTATCGTTTTTATTATTCAGACGTACCTCATGTATAAACCGATATTGGCCATTGTGTATAACAAAATGCGACATTTAACAAAGCTCATCTCTTTTCACGAATAAATGTTTTATAGTGGGTTTGTATGGACAGGCGCGCCGTGATAACATTTGTCGAATTTCGCGAAACCTTTTACGGTGTACATAAAAGCATTACAAAGAACCATTCAGTGTTGTACCCGCGTTTGTGAAAAAGGAAAAATCAACAGTTTCCGATACAAAAACCTCGCGACTTCGAGGAACTAATGAAAGGTACGCAAATAGGACGGGCGGGCGGGCGCCGACGGAACCGCGCGTCGCCGCCCTGCACTGACGGAGTAGTGATTGATTGGGGTGACATTGAAAAAAGTACATGACATGTCCGTTTGTTTTCCGTCAAAAGGTGGGCCCACATATATTGCATCCGTATCGTGACATTGCATCGCTCTTTCATCGATGCGACTGCGCATCATAATCACATCCATACTAACAACGTGACACGAATAATATAATTGGATCGAGAAACGATACATCATACGTCTATTCAGACCATGCTAAATATTTAGCTGAAATTATCAAAATTTAGGAATATTTGTTCAAACTGATTTTTTTTTTTTTTATAAAGTACCAGAAAAAAAATAGACTTAGAATGGATACATTGAGGCATTTTAACCTTAAGTGTGATCTATTATTAATTAGTTATCAAATCTGGCAAAAACATTCATTTCCGGATATTTAACAGCTGTCAAGGTAATCATTATGGTTAAAATTAGCGCATCCCAAAGTGAGTCTGGATATGACGATGATATCTGCATTTGTGTCGCAGTTGGCCACAGTCTCCGAATATAAAACGTGACGATATGAAGGTAACTGAGAATACTGAGATAAACAATAACAATGATGAATCACTAAAATAAGATACAATGAGGACCTCCTTGTTTTTTAAATTCGGTTCAAAATATTTAATTTCTTTTTGTACTGGAGTTAGATTAATAGGAATTTTCATGTTGTTTTTCTTTCATATTTTTATTCACTTTGTTTGGTACCTCTATCTAAAATGTCGAACAAAGTCCTTTATTGTGACTTGCCTGTTACTCTCTCGTATAAAAGCTACATACGTCCAAAGTTTTGGCAGCTAATTATGAAATAAGGTTTATACTCGTACATGTACGACAGCGAAAATTATTTTAGAAGATTTTATACTTCGGAAGACGCCAAATTGAAACGTTGATGGACACGAATATGTTTACATATTATAACCATCCGTCGCAGATTAACAGATAAACAAAACACACTGAAAATTTTCTTCCAGTGAGATCTAGCGTTGTACCTTCGAAATAGTGCGAGGACCAAGTATAGAATGCGGTGACGGGCACTGTGTTGGGAACACGACTTACTGCTTACAAACTTTAGGGCCCTCTACCACTGGTGCTAGTATTATTTACGCGCCTAAGTGAGGCGTCTAGTTTCTTATATGACACGCTTAATATTACGATTTATAGAGTAATAATAGACGTCTGCCATAAACATAAACGGTAGCAATTGAAAATAGAAGAAATCCACAAACGGCTCGTAACTCTATTCTTGGCTAATTTGTCATATCGAGGTGCCAGGGACTCAGCGCACGCGCACCGCCGTAAAATTCATCATCGGACGAGTGCAGCTCGTACTGTGTAAACAAATTTATTTTTGTACATTCACGCTTCGCCAAAGCATAACACCTAGCTCTAAAAATCTCATTCAAATATCGTTGAGCACTATCAATCTTGTTGGAAAAATTTGATTTATTTGTTTATGCGCTGGTTTCTACTTTTTCGGTTAATGAACACAGGCAATGAACGTAAATTGGTTATAGAACGTGACATTGACAATGAAATATGAACAATAAGTTATTAAATATAAAAACAAAAACATGTAAGTGGCGTGAAGTTTAGTTAGTTAGTTACGTAATTATTACTATTCTAACAATAGGGATGTTGACTGGCTAGTCGATTGAGACTTTTTAAGAGCTGTCAAAACGAAATCACTTCATAGATTTTGTATGGGCTTGTCAACGTGTGACGTCACTAGTTTGTATAGTCAACTGACTTAATATTAAGCAGTTTTTGTAAAATTAAAAATCTTAGACTTAATATGATTGAAAATCAATAAGGCTTAACAGCATACTACGATACTTTCTTATTCAGAATTGATATTTCAAAATTAAATATAAATGGTGTCAACATGCCAATTAAATAATCTCTCATTTTTCCAAAACTACAAATATATTTATAGCTACGAGTGTATGTTTTCTTTTTTTATGGATAATACATAAGTAAATCTACTTCCTATGCCTAGGATAGGAAGTAGATTTACTCCATATAGAAATTTAACCGTCCCACCCTAGAACAACCTGTATATTTATGTAAATACTAATATATCTCACATAAATGATGGTTCATTTTGAAACGGTTTGAAACGGTTAAAGAACAACGCCGCACTTAAGTGCTTACAAAATGTACCAGCACGATTCGACCAAGCTAGCAATACTTTAAACAAAAGCGTGCTCATTTAAGTCGCTATTACACGAATCCAGTAACATGTCGGATACAAAGTCGCATGTCACACGAGAGCCGATAAGCCGCGCCCTCGCGTTAGCCGTGTCCAAACACAATAAACAAGAGTACAAACAGACAGTGTGCCGCGGTAATCCCGCCCTCAACGCTGTGGGTCTGTGCTTTTTTATACATATCATCACGCCCTCAATCCCCGAAAGAGGGTAGGCAGATTTCAAAGAGATGTATGCTCCTTCAACTACTTTTGGCCAAAAACAAATTTGAGTTGGATAAAATGGAAAAATTATGAAAAAATTAAGCTCACCTACATAATCACAAATCTAAAAGTCAATAGACGATTAGTATTTTTTTTACGATATGCTAGGGTACATTCTTGTTGATTCTCAAGGCAGTATTAGACTTAATTAAGCTTATTTTATTTTAGCTAAAAATACTTTTTTAGCAACACTCTTTATAAACGCAGTCATCTTGCCAGTGGTACCGTTCCGAACTTACTTAGACTATCCTAGGATTAGCCTTTCTGGCTATAAATTAAAGCAACTTCACAACCCTAACACAAATATGTAACAAAACCATTGGATCATGGTTACAGATGTAAGTTTTTTGGGTGTGCAGAAGTTTCCCGAAGATGTTATCCCTCATCGCCGAGCTAGTAATATAAAACTTTATCCACTTACTTATTTTTTCTAAGCAAAAATACACTCTTGAAACTATAACTCAATCATGTGAACTAATAACGACAGAAATTCTAAACCAAATTGGTTTCTAACAAAAAGTAATTAGATTAACAATACGTGTTTGTTATGTTACTTATTCAGTACTTGAATATGTACTACATCCGTGAAGAAAAATGTTTAGAATTAATCAAGTTATTCAAATGGGAGTTCGTGCGTATGAATAGAGATAAATGATCGATTGAAGGTTATTACATAAATTATAAAGTATTTACCACTTTGTAAGTTATTTCTTGAATAGGATGATAAACTTGTAAGGCCCATTTTGATATTAATTAGTAAGTAAATGTTTAAAATATTTTTTAAAGAACTTTAACTTCACCAATTTTTTTCAATAGCCCATTATATTTAGTATCTATCTCCTAGTATTGTTCCAATATGTAGCTGACATTGTAACTTCCTAGTTACCACACATACGGTAATATGTAGGTAACGGGCATTGCAAGAATACATTAAAAGTCTGTATTTGTACTTACAATAAGGTTATGTATTCTTAGCACATAACTATTATACCTATTAAGGTAAAGCCAGGGTGTCGACATACTACAACTTTGTACTAGACTGTTAGAGTATTACTACACTGTATAGATTAGTTATCTATCAAATTCAACGTTGCTGTCTACTAATACACTAGTTTTTATATCATAATACAAATCCCATAAAAACGAACAATTATTTAGCTTCATACTTCGAATAGAAACGAAACAAAAAACTACGCAGAAAAAGGAGCAATAATAAAAATCAATTATACCATTCCTTGACAGCTGAGAAATTCATCAAAGGCCTAGATTATATAGTTTCTACTTTTCTTTTCAATAGTTACATTAGTAGAATACAGAAATTGTAGATGTAAGCAATTTATAGACACTTGACATCCAACTAACTGAAGATGGCACTAACTACCAGTATAACGACGGCTTAAGTCCTCGATCCCAGCTCGATTTCATCAAGTGTACACAGCACCATCTGTCTACGTCAATTAGTATTACTGAGATACACGACTATTCGTGACTAAATTAAATCCTTTGCGCTAAGAAAGCCGGGAAAACAATAAAAAGTACTCGGTGTTACTCAACCAATGTTTACTTAAGAATGACTCAAAACGGCTAAACTTAGGCATCGCATTTACTTTTACTAATTTTGTTTCTCTTTTATTCCATATAATTATGCCTCCCACTTCAAGGATTTATTAGTGGTATAACCTTTGAATGGGAACCATCCATAGGTTTAGCCAGAAAACAAGAGGGTTTAATGACCACGACGTTTTGATATATACACCTACTATTGCTTCTTTTTACTGAACTGAAATTATCTAGCCATCCATATTTTTCATTATCAACGATTCCCCACGATAGGCTAGTAGATATTTGTTCCCAAGGCTCCCTCAATATGAATGTAATATGGATTTTATAAATCTAATATATGGATCATGCATAATATGCAAATGTTTCCAGTACATTTTTTGCATAAAAAAAAGGATAATTCACGAGATGGCTGATACACCTTTAGTAATACTTAGATGCCATGCATCATATTAATCTTAACATTTTATAGTTAATTACTATTGGTGTTTAAATTATTGGAGGAAATAAACTTTATTCTATGCTAAATAATTCTGATATTATTCACTAAGTAGCATCTTACTAACAAAAGCAGAGGACGTTACAAATAACATGTGTAACTTAAATCAGTTATGTCACATTATTAATATAAATATTGCATATAATATGTAAATAACAAACAAAGCGGCGTTCAAAGAAGACAACTTGTATGTTTTACACCAGGGATCGTGAGTTCGTTTAGTCTTTTCGACCAAAGCGGAATGATTTCTCTTTCTTGCAGCGGCCACACGTAATTTACAAGTCAATCCAGTTCATATGCAAATCGAGCACTGCACAAGTGCCTATGCATGCAATAATAAAACAGCGTCCATTGCGCAACGTTCATTTCATTTTCTGGCAAGAACGGTGAATGGCCAAATCGATATTTAATTCGATTAGCAAATTAAATAAGGAGGTAAGCGCTTTTTTATGCAAAGACATCGCGCTTGATTAAGAAATTTAACGTTTACGATTTTGAATGGGCCCAATGCACGAATAAAAACTGGTGTTCGATGAATTGAACACACTATGGTATTTCTGTAATCTATATCTCTGTAATACGTAACACAGTGATGAACGACAATATTGATGTCAGTACTTTTGCGTATCACCGAAGCGCACTAGTTTCTCAGAAGAAAACACAAAAATCCTAAGTCGAACCGGATATTGCCAATTATATAGGCCCCAGTTACGTCGAGCTCATGAAAATTTAAACAAAATTACTAATTAAACACATGGCGATAAAATGAAGGTAGCATCGAGAGATATCTACAGTAACCAGTTTGATACCTATTTATCAAAGCGTAGCATACTAATCATCTCGCAGGCTTACAGGCAGTATTTAAGGTTAGTAGGTAACGCGTCGATATTACATAAACGTACTATTAATTAAGTGTGGGGCGCGTGGGTAATTTGGTGGCGCCGTAAGGTGATGTAAGCATCAACTTAAACAAATTGACAACTCGCTGATGGACTGATGGGGGCTTCTTTGTTACACGCGAGAAAGTTGGCAAGTTAGACCACTTCGATAAACGACTTACTTGTCAATATAATGCATTTACCACGTCGTCTACACTTTTCATTTCATTATATTGTATTTAATAAATGCTTTCATTTTGCTTAAAAAAATACGAACTTTAAGACAACATATTTTATTAGTATTTCTCCAAACTCAACCTCTTAGTAGTCTGTAATCAATGCTGGCCAATGATTGTTGTCAGGTGAGGTCAAATATGCATTGTATGAAAATTCGTAAAGGCTTGTATTTCTCAGAAATTCGTAATGATCCTCAAATATTTCCAATGGGAAATCCCGTTCGGCACTCGACTAATAAATTCAATATTCATCCCGTTCTACAGTTTCAAACAGACCGTGCAGAACTTCAATCAAAACCAAAAATACACCGTTACAGATAATGCGAGTACAGCATGTTCGGTCGAATCGTACAAAAATACACATTACGGCGGTTAATCCCATCGCATAATATTCCTCTAATGGGCTTTCTGCACTTGAAAACTAGCCAAAATCGATAAACGCAGCATCTGGCCACTCTGCCACGCGTGAATTAATGTATTAAAACGCTTCAGTGTTTAAATACGGTGCCGAAAATTTGCACGCCTCTTCTGAATGCAAAACAATAGATAAATCCTTAGAAAGACTGATACTACACAGAAAAACTCTACATTCTAGTATGATACGACTGTTTGTTTACACGACTACATGTATTTTACGATTTTTATTTCAGTTTTATTTAATTCTGACCTTCACTATACTTTTGTTGATCAAGTATGTTTCTATATAAATATAGAATTATGTACTTATAACATTAACAACTCGTACGGTCGTAACGGTCGAGTCATATCAACTGCGATCGTGCTGTCATAATTCCCCCTTCGAAAACGTAACAAAACTCTCGAATAAGGACATGCATGCACCTTTTACTTGGATTTTACGTAAATACGTGCAATTTACAGCGTTTAATTATATTGGATACCAAATTAGCCTCAAACAGGTTAATGCCAGAGTACATAAACTGTATTGCACGTAAACATTTGGTAACTTTTATGGTGTTATTGATACATACGGGCAGGAAATAGCAATTATAAATTTCATATTCTCGGGCTATAAACCGTGAGTTGAGTTATTGACCCTTTGTATCATAAATGTGAAATAAATCCGACTAAAATAAATACCTACAAGTACGAAAGACTAATTTGTGTTACTTTTATTATTATAGTACTTTACTTACAATAATTAAGGCATAAGACATACGTTGTTCCGATTATTTACCTGTAACAAACAAGATATATCTACATTAACCACATGTGTTTTTTTTTATTTATACAATTAAGTATAGCATCATATATAGGTAACATTAAAATTTGTTGGCATAGGACTATTTATATCAAGGTTTTTTAAATGATACAGCCATAACTATAAATAGGTTAAACCTATCATCATTAGCCTACACTCGTCGGCTCGTCCACCAGTGCACATAGGCCTGAAGCAAAGGGGCTCTATAATTATAAACAAATACTACATCTAACCCAGCCCACTGTCCCATGTTGGTCTGGGACTTATAAAAAAATGTGCCAACTGTGGCTCTTGCCTAGCATGTCGTAAAAAACGACTAATGGTATATCGGGTTTTGGGTATGTTCTTGTGTAGGCGATAAGATAGCCACTTGTCATTACTTTTTTACAATTTTCCATCTAACCCAGCCCAGTTTTGATTTTGGCTGAATATGGTTAAAGGGGCTTGCTGTCCCTTTGACTCTGCCTACCCCTTCGGGGATTATGGGCGTAATGTTCTGTGTTACTACATCATATTTGTTAGATATCTACTATTTCCTTCTTTATGTTACTACTATCCAAGCATACATCATTATGCTGTTTAAATAACTCTTTTATTGTTTGATGGATCGTAATTGGTCTATTGAAAGTTATGCGGTAGACAGTAGTATTTACTCGGTGATCTTTTTCACTGTAACAACACTACGCAATGAAATACCAAGACAAAGAAACAATGCATTATAAAGATTTATTAGCTGTTTAGTTGGCCTTTCCTAACAATTGCCTAGGCGTTTACTACTAACCAGTTGTGCAATGGCTTGCAGAAGGCTGACCCGTCTTACCTAACACACTTTAGTACATGTTTAAGTGATGGTGGCTAAAACTATGTCACTTCCGTTGGCATACGACTGAAGGAATAATCGGGGGCTTCTCAAGTACCGTATATAAACATTCAAATAAACGTTTATTATACGAACGTGCAAAACATCTTGTGATATAGCAATAACAAGTTACTTTTGAGGTCAAGTGTTAGTTGTTTCTGAGAAAGATATCATGATGAATAACCAAACAATACAACTTTTAAGTTTGATTTCTTACAGTCAGTTGATATCAAAATGTCATCGCTTGTTTCTTGTAAAATACCGAACGACGTCTACCTATTGGTGATATAAGACTTTATCAGTCGTTTAACTGACCATGAAAAAATCAACCCTGAGACACATTTTTTAGAATAGATAGCGCATCTCTTTATTGTCAAGCTCCAACGCCACCTCTTTATGAAACCTCTTAGGGCGGATATACAACAAAAGTAACAATCAATTAACAGCAGAAAAATATAATGCAACAATCGTGGGATTTCTTTCATAATGATATTACAATAATAATACAATCATACTTGCGAAAACATCGGAGTAATTACAATAATTGCTTAATATTGAAAGCTTACTCATAAGCTGTTAATATTACATATACCTACGTACGTACATATCTTGCAGTCCAGTTACGCTGTCATGTGACCGATTTTTGATCAATTTAACGATTACATAAAACTATCAATACCTACGGGGTGCTTTTCGCAGAAGTGGCCGTTAAATACAATAGATTATTCCGTGATCAAATCTTGCGCAATGATTACTTTTGTACCATAAAACAATAATCCACAAAACGACTATGATTGAAAACAAATTGCCGGTATTTATTGAGCAAAAGTCACGATTTCACGACATCTGAGGGAATAAAGAACTTTCATATTACTTGCAGATAGTCGTGATTGTTTGCGAATATCCGACTGACTGGGCCATAAGCTATCAAACTATTAATTTCGCCCACCGTTAGAAGGCCATTGTCTGTCTATATGTTGCTAACAAGTCGCAATCTAATACCTAAAGTGGCATTTTGTGGTGACAAACACCACGTAAAGAAGTGTGGCTCTAAAATATCCCTAGATGTGGTTTTAGGAGATATTTCTTAAATTTTATCCCAATGAGAATGGCAATTTTAGTTTTCCAATATGCATATATTCCATTAAATACATTTCCGACACACGAAAGAGAGGAGATGGATCGTAGTAACCACGGTTAAAGAAGAAGCTTATGAGCAGTGCAACACTAATACCGGTGGATTGAGACCTTCTGCTTTCCTTCATAAATTGAAAAATAAAATTAATTTGGTGGGGACAAAACGGGCCGAAAAGGTAAGACGTTGATCCAAGTTTATCATGGATAAATAAAATTTATTAGGTATATAGATAATAATAGATATAGTGTAGTCCATAGAGGCTTCCACGTAAAAAGTTTGAGAAACGTTGATCCGAGTCTAAACAGGGGCGTCTCGCTCGCGTGAACTTCCGTTTCTTTCTTTTGTGCCGTTCTACAAACGCAACTGCGCTATTGGCCATTGTTTTCTTCTATTGAATAAAATAGTTGTTAAGTTGATGATATCAATGGGCAGCTAATGTAATAAATACGCTCTTCCTTTATTGAAGTAGTCTCGAACATAGGTATTCACATCTGCAAAAATGTTATAGTCAGGATTAGTACTGGATTAGTAACATTTAAGATATACCTAATGAATAAAGTATTTTTTAAATAGCCAGTACAAACAAACACAATATTATAAGAGTCAATCACATCGACAATATTACAAAAGATGCAATCGAATCTATAGATTTTTCTTTTCTAGATGTAGGTACTAGACAATAAATCATAATAAAACTATTCAAAGTTATTATATTACGTTATCTCCTCTTATTGCCGAAATAGTGTATTCATGTATGGTTGAACATTACCGTGAATGAAGAAGCGAAAACGTTGGTTAACATATAAAAGTAATAACTTTATTAGTTAATACTTGGAGAGCGCCATTTTGAAATAAACTCAAGTACTTAACTAGCTTCTTTACTTACCAACCGTGATAAGTACAATTACAACAGAATTAGCTTCATATGTTTGTGTGTACAACTGTACATGGTCACCTTTTATGTCCGTAACAATTAGTACTATCCAATTTTTTTACCATGTTTATAAAGATTTGGTTTTCATTGTATTCATTATTTTTCCATACTTACAAGTTATACTACTATTTATACATACCCTGATTCTTATTTTATTCGATTAAAATTACGTAATCTTTAAAATATGTTCCAAATGTATTTTTTTACTACATCACCGAGTGAACTTTAAAAAATATTAAGTACCTATTCACAGCCACAGATGTTTTCGAAATCGATATGTTATCAAAATTTGTCAAATGTGCGGATCTACAAGAACCACTTTTGTTGCTAGCCGTACTATAACAACGATAAGTCAATAGATCGATTGAGCTGTAAATTCCAAAGGTAGTGAATGAGAGACGGCGTTTTTCCCCCATTACCGTCTCCGCCGTCATCAAGTCGTCACATCTCTTCCTCCGGTCTCAAAGCGTCCCCGGAACCGCTGCTAATGTCTAATAGTCACACCCACCTTATTTATCGCTTCCTCGCTTTCTTCATTGTTCTCGGAAACGCTTTTTGTGGTTAAATGATTAGACACAAGCAATTTTGGTTGGGTGAAACTAATCTGGTCATTGTAATATGTTAAGACTATTTCATATGCACGGTATTTATTAAAGCATCCTTCCTAATATTTTAAATGCGTATTTTAGTAATTATGTACCGCTTTCACGTCTAAACGCGATTGGAATGTTTTTTTTTTAACATAGAAATACATAGATAAAAATTGACGAACGGTATAGCGCATTGAACTTCGTGTGACGTCACTACTAGCTTAAAATTTTACCTAAAAGTGACGTCAAAGCGCTTCTCTCCACAACTTTAATGCGTCGCATCTTCGTCAATTTTCGTGAGAGTGATAGAACAAAAATGCTTTTCCAAAAATGTTTTAGTAATCTAACGGTCAAACTAAAAATAATCTTTTTTTAACCAGGAATCCTTCCTTGAAACAAATGCTATTGACACTTTATAAATAGCAGAGACAGAACGAAATGTGCAACTTTCGTTCGCTTATCAAGCCGAATTAGTAAAGTGGCGGGTACTTCCTCAAATATCCAGTTCACCCATTAACACCCGCTTTGAACTCCCCACGATACATTCCGCCGCCCATTTTAGCCGCGTAACCAATTAATGCATTTTTTCCTGTCTCGATTGTTTTGCTTTCGAATCGTATGCGTCTCGAATGGTATTGGGTTTTAATTGAGTGGAAAGGACTCGCGTTCGGTGATATTGTCGTCGAAGATTTATAAAAACGAGACACAGTTTTATCGTTTTATCAGCTAATTTGAGATCATTATTGACTTAATTGTTTTGTTTGATTTGGAAGTCAATCATATCATAAGAGAAACTCATATTACGGAGGATATAACCTGTTTAGTTTAGGTTTAGGTTTAAAGATCTTTATTCTCATACGAAATATAGTTTAGACTTACGAATTAAAATATACCAATCATCATCAATCTATAGATTTTGTACTTAGTATACAACTATAGAAATGCTGATAGCAAGCTTATTCTGAATTTAATAACTAAACCTACCTTAACTCATTATTTAGGAAAATAATTAGACGATCAAGAACAATATGTGCAATGTAAATAAAACCGGTATTCAATCTATGCGACAAATTTTTTGATGGCTTCGCAAAACCGTTACCCGATTAGTTTTTGCTATTTATTTCAAAAACTGTGGGTTCATTAACCTCAGTAGTGAGTAACTACATCGGCAACTTGACTATTAATATCAATTAACTAGTTATTAACTGTATAACAGTAGTGTCGTAATAGAATAGAAATCCGTTTAATTTCTAATGTTGCTCAAAGCTGCGAATAAACAAATTAAGGATTCATCGTTTCCCAATTCGGCGCGCGGTCATCCCACACGGCGCGCCCGCTTTCTTTCATTGAAAAAACAACCCACACGAGTGTATTGACTCGATTCACGACCGGTTACAAAATATAAAACGGAAACTTAACAGTTCACATTGTTATGCAACAATGAATTATCATCCGATTTGCACATTACTTGTGTGCCACAAATATGCCACATCGTTTAACAATTTGGAACAAAACATGTTTATTTCATTATAAGATGCTGCTTCTTCAAAAGGTATGAATATATGTACATATTGTACTTGTAGATAAATAACACAAAGCAAAAAAATATATATTCTGTTGGTTCATAAGTATTAGGCTTGGTATTTGCCTTGCGTTTCAAAACTCTACCTATTTCTCAGTTTCATACATAAAAGTGTCTTTCCTGTCTATGTATGCAACGTTCACCAAATACATTGGTATTTAGAAATACTTACAAAAGGAATACAAGGTACCTATGCGAATCGTGATATAAAATAAGCTACTCTATCTGCTTTTTTAAATTACACTGTATCATTAGAATAACGAATGGCAATTTAAATACAGAAAGTTTACCATAATTCCGTAACTTTTAGGCAGTTAAAATAAAAAGGAAAAGAACCAAATAGTCAGATACATATAAAATATGACTATCATCGCGAATAAATTATCATCTTTGCGGGGCAGTTTTAATTAACGAGCACAATACGAAACAAACGACTCACTCTAAATAATGCGAAAAGTAGTTGGTGTAATAAGTAGTGTATCTTTACGTATGTTATTACGTTGTATTAAGACAGAAGAAAGTTCCATAAAATAGCCGAATGACCGATATGGCTTTCACAACGTTTTACTCAGAAATTCATTTGGCAACTGCAAGCAAAATTACATAGACGTAATTCCAAGTAAATGTTTTGCAAACTACGAAAACTTGGATACAGAGTGCCGTTTCTTGTTGGAACTTCTTGAAAACAATTTTAAACTACAAAAACCATGTTTAAGATCTATTTGTTAAGAGTCATTGCTTTTCAACAATAACTGTTATACTAACCGGAACGCGATTGTGTCCAGTCAAAAAACTGCTAAACTAATACAAAGTTTTATTTTTACACAATAATCTTGTATAACAAGTTTAAAAGAAAGATAACAAAACTATTTTTATCATAAAGGAACACGTACGATGAGAGATTTATTATGATTTTTAATGAACTTGATTGTTGATTGTAAAAGGCGCTGGTTAAAGAGTTAAAGATAGATCTAACGTAAAAGCTGCAGTTGTTGCGGTCTAGTTGGGTATATTATTGGAATATTTTGTTGTGTTTACCATATTTTATGGCAGTGTCGATATATTGATTTACAGAAGATGCTATCAGCAGCAATTGTTGCATAGATTTGTTGGAAGGTTTTCCAAAATCCATATGCCGTTGTGCACAATTCAGTAGAAAATTCACCTCGGTTAAAAGAAACCATTTTTATAATGAAAGAGAAGAAACTATTCTACATAGATTTTATAGATATTAATCTCATCTCACTACTCAGACTTGCAGGTAGGTACAGTTAATACCTGCAAGTTTTTTTTATGAAACTTGTACTGCCAATATATCAGGGCTTGCCTTATTAGAGACTATTTGATCTCATTATTTAATTAAACATTAATCTAACTAACTAGGTTCACACCATTTCCCTAACGAGGTAGGGAGAGAGAACCGAACGTCATGAGCCATTAATCTTTCCACCTTATTATATCCTACGTCTTATAATTTTAACCAAATCAATGTTCTAGATTTGTTTACTTGACTGACAGAATCAATGTTTCTCAGAATCAACAAAATCTTGTCTAGCTTATCGCACGTGTACCCCACAAACTTACTACTGTACGAGACACAATTAAATGGATCTGAGGAGGTGATGCCACCCACATTGATCGACACCCGTTTACAAATGGCGGTGCATCCGCCACATGACAGGCACTTTAATGCATTAACGTCGGTCCCGCCGATTGTTTGCCGAGTAGGGCTAATCCACATTAGGGCGACGAGTACGCGCGACGGACGGACATTTCACTCCTTCTGGATCTGGTCATGTATACTGAGGCCGGTAATGACATCTGGTACATGTTTGTGGCCAAATATAAGGAGAAGGTACTATTAGATATGCACATAGTCAATTATAGCCCTTTACACCCATGTTTAAAACACATGATGTGAAGGTTTAGCACCTTAGCTATTAATAGAATGAACGGGATGAATAGGTAAAAAGACCAGTTATCGTTTTACCTTACTATTGTTTCTTCTAGAATTCTATACTTCTGCCAATCCCAAATTATTTTATGTCTAACATTCCTGCTAGCTGTACTTACAATATCAGTTAAGTGTTCACTATCTTATTTCATGATTAATTCTGGATTGTATATAAACGTTAAAAACAAAATAATGTTTCTCTTTAACTACTTTAACACTTTCTTTTTAATACGACGTTCCACTATAATATTAGCTATGTCATACTTACAAACGACTTACTGTAGAATTCGCTGTTTGCTAATGACTTTCTTAGTACACATATCTTGCGTCTGACGTGTTATCTATAGTTTTACAATACTTGTTTTACGTTGCATATATTTTAATTTGGTTCATCGCAAATAAAGAAAATGCATCAAAATTATGTAAGACATTCGACATTAGGACTCGTAAAAATATGAGTAGACTCATAGGATGCACATACTTTAAATCTATCTACAGGTTTTAGAAAGTTGTCTCTGGAGTATTTTATTCACACAATAAATGAGGGCTATACTTAATACTTTGCGACTTTCTTTGCTGACTCGACTCAGATTTCATATACCGTGGGAGGAAAGCAATGCGTAAAATAAATGCTTTATTATTAGAAATGACAACATCGCTATTATTTTGTAGTATGACTAGGTATAACAAGTTCAAATTAATGTAATGTTATATCATTTGGTATTGCTATTGTTATAGACTTCATTATACCAATTTTATTACTGTGAAAGTTTGTTACTATTTTCTGAAATTTAATACCATATTCACGATTTTAAACCTGAAAGCCACACTATTGAAGCTATATAGACTGTAGTTTAAATTTCTAATTCCCGTTTTTTCTAACGAGACATTTACCAATCACAATTTTTTTTGGTTCATAAAGCCAAGCCACCTTGAAACCACCTCTGGACTGAACAATAGCCCATATCGACTGTCATGGCATAACATGGTCTCCAATAAAATAAACCAGTCCGCCACCAGACACGAGCGGGCATCCGCTCCGCAGCATGAGCGTGACAAATCGTGGGCTTTCCTTAATGAGGCCGCTGAACTTCAATATTATGCCGTCTCTTAGCATTTAACTTTATATACAGACCGACAAAAAATTGCCTTTGAAATTAGAAAGAAAGAAACATTTATTGGACGCACAATGATACATACACAGGAAAAAAGTATTTTACAATCAACAAATAAAAATGTACAAAAGATGAATAAATATTAACAAAATTGGCGCCAATGGGGCATTATGCTACTGCGGCGTCAGGTTAACGTCCCAGGAGCCATTAAGACATTTTAACCAGACCAGGCTTTCAACCAATTTGTTCAATATCTCTTTCGTAATTGATTATAGATGAAAATTAAATTATCTTTGTTGTCCCGATCCTTCCGATTATAGTGTGATTATTATAAAAATAATGTAACAATATTGAGCACTGCATAATTATTATGAAATATAATATGATGAAAGGCCATCCCATCGAAATTCTTTTTATTGAAGATTTTTAATTCGTACCCCTCTAAATAAACCTTCGTTAACAAGTGTATTTAAATAAAAATATTACCTTTGGTCCTCCTGTATCCACTAAGCGTTCCCCATTGGTTCTTTTTATAATCCTCGAACTCACTATAAATGTTTAATTCACTAGAAAATGTCTTTTGCTGCAGCACTAAATTTTTCCTATTATTTTTCGAGTCCGATTGAAAAAACGACACGAACTTATGTATTGGGCTCATAATGAACGAAGTAATACTGCACGTTATAATTAAAAATATAAAAATCCAATTAACAAATAAAGTTACGTTCAGCGACCACTAACACTGCTGAAATTTCCAGTGGAATTTCTAACTATGCCAAAGTCATTAAGTTTTAATGTAAACGGTATTTTAAAAGTAGGTACTGAAACACTGAAGGCTAATTCGTGTGGACTAGTTTGAGCACTTATTTGTTAAAAACAAAAGATGCGAGGCAGATGGAACGCAACGCAAAGTATAACAAATAAAAACGCGATATTATGGTATAGCCCGGTAGGCGGCAGTGTCGCTCGCCGCTCTTTTACCTATTGCGCCGGCGCACTTTCTTCAACCACTAACTTTCGTCGTAACCGTTCACCCTGGATCGGAAATTCGTAAGACGGCTAGAGTGGTATCTGCTTATTGCGTTTTTGGATTATTCATTCACATTGAGTGATAAAACAGTCGTTCGGATGCACTTTCTTCGCCGTTTCGTTTCTGTTTAGGTATTTCGCAACGGTCTAATAACTTTGCTATTTTACTGTTTACACTGAAGCACTTGCTTTTTACATTTTTTTAATAAAACAAACATCTATTATATTTCTATTGCTTTTATAAACATACGCAGAGAGAGTACGAAGTGTCGGATGCGAGCCTAAAAAAAGTCATAATATCTGGTAGATTTCGGCTTTTTATCGATATGTAGCAGCGATATTTTTTTTTTAAAAAGAGCGTAAATCTTTGTCGTAGTTCCATAAAACTTAATTGCGTCGGTTTTTGTTTTATTACTTGTAATCTTAAATAACTTTTCACAATTTTGGTCAACGACAAGTCAATATTCCGTTAAAATTTGTATGCAAGTTCAAAATCCACTTCATTTGTGCCGTTTTTTATTATTATTTTTCAAGGGTATCCTGATATATTTACACCTCCATCGAACTGTATGTTTTTAGTTCTTGACATTTATTCATCACGACAGCTTTACCTGTCTCTCTGTATTTTGGACATTTGATTGTATTGCCGTATGTTAGATAATTTTTTTTACACATTCAAGAGCGATAATCCTAATTTTTGTATGTATATTGATTTATAAGTGTTCTTTAGATAAAACTATTAAAATCAAGCAGACAGTGAAGTGAGCTTTTTCTTTCAAGTTGCAGTTAAAGCTACACAAACTAGTTACTCAATTTCGCTAAGCAGGCCATTATGTAGCCTATGCTAGTGTGTGATCTGTTCTTTTGTTAACAGTAACATCAGTAACGCCTCCTGGCAGACAACACCTGAACTTACACGGTGCGAACTCCATACAATTGCCGACAATCGTTTCAAAATAATTACAAAGAACTTACGTAAACTGGCACACGACTGTACACTGCACGTAATATGGTGGGTATTTTAAATTTGTAGCGTTATTCGCTTTTTCTCTTAATTAGGGTTCGGTATGCGATGGTTATTAATTAACGCACCCCCATTGCTTACTCTATCACGTTCAATGATCTTCATTGTGAATTCCGTATAAAAATGAAAATATTGTTATATTATATGTATTGTTGAAATCTTCGCGCTGTGGTTTACTGGAGTTAACATGAACCTGGAAACTTAGGATACCGAATACTTTTTTAATTGACTATTCTACTATTCTATTTCAGTAGTTTATTTCAGTAACGAATTATCATATCTAGTTTAGGAAACATTTTTAAGAATATATGTAATTAAATTCGTTATATCTTCTAACGACACCATACATAAGTAGAAGTCGAAATAAAGGCTAAATTGTCTGTTGTGCTATCTCATAAAACAGATAAATTATAAGCTGTCATGTCTTAAGGACTAATGTGTCAACAAAAGAGAAAAAGTTTGTCATTTCGTTTCCCATACGGAACAGATGCATTAGCAGAAATGACGAGACTACTCAGCAGCTTTTCTCTTATTTTAATTAGTCTTTAACTCACACGTTAGTTCGTAATGCATCAATAAAATAACGACCACAGGCTTTCTTTTGCTCTTTATAATCTGTTCCATTATGTTAACGACCGCCATCATCATTTTTGATAACTGCATTTGGTAAAATGATATGTTTCGTAACTACTATTGTGGTATCATTATGCCGATTTAATTCAAAATGCAAATATGTTATGTACTACTTACATACCGCGGATTGCACGCTCTTGTAACATTAACACTCAATAATTTTCGATGAACAAAAGAAAAAGAAGTGAAACTTGTTACAGAGCAAGAATTCGGTTTACGAAACTTCTGTTCCTAAAGGTAGGATTACCTTATGTGTTCTAATGTTCATATGTTAGTCGCAAGCGTTGAACGTAAACAGCACCGTTTATAACTTCATAAGTCATTCAAGAAATCATATAGTTCTATGAACTCCGGTTGAAGATGGCTTCCGTTTCAAAGATATTAGAAGAAATATCCTGACAAAGGTTTTATTAGGGTTTTAAACACTTTATTAGAGCTGCCATGAAACAGTTTCAACTCTAAGAAATATGAGGAAAGATGAGAAACATTTATGATTACATAATATCTACATATTTAAGATAAACATGACAACAACAGACAATGTTTACATACCTCTAAATATTAATTACTACTCTAACTACACCTAAAACATTGAGAAATCATTATATTATTTACGACCCTGCAAATAAGAAATACATCTCTACTAATACCTTTGAAAAAGTCTATATCAATCAATCGTCCTATACAAAATGTTTGTTCTTATTCAATTACTAGCTGTGCCAGCGGTGTCACCCGCGTTTTTGGTTAATATTATAAAGACTATTTCCGTCATACATGATTTCTATGTAACTTTAACCATTAAGGCTGCACACGCGACGGAAGCTTAAATAAATTTTAACAAAAATAAAAACCGACTTCAAAAAACCCCGCAAAAAATGTTTATAAAAAACACAAGTAAAAACTGCCTTAATAGCTATTTAAATGTCCAAACACTAAAAAGTATAAAATAAATTCAATCGACTGCTTCGATGAAAGTATTAATCTTTAACACGTATTTAAATATTTACAATAATCAGTTAGTTTTGGAGTCGGTGCCAGCCCGCGTAATTATATCATCATTTCGGAATTTGCAATTATTTGTTTCTTGGTGAAGGGTGGTAAAATAGGTTTTGAATATACAAAATCAATAGTAAGTTAATATACTCATATTTTAACTAATTTGTTTCATATTGTTATTAGTAAGGTTTGGCTGGCACCGACTCCAAAACTAACTGATTATTGTAAATATTTAAATACATGTTAAAGATTAATACTTTCATCGAAGCAGTCGATTGAATTTATTTTATACTTTTTAGTGTTTGGACATTTAAATAGCTATTAAGGCAGTTTTTACTTGTGTTTTTTATAAACATTTTTTGCGGGGTTTTTTGAAGTCGGTTTTTATTTTTGTTAAAATTTAACTTATTTGTTACTTTTTAGTGAAATTTATTAATAGGTAGGTAGACCAAATCAAAACGAGCTGCTTTAATGAAACAGTGCCGGTCTTATGAGACTAAAGACGAAAAGGTATAACGAGCCTTTAATGTTTAAAGAATTACTTGAAACTTCTAATCTTCAAAGAGTTACCCTTAAGAGTTATACCTTTCATCATCAGCTAAGCAACATAACATGATGAGTACGAGACGCAAATACTGGAATCGTTTTAGAAAAATTTAAGAGTGGCCCTCGTTTTCATGGAACCCCATCACTAGACCAAGACTTGGTGAAATTGAGGCTATCTCGAGAATAACACTTAATATGGCCCTATAATATTGAAAGAATTATCCACAAACTCCTAATCGTTAAGGAGTTGCACCTTCCATCATCAGCTCAGCAACATGAGATTATGAATACCAGATGTAAATACTTGAATTGTTTTAGAAAATAACTAAAATAGATTGTACGCGCCTATAATACTTGAGGGTTTCCCTCGATTTGCCTCAGATTCCTTCATCAGATCCAGATGTGGTACCAATAGGACCAACTCCAGGATATACCCTTTTGAATAAAAAAAAGAACTCTAAAAATCGTCTTACAATTCTCGAAGATATCAATATTTAAAGAATCATAAACTAATTCCTAATCGTTAAGGATTTGTACCTTCCATCATCAGCTCACCATCATAAGATGATAAGTACCATACGTAAATACTTGAAAAATCTTAGAAAATGTCTAAAACACATTGTACGTGCCTATAAAGTTTGAGGGTTGCCCTCGATTTTCCTGGGATCCCTTCATCAGATCCTGACTTGGTGGCAATGGGACCAACTCGGGAGTACACCCTTTCGATTAAAAAAAAAATTTTGGAAATCGGTTAACAATTCTCAGAGATATCGAGTAACATACATACAAAAAAAAAAAAAAAAAAAAAAAAACATTCACTCGAATTGAGAACCTCCTCCTTTTTTTGAAGTCGGTTAAAAATGGAGTAACTTCTCCCGTTTTCCCAACATTTCCCTTCACTACTCTGCTCCTATTGATTGTAGCGTGATGAAAAGTATACTATAACCTGCCCAGGAGTATGAAGGATAATTGTACCAAGTTTCGTTAAAATCCGTCGAGTAGTTTTTGTTTATATAAGGAACATACAGACAGACAGACAGACAAAAATTTTACTGATTGCATTTTTGGCATCAGTATCGATCACTAATCACCCCCTGATAGTTATTTTGAAAATATATTTCATGTACAGAATTGACCTCTCTACAGATTTATTATAAGTATAGATTAACGAGACTTCAAGTAAACAAATCAACCATAGCCTTCACTCAAGCTAGATGCTATGGTTTTTCCTCCCCTACATAAATAAGTAGTACATGCATGTCCTTATCTTATGGGCTTTTATAACCAAGTGCTTCTGAAATGCTTTAAAACTGGTCCTAAAATAAGGACAATAACGCCACAGCGAATTTAATAGTATAATGTGCCTTCTTCATATTTTCCAATCTGCTTTATTCAATTGCCCCTGACTTTATCAAACAGCTCAATCAGAGCCAAGGCAACTGCGGCCGGATAGCAAAAATTATAAACAAACAGCATTGGATCAAGCTGGTGATAAACAGGGAAATTATTTATGCGAATTTTTTTTCTTTGGCCTTTATTTTGCATTCCACTACTTCCGTGGAATACGGGTAATTCCTTGGCTATGGTTAGGGAAAATCTTCCAAATTTACCAAAAGTAACTTTGAAATGTGGTCTTAGATTTTGACACTATACAGTTCTACTCTTAAGCAATTGGTAGCAGTTTAAAATTTACTTGATCTTTACAAAAGTAGGTACACACTCCATAAAATATCCATGAATACTAACTTTACTTTTCTCTGTCACGACATCTATCTGAGTCACACATAACTTTTTAAGTTTTAGGAGTAAATGCTATCAACGCAGCTAACTAGATGGCAGCACTGTGCTTTAGTTTATATATCATGCTTATAACATCTATCACTAGATGGCGCTACAATACACATCATGATGTAGAGCACTCTACCAACAGGATGGTAAATAAAATAACAGGATTTCTATTTACGATAAGTTTTATGGAACAAAACTAAGTTCTTAAATGTGTTTTTTTTTTTAGAGAAGTACTAACTTGAATAAGTAAAACAAGCCGCATCACCTTCCTAATCATTGCTTCATTAGAAATATTTAAAAGCAATACTTTTTCTAAAAATGTGGTTATACTTTTTACACGTAATAATTTTACAGTAAACAAGCTAACTTAAGAATCATCTTAGCTTTCTTTTCAACAAGATTTAGGTACTTTCTCACATTTCACCTCGTAACTATTAAATCTCTCTATTTTATCTTTTATTTTCCATAGTTATGAGTGGGTAGCGTAACAGTATTTGATTCCAGAATACCAGTCTGGTAGTAATAAAATAACTCACCTTTAGCAGTGGGCAGTGTGGTGGGCCTCTGCGCAGGCGCCCTGTGGGGCGGCGGCTTCCGCGGGGAGGGCGGCGGGGCGAGAGACGTGCGCGCGCGCACCGTGACTGGTGACGAAGACAACTTCTGAACCACGCCATTTTTCTTGACTGAAATAAAATAAAAAGTTCTTCAATTTGTGCCTGGATTGACCACGTTTACCAGATGGACGTTGTAAGCTCTATGGAAAGCAGCGCATGTACAAGGAACAGAAATGAGACTGCTGTGTCTCTACACAGCAGTCTCATTTCTGTTCCTTGTACATGAGAAATGAGAAATAAGCTTATTATCTCTCTAGATAATAAGCTTATTTCTCATTTCTCTCTCTCTCTCTCTCTCTCTAATTATTTCTCACGCAAGGAAAAACAATATCAATCTAAGCTATAATACCTAAAATCAATATTGTTTTGAATAGAAGATATACCCAATAAACAAAAAAATATTTTAAAAATAAACAAACAATTAATAGGGCCGAAATCCAATCACTTTGGGTGACGTAAAAAAAGAAAAAATGTCTGGAAGACATTAGCTAATTAGCCAATAATTTGACTGATATTACACGAATAAAATTACTAATAAAATGCAAACCAAACCGCACCTACTTATTTGTTAAATATGTCCTTCAGGTCATGATAGTGTGTCAGTCATTAAGGCGCATTATGCAACATCATTTAGCATCAAAAGAGACTGAATTTAGATTACATAGATATCTACATATGGTAATTAACTAGTTAACCTTAGTTAGGCCCCTAGCAAGTCACATTAAATTGATGGGTTTTCAATACAAAGGTGCAAACAGCTACTTTAGTCGTTTTGTATATTTAATATTTTATTTGTTTTAAAAGTTCCTTTGATACGTATTTGTCTAAAAAGAGAGAAAAAAAAGTTACAAATATAATAAAGATAACCTTATACACTCATATACGCCTATGCAACTGGACATTAAACCTGCCTAATCCTCTCTACGCCTACATAAATCGGTAATGGGGGCTATGGCAGGCTGGGTCAATACAAAATCCAAAACTCGTCTGTAATTTTCAAGGCCTACGTGCCCAGGCGGATAGGGGATGCGCATTTAGTTTTTAACATCTCGAGCATAAAAAACTAAGCTACGGCAATGCGACTAGGTAAAGGTCACTAGTCCCCAAGTGTATCTAAGTGTTTAAATTAAATTTTAGAACGCGCGAATTAGCATTGACCTTTTATTTACTTAGCGTCGACTACCTACACACACAATAAATTGTATTAATATTTACAAGAATTTGGTTACGTTTACTATAAACATTCATAGTTACTACAATACTACTAACTAATCTAGTATTTAGATTTCATTGAGCACCGCACGCTGTGATCGAACCAGTTACGAGTTGACACACTTTTCAAAGGACAACCTTTGCGCAGGCGCTATTGTCTATAAGTTTATGTTAGACGCTTGCGCAACGAGTTACGAAATAACGCAAGCCTGAGGCTAGTTTTTATTGAACTCCTTCAGTGAATGATGTACAGTCGTAAGCAGATAACAAGTTAGTGCCAAAATGTATGGCCCGTGTGATAAAGCATAAAAAATTTATAAAAGCTAACGCATTCGGTACTACCAAAAATATATGAAATACCTATATGTAAGTATACTCGTAAATAAAAAAGTGTATCATATAATGACATTAATTAAATTTATTGACCAATTACAATTTCCACAAAGCGACAGAATCAAATCGGAATTAGATTTTTATTTTGTTCATTTTTAAGGCTTATTACGCAATTTTATAAATTTCCTGGATTAAAATATAATATCTAGCTTTAACCTATTTCCGGAAATGCCTATATATCTTACAATACACTAAAGAAAATTATGATAGCTTTTTCCCTAAGGGAACTCGTAAACCGTTTTTCTCATAATAACATACAGGACCACATTCTTCATCATAAGGATATCGGTAGAAATAAAATAATAGAAATCATAAATATAAAAGTTCAATACTCGATAAACTAGTGTAAAATAATCAATTTTTTTTTCCATCTGCCGATTCGACAGATAAATTCCATATGCGTGTACCTACTTAAAAAAAACAAACAAAACTACTATGTCAGTCCTAACGGCTCAATGGCTTTACTAATAAAATACCCTTTCCAAGTCGTGTTATTTTTTGTACATTACACAAACCGGAACTTCCATTTATTTGTTAAACACATTAATTTGTAATGTTAAATACATTCTTTCACATATTCTTTATGTAATACCGCATACCTACATATTTTAGTTTATAATAAAGTTGTAGGTAGGTACAAATTATATCAAATTGTTTTGTTCGTAATTGTACATGCACTGTAGGAGATCTAGGAGCTCTATAATTACCTGCGACTATTCAAAATGATTGCAGCTGTATTTGGAATGCTAAATTCGTATACATTCATCAACCCGTTTGATCTCAACGACTTCCTAGATTGATTTGACGTGAAAGTATGAAAACGCTAATGTGATAAAGCTTTTGTTGCACGTGATCTGTGGAGATATTTATTTATTTAAACACTTATCTACTTTGTCTTAAAAAAATATATTTTGAATCATACTATTATAGTCATTGAGTTTAAATAATGTTAGAAAGTGTAGAGATCCATCCTACCTCTTCCCAAGACAATTGCAATAGTAAGCACAACATTCTTCATTTTATTTACAAAGTGATAAGTTGACCACAAGAAAATTTGTCGTACTGTTTTCGTCAGAAAAATTGTTAATATAAACATTTTGTAAATAAAGTCTTAAAAATGAAACTGAATTAATGATGGTTTAAATTGTTTTAAGACAACGAACCAACACACAATAAGTACCATACACACCATATGCATTAAACGTTTAATTTGTGGTCAACATTCAATGTTGCAAAAGACAGACAGGTATCGTGTATAACGAAGTGCTGTTTATGAAAAGGTTAACCACACCATTTCCATTGCGGTTAGGACGTTGCTACAGAAGGTATTGTATAGGTCTTGTCAAAGAGGTTAAGTGCGTGAAAGTCTAGAACCCTGTTAAATGAGTTTTGTTTCTAAACTGCAGCAAATGCAAATGTTGACATCAGTGGTTATTCAAATCTATGACGAATATTACTCAAACAGTCCTATGCCTAAAATAATTTAGCTTAGAATCAAAATGTAAAGTAAAATATTGTGAGCTTAAGAATCATATCGGTTTCATACTTAATGTAAGTATGAAACCGATCGATATAATGATTCTATACGCAATGAATTAGATTTTACCAGCGCCTCAACCGTTTCAAATTGCAATTCTTATATTGCAATCAATGCGCTTTTTTTTCTGTTAAAACGTAACCAATACAAACACTTATAAGTTCATTCTTGTTACGTTACACCGTGTAGCAACATCGTAATTAATAAGATGAATAACTATCAATACAATCCCACCAGTGAATAAAAGTAATACCAACTATGGATACTAACAACTAACTTTAAATGGTTTTAAAAAAGAGTTTAGGTAGCGTGCTTCATGGTAAAACGCAAATGGCGTTTACGTAAGTGTTCAGTTGGTGAATCAATCAAAACGCTATTAGAGACTTATTCGCTCCGCTGGCTGTCCACGGAGACTTAATGACCATTTGACTATGTAACCGACAATTGAATTTCCCCATTTCCTTCCTATCTTAACTCTTATGGTTACAATGCATTAGTCAAGCGATTTAACTAACAGATTATCTTCATCACCCTTCTTACACTTTCTTCTAGCCTTCACGGCTAGCCGTCATTAAAATCCGTCCACTTTCAAATAAAAAGTCTTATGTACCGTTACCTTATATTAGCGTTAATGAAAACAAAACAGTAAAATCACTGTTTAAGATTACAATGTTATCCTAAAATGTGGTTAAAATAGAAATAAATAAATTTTCCAGACTGACACCAACTCCCTAGTACCAAACTAAGCTTGTGATTGTGCTATGAATACTAGGTGAACGGATAGACATACTTAAATATCCATGACTCGAGTACAAGTGTCCGTGTTCATCACACAAAACATTTGCCCCTGGCGGGATTCGAACCCGCGACCCTTGGTTCCGTGGCCAGGGTGTCTGACCACTCGACCAACGGGCCATTTAATACCTTAAATAGTTTTTGTTTTTGCCTGTATTTCTTAATGTACGCGCATGTATAAATATCCTAATAAACTAACTAATAATCTTTAAATATCTGATGATTTAAAATATTCTGCTTGTTACGTTCTATGGTATCTACGTCGTAGATAACATCTCTCTACTTACATCTACTCAGCAATCTAACTTCTTAAGATAAACAAAACTCCCAATTTTAAGATAAGAAGATTAGTAGCTATGTGTTGTCGCAAGACATTTTAACATCGTATCTACATATATTTGTGAAGGTAGTAGATATATCATAAAATACTAAACCGAAGTTCACGCTTCGTACAGTCTAATTTTAATTAGTTAGGGGAAAGGGAAACTTCTAGTAAGTGTTCCTGTCTCTTTCGAAGTCAGAATAAAAAATAAACGTAACATTCTTATATTGAAATTCCGCTAAAATCACTTTTATATGTATTATATACAATTTAACTATAAATTTAAATACAAAAATAATATTCCATATATCGTTCAATTCTGTATAGGTACATAAATAAAAATATTACGGTTTCTTTTTAAATAAGGAACTTAATATAAAATGCACGTTTCAGTTCAGCGCTCTCTCACTTGAAGGGGACTTCTTCCCTCCCTTGAGTAGGGGATTCCTTTAGTGAATATACAAAATATTAGGTAGGGTAGTGGCCAGTATCATGACTCACCTCTCAAGGGCAGCAGGGGTTACGTTATTAGGTACGTGTTATATGTATACAAATAACAAGTACTTAAAGGTAAGAATGTAAATCCAACGCTGTTCATATCATGAAAGAACCAATATTTATTCCTTTAATAGCTAGAAACCTTTCATTGGGAAAATATAACAAAAAAATATATTTTTATGTAATTTTCAGTTTTAAGTTTCGGTTTTTGACGTATAAAAATAACTACTTATTTTAAATGAGTTTTTCTACTAAACAGATTAAGAATACTTACGACGAAATCGAGATTTAAGACATATTGTTCAAATAGTGTCGTAAATGGCATTCAGAAAATTAAATTATGGCCTAAAGACCTACAGGAACTATAACACAAAAACAAAAGCCAAGATAAATAAAAAGTCCAAATTCACGAATAAACCCACAGGCAACAACTAGTGCATAAAGTGTGAGTAGCATTATGTGATGATGACTCACCCTGGGCGGGCGGGGGTTGCGGCGGGGTGGCGGGCGGCCGCGCGGGGGTGGTCGGCGTCGGGGCGCTATCCCGCTTTTTGCCGTTCCCTGGAAAAAACACATTTCCCGATAAGTTAAGATAAAGATCAATTCAAAGGCACGGATTCTATTTACTCTGTTTATTTGTGCCGGGTTGCAAATAAATAAAATTGTAATAAAAATGTAAATTCAGATTGAAAAGTTTGTTGTATTAAGCTCAATTACAGTTGAATTCTTAAATTTTCACACATCCCAAAATATCCTGCATTCAATTTATTAAATGAAAATTATGTCTTTCATAACATCTTTGGACAGAATTATTTTCCTCCAGGAAAATAAATTATACATATTATAGAGAGGTGACATGTTCTCAATTCATGTTATCTCTTTCATGGGCTCTATGTACCTAGTCTAGTCGTGAAAACAGCAATATATCTCGATAAAAATATACGATGGTACAGAGTGCAGGCAAACAAAACTCATTGTTTGCGTTGCAACACGATCATAAGACAGCTGCTATCGCCATATCTCATCGTGGGAACGCTCCGTTACGTAAACTATCGGAGATAAGCCGCAAAAACATGGCAGACGTGAGATGACGACTTTCCTCCTGATTAAGTGATACAATTAAGTTGGACAAGAATGAAGTTCATCAACCGCGGCTATTTTACTTTCCTTTTGCCACTTTTGACCGCTTAGTCCAATAGTTAAGAGGCCCTATGAAATCGAAGGGCGCTAGAGCCAAACTACTACTACTCAAGGTATTAATAGTTTATTATAAATGTATTTAATATCTAATCAGTCACCAATTACATAGCACAGACATATAAATCTGTCTGCTTAGTTTGAGGTCCGAGAATAAGGAGTTTTGCTAGTATAAAACAGATATTACTATTATAGCTATCACTGAAGATTGTTTTTTCCAATCAAAAACGCACATATAATGTCAATCGATAGTATTAAATGCATTTTGTCATTAATAAATAACTCTATCTCAGTAATATTCATACCCTTATCAAACCAGCTGTAACAACTATTAGTGGTCAATGTTAAATGTTTAATACCACTAACTTATCTTAACTATAGATGATAGTTTGTTTTTCAATATTCAATAAAAGAATCTGTTAAAATCAGGAAATTATAACATAATCCACCCATGGGCCATTACCTACTAGCGAATTATTGTGATTTAATTTCTATGTTTATTCTAGGAATGATTCTTACAGTGTTCGTATTTAACATTTATAAAAATTTTAGCTTATTTACGTCGATGATAAACGTAATAATATTCAGAGCGAAGCACGTGATGAATAAGGGATTGGCAGTTGCGGGGTTTCTAGCGACGCAGCATGTGCAACTTGATTTAGCAACATTTCCTTGAGTCGTATATCTGGTTCAAGCAGAATCGTGTCCGATCATATTGTTCTATGTGACCACAGTAAAAATGGGAAAGAAAGCGAACAAGCATTACTTATTTAACTGACTGAAACTTGGATCATCGATCATAAAGTCGATCATCTACAACATGATCGATTCTTTAAAATCATTAGAATACAAAAGATGAATACAGAATAACAATAAATAAGCAAACATAAAGCCTGCCTACTAAAAACACATTTTAAGATTTTAATAATAAAATATATTGTATATGACTGCTACTAAATAATTTAGACAAAAATGTTACTATTTACCATTACAACTTTCATATCTAACTTTAATGATGAATCGTATTCTTAAAACACTAGAGCTGAATCAAACTGGAATCGACTTGAACAATCCAAGTGCGCGGTGGCCCATATACAATTTATCAGGTAAGAATTAGAATACAATTGATTGTACAAAGTGCCTAGAGCAGTTAATGATTCAGAGACATACGCAATTCGTTTTTATTTAACAAGCCAGCTACTAATGTTTTAACTTTCTTTTTTACATTCGATTTTTATGAGCGCAATGTGTAACGCTTCCTGATATATTCTATTGAAAGTGGAAATTATCTAAGATAAATATTATATTTAATTAAAATAAACTATCCTCACTAAACATTTATTGTGCGATTAAAATTTTACAACACTTACTTTGACAATATCTATTTAAATTTTTACAGGTATATCAATGGCATTACTATAAGTGTTAATCAAAATTCAATGATGATTCAATGAGGTAATACAATGAGTTCAAATGGAAATAATTCTTTGTAATCTTAATAAAATAGAAGGACTTACTATTTGACTTTTAAAATGGTTTGATAAAAAATTATCTAAAAATAAGATACGAACACCAATAATTCGGTCGTCCGAGTAGAGTAAGTTTTCCTATAAGTTATAAGCTTCAAATGTTAATAAAATCACTTCATTAGCATACCTACCTTACTGCATGCAAATATGCCTGAAACATGTATACGGTTATTTCCTAACTTCTAAGTATTTTATTTTATAAACATATTATTACTGCCAACAACGACATAACTTTTTTTTTTGTAGATAAATGATTCAATGAGTCACCTCTATATCACTATTGATACTTCAAAAAAACCGCCACAATGAACTGGATAGTTAGTTCTTTCTCCGCTATTCAACTCCAAGGTTAGCTGGCGGTCAATAAACTACAACAAAAGGCAAAATCTTTTTTATAAGAGCGCAGTCTGACGTGTACAATTCCAGAGGTCAATACCATACCCTGAACTGTTAAGTTAGATACAAGAAATGTGAATAACCTACGTTAAACTTCAGGTCATTAAAACCAAGGAAAATGATACAATACATGTGGTAATAAAATATTTACTAGGTAGTATTAGAACTAAGTAATAATTCACTAACGTTCGCAAGTATCACTCACCTCTAGCACCGAAGGACCCAAATCTTTCTCGATTTACCGCTATTTTATACTTTTTGTCACTAGGAACCGGTAGTTTGGACGGATATTTCTCGGAGTTACTTCTGTATAGCTTCTCTTTTGACCCGTGAGCCCCCATCTTCGGCTTCTTCATTAATATTCAAGGCATTATACTAGTTATCCATATTCATCACTCCCGAGCAGGCACACTTAGGAACTTCATCGTCTCTCAGTCTATGAATGTTACTTAAATGTCACATCACTATATTTTTATTTACTTTATTCACCAGTCTTTATTATTTTTCGAAAGGAGACATCAACTGTATTTAATCCTTAACATGCTTGCGCTAGTAAAAACAGTAGATACATTATGAATGAAATATCACTATTCGCAGGAACTAAACGGTGATAGTGTGGTGTCATAATTTCAGATAAGAAAAGTTGATAAATTTCATATATAAGCTTATAATATAAAGTTAAAAGTAATTGCTATAACTCCATAACGATGTATAAAAAAATATAAAATGCAGCATAATAAATACATCTATGTGGTAAAAGTACACACGTGTTTGGTATACGGCGGTCAACAAAGCCCATTCGCTGATATAATTATTGCAATGCTTTAGTCTATTTCGGTAGACGACTCACTACGTATCTCCCAGTGTAGCGAGACCCTTTCTTCACTGCACCACACCGTCCCGAACAACAACAAAATCTATGACGAGAGAAATCTCGGAGCTCTAAATAAAATGGTCATTTCACGCATTAACGGTGTGTTTAAAAAGGATCTTTTCTGAGAGCTGCTTAACTTAGCCATTTGTCATTCAACGTTACATTATTATACAAAGTATTTTGTATTTTCAAAGCATTTAGTCAGCGACAGATGTGAAAATGTCTTAGATCCTTTTAAGCGGCCGCTACACAAATCACTAAGGCTAAATACAGTGAACTGAAGTACTTACTTATGAATAATGTTCTACATTGCCATGTCAATGACTTTTACATTGAATTCAAGTTTGATTATAAACGCTTACTAAATATAGTCTCAATACATAGCCAGTTGTATCCAAACGTGAGTTAACTTACGCTGGAAGTATGGTTATTAAACTGGGTTATAAAGAGAAATTGCATAGGTTCATTTCCGAACGGAGATGGCCGCCAGTGTCTGCGGATATGCTCTGCTCGAGTTACCAGACGTGTTGGATTATGTTTATGCCTCATATTTACTAACGTAATATATACCTACACTCGAAAATAAAATTTTCAAAAAATTCAACATTTTTGAAGTGACATCGTACTAAAATAATTTTGTTTAAATAATCTAACGCTGTCAATAAAACATACTAACTTTAATGTGTTCATCAAGTATGATATTGCTACAAATAAATAACAAAAATTGTTTTTCTTTAAAGTTTCCGACTTTAAAAAACGTGAATACTTCAAAAAGTTTAATTTTCGTTTTTGAGACACGTAATACCTGACAGCAAGGAATCACTCGACAGCTCTAAATTAGTCCGTAAAAAAACATCGAGTTTAGACAATTTTATAATTAGCTCCCGGCCAATTGAGCCTGGCTTAGACGCGCGAGTTCAAACACAATTCATCAAATTAACGAAAATGCCCCGTGATTTACTGAACTCATTAGGCGATTTCTTTATTTCTTTACGAGCCGCTTAAGTTTATTTTTAAAAAGTGTATTTTGAAAAAGGCATCCAAATTGCTGCTTAGAAAAAGTTGCTTTAAGAATATATTTTGTATATCTATATATGGTGTATATGGTTACAGCCACAACAATACATATTATCATGTTTTAGAACATGGATTTAATATGATGCACGGGGTTATGTCTTATGCTTGTCTTAAGCTACATATGAATTACGCTAATTCTACATGAGAAATTTTATTACTGCTATCTATAACTTCATAGAATTAACTACGACTTGAACTTCAACTTTTCTTATTTTATCTCAAATAAATTAAGACAGATGTGTTCACGTCGAACGTACATCACTTTAAGCACAGTCTCCAAGTTTAGAAGGAATAGTCCGTATTAGTCATTCGAACACACCAAGTGTTACCAGTTCTCTCAGATTTGTGGCTATTTCTGTGACCATTGCTTTCAGGGTTAAATAATTTAAAGACAGTTGTGTCCTTAAGGACGACTTTGGACTATACCTACGGTAAATGGCACATGAGATGCAGATAGTCTATTTTGAGCCGCCATGTCTTGTGAGTACATTTCTCCCTATTATTTAGATTGGTCCGTTAGTTTGTATAAATATTGTTCTATTTTAATTACTACTCCAGTTTTAGTGTCAGGAAAAACTATGCAAAACTAAAAAGATATATTACATAACTCTTACCAATTATTATGTTTACATAACAGTAATCCAACCCTAATGATCTGTTAAACATCGCAATATTAATTTGATAAATGACCGCAATTTTTTCACATGAGAGCAGCCAAGTTAATGCTATTAACCACACCGTGCTATAAGTATCCTCTTACTGGCATAAATAATCTTTTGAGGTTCAGTAACAGCAATTTATTGCCACAAATCATTTTTAAAAAGGCAAATGAATATAGCTCACGAATATACTCGTATAACAACTACATTTACAAATGATCTTAACAATTCAGGTATGCAATAAAAAATATTAACCCTTTAAATTGGGTAGTCCTGTGGAAAATAATCAATAACTAAATATAAACAAGGGTCTTTAAACTTGTCTCATCACGAACCTCTAATAATATTCAAAACTAAGGAACACCGAATTTGAATAATATGCATGAAAAATATATTTTACGAACTACAGGTTAAGAAATATATACCCAGCTTTAAGCGAAACTAAATGCAATGTTGAGATATTTATGTACATACGTGAATTAAATCTTCGTTTTTCTAGAGCTAACAGAAACAGAAATTACATAAATTGCAGTGAAAATGCCTCTATAATAAAGTATTTCGTATGTAGGGCAGATGTATATCATCGGTAAAATCAGATCACATTATCAGATAGATGCCAATAAATGCAAGAATGTTCAATGGAAGTGTTGGCAACCACGTAGTATTTCAAGAACAATTTCGTTTATGAAGCTCATAAAATACATATGCACTAAATCGAATCTTTCAAAACTTGCACGATCGTTTTACGATTAGCTATTACGATGTTAGTCTAGATTGAAATAACTACATATAAGAGTTATTTAAATCGTGTCAGGTCAGCCTCATTACTATGTCATTAAGTCTATAGTTACGGCACTGCGTCAAGAAACTCGTATTTAAAACTATAATTTAGTTACAAACTTGACTCTAGCATTTATTTATCTATCTTTTTAAAATCACCACTCTTTTGATACCTCCTTACTACAATGCTATCACCTTCATAAAGCCCTTAAACAAAAGAGTATTTAGTAAACTGCGATCCTTTTCTTATATTGACCTAAAGGTCACAACGTCCGTAGAACGATAATATAAATGATGAGCCGAAAGAAAGGGTCAGAGTAATAAGACATTGTGTTGAAACGTTGCATGAAACATAAGCAAGTCCTGCCGGTAATGACATTAGGAGCAGCGGCGCGGCAAACTTCGCAACGTCGCTACTGCGCGGACGCACGCGGGCGGAAAATATGGATGGTGGTGTAGAGGCGAAATTAGGAGTGTTGAGAAATATTGCATCTTTACGATCTTGAGGTCGTTTTCATTTTGGCGGAGATAAGCTCATTAAGATTTGGCAAGAGATATCAATTGTTATGAAATATCTTTAAAGTAAGTTTTGCCTTCAACTAACACTGCTAACTTTTATTGTTTTAAGCACGAGTCTGATAGTAAAAACAATCTTGTGTCTTATCTGCTTGAATCTCAGAGAAAATAAAACTTAGTTAAATTATTTAACCGACGGAAGTTTATAACATGTAGATATTAAATTATATATACATATGGTATGTAGTGCAAGAGAGAGTATAGTCACAATAAGTCCTAATATCTAACTGAATAGAAATCATATATGTATTTCTTCCAAATTACAAATTTTCCTCATTGCGGTACAAATACATATTGTAATTCAATCACAAATAACGTCCTCAATTTATTATCATATGTAACATGCTCATCCTGTATTGCACGAATGCAAATAAATACATTTATCAAAATAAATATGCAAACGCTACGTTATCACCACAGCAAAATTGCACCGATATAAACAGTTCCCGTCCGTCAATCGGTTATCGAAATTCACTTGCACACCGCATTCGAACGTGTCCACAGACCGGGATCTTTATCACGCGCAACAGACGTTATTCGATTTGCATAAAATTTAATTTGTAGATGCGCACTGACGTTTACGACCGGCACGAAAGATATACGTATTTGTGTGTCACAGAATGGATACTTGTCGCCGCCGAGCGCCGACTGCGGGCCCCGTACGAACGCGACGGTGCTGCAACCCCACCCAGACTGCATTCGAGTGAAGTAACACTAAATAATATAGTCTAGCATCGCCTTAATGATTTTGTAATCGGTAAACGGACCACTTTTTCTCTTGCTATATTGATAACGGTTCTAAATTGTTACCTTTACATATATTGTGGAAAGCAAAAAGGTAGTGATGGATGGTAGTGATGGAAGTTGAGCATGTGATGGTTCTAGTTCTAGTATTATACAATCAATGGCTCTACGTATTCCTAGAGCTGAGAGCAAAAATATATTTACAAACTTTATTTGAATGTCAGTCCAAATTAAAACATAAATGGTGCCTAGGGAAAAATGTGTCTACTTTTTATTCAGTTTTAAGCCTTTTTAAGCAATATATGGAGGCCATATAATAATTATAAGGGCCGACATACATTTATTAATAAATAAGTTACTATTATTACCTACATAAACGCAATTTTTTTAATGAAAAACCTAAATAATTTTCACATTATTTTGTAAAATAAAACGGTACTTGTGAATCTTACTGAAATAAGGAAGCACTTAAAAAGATAAAGTCGAACATTACTAATTTAATTCAAATGCCGATTAAGTAATTATGTTGTTATACGAACGCACCGATGAATACGTAAACAGCAGTAGCAACCCAGTTACGTACTAATCGCGATGATCTAGCTAGATAAAGTAAGTTAACTATCAGGTAATCGAATAATTCGCTGAAAAAATAACTAACAATTGTTCACGCGAAAAACTTGTTTCGGATTGTACGTGACGTTACGCCACAAGTACCTACTGAATATTTCGCATTTGCCTCGGCTTTCCGTGCGAGGGAGGCTCATTTAACACGTACTTCCCCGAAAAATCAATAGTGAAAACAAATTAGCTGGTAACAAGTGGGTGTTAAATAATTTAGTGTTTACTCTACCACGCAATGGACACGACATGAAATACATTGAAGTCTTGGAAACGTTCAAGCTGACTAATTCGACCATTTTCAAGTTAATGATTTATTAAAATATTATTCAAAGAAAAATTATGTATGCCGTTTTAACAACCAAGATAATTAATTCTAACAAGACCTCTAAAACACTTGATTGATATAAAATAAAATATAATAAACATACTTGACCGATAATATTGAGCTGATTAAAATACCCAAACTGAATATAAAATAAATAATTTTATACAAATTTTAGTGAATGACACATGTTTACCTAGGAATTTAATGCAATTAGGGATTGCAATCCAACGACATTTTTTGTTGGATCCAGCACCCATCCCTGAATCCAGCAGAGCTAAAATTGTACTGGACCCAATTGCATTGCTTGATACAATTCTTAGTAGGTATTGAAATCCATACAAGCAGCATTGAACCAGCACATGTCCCTCAGTATAGCTAAAATTGTGCTGGGCCCAGGTGTATTGCTGGATCCAGCATTCCAATCCTAACTGCAATTGATAGCCTAATCTGTATGGTTTATTCTAATTCTCACTAACAAACGAAAGCATAGTTACGATATTTGTTTTAAATCGAGTCATCGTCGTTGTCATCAAGTAATTATATTTGTGTCGGGATATTAAGAACAATAAAACACAGCGGTATCATTATACCGTCATGTTTGTAAATACAGTAATAGCGTGTGGGCATCATCACTGTATACCTTTTAACTAGTAACCCTGGCTCGCTGCTTGAAAACAACATATTACTTGGGCAACGTATTTTGTGTACATTGCAGAAATCACACGTCTATTTCGCAGATACATACAAACATCGAGACAGACAAACCTACAACATTTCAAGGTCAATCTGTCATATCTATTTACTCTGTTCATACAATCGACAGAAATAGCCGTAGGATGATGCCATTAAACATAATAATCATGCAGATCTAACCACTTCACGTTTTTATATCTCAACATACGGGTTTTCAACAAGAATCCACTCATTATTCTGTCCAACAAAATTTAAGTTGGATTTCAATGTATCGTTACTGGGTCTAAAAATAAAACTAATTACATTGACGGACGTATTTCTTGAAGGGAAATTTAGAAACATTTTTTTTTTTTTATGATTGTAAATTTTTATTAGCATTTTTAAAGACAATTGTAGTATCTGGTGTGCTAAAGGTCTTATGTGCTAAAGGCCCTCTTGTAAGGCGAAGTAATATCAACCAAAATAATAAGAAAATGTTAAACAAGCAATCGCATCTTATGTGCTAGAGCCACAACAATAAAAGTGTCGTCATTGCGGTGAATACGCGACACACAAGTCGTTTAAACGTTTACACGCTGTTGTTCTCCTAAACAAAACATATACATTTCAGAGAAACGCATTGTTACTCAAATCTGCATGTAATTTTTTTCCATCGTTAAAATGTACTATGAATCCTAGCATGTTTTATACCATACTAGCTGACCCGGCGCACTTCGTAACGCGCCGTTCTCGGATTTTCAATACCCATTTTTTTTTTATTTACCGCGCAACTTTTTTATTTTTTTCTTTCATAAGAACCTTCACTTGACAATAACAAACACAACTAAAAAAGAATTACCGAAATCGGTTCAGCCGTTCTCGAGATTTACGCTTAGCAACACAATCAGCGATTCATTTTTATAGTTTAGATAAAGATCGCAAACAACTCTAAGGGGGTAGCCTATGGACATTTGTCATTTGCAAACTATATTTAAAACTTGGATTGCTTAAACGTAAATTATAAATTGTAATAAGAAAAGTTAAAACTAGCTAACTTTTAGATTAAATGTAAACATACGTAAATTTGCCTCAAGTTTTTGTATTCAATCTTACTACCTTGGAGTCTTGAGAATCTATTGCAAAGGCTATGTTTGCAATGTAAAACGCGTACACGCGAAATTCAATAAACACATTCTTCAAAATCACAACACTGCAGCCTTCACATCGCGCTAATGTTGCGTATATATTTTTTAATAGTACTCATAAAGTAAAGATAAACAAATAACTATTACTCAATTTGTGATTGATAATTTGGACGCAGATACGAACTCACCCATAAAAGAAAAACGACCGACTGATCTCGGGTGCGGCCAGAACCACAAATTGTACCGCCAACCTGAATGACTATAGAAGTTCAGGTATCTGTTCTGCGATCGCAGTTATCAATCCATTTTAGGTCGGCTGGTTAATAGGCCAGAAAACGCAACCAAGCGGATCTTCGAACATAACATATTGTGATAAGTGCTTTGTGACGCACATCAATAACATGAAAGCCACGCGGGATATCCTAATGATACTCGCCTAACTTACAAAAACACACTTAATGATCCCAAATAATACCTACTTATTACGATTATTGTTTAACCTCAAACGAAACTAGACATTTATATTGCTCATTAAGTTTTTCTAAGGAGCAGCGGCGTAAGTATAATAAATCTTGCCGCGACACGATATAATGTAGTTTTTATTGTAGGCCTTGTCAGTCTTAGAATATTTTGGCATCAAATTCAAACAATTCAACTATATTGCAATGAAAAGGGTTTCGAAATAAAAATGTCGACTGCCTCAAAAATAGCTGCAGCTGCGACCATGGAATGCTGAGCTCCACCGTGGAGTCGTTGATTCCATGAATAGTTCGGTTATAGGTATAGGCGAAAGCATTATTCGCGTGAGCATTGCTTCTTACAGTAAGTATTTATCGATGTCCTTGTTCCAAGATTTAGCAGCGCATTTTGCAAGTTCTTTCTACTGTCAATCACAAATTACTTGCTTAATTTTCGAACATGAATCAGATAATGATGATATGTTCGATCATATCATCATGATCTGATTCATGTTATTAATCAGTCAGATATCCTTAATTCAGCATTTTCTAAATAATTATTCAAATGCAGATATAGTCTAACAATAATTATATATTATACTTTTAGAAGAAATTAAATATTTTAGTAATCTGAATCTCTTTCAACAATTTATCAAAACTGTCTTAGTTCATTATCTCATGTGATTTATTTTCTTACAAATAGCTTGTAAGAATAGTGTGAAACGTGTTATTTTAAAGAAAATTTGTTGATAGGTATTCCAATAAACTTTTTTAATCCTGTATTATCCCGTTTTTGTGTTCCTATCGGACAATAGTAGCTTAATACTGATGTTTATACACCAAATAGGGTCTCTCCTACATGCTTTTATTGTCGAAACATTAAGCAAAACGCTTCGTCTAGATTCTAGACAGTTGCATCAACGCCGTCAAAAACGCGAACAAGACGGGATGATCTAATGATGTGTCAATACGGTTGTTTCTATTCATAGTGAAATGCGGCTGGTGTCTCAAAAGCGTAAATGAGGTCGTACTAGTGCAACAGTTTTGGCGGAATTTCGTAATAAACAAAACAGGCGGCGGCTCGGCTCCTGGCCCCGCGCCAGATGCAGCGCGCACCACCGTTGATGGCGCTGTATTCTTTTATTTGTGCCCGGTGATGGATCGGAGTCGTCAATAAAAATAAGAAAATATACGTGTGTACACATTTGTGATCGGTAAACAGCGGGAGGCGTGTTTGTGGCGATGCGCGTAAAGCGTGTCGGATAATTCAGTGCTCCTTTAACGAGTTTGTTTAAGGGAACGGTAGAGCTGACTCTATAAGTACAAATCTCTACAAAACGCTTTGATGTTCTTTTAAATCCGAGGAACAATTTTGTTAAAAAAATATGTGATTTGCAAGATCCAACGGCCGATCAATCAGTCGGGGCCGGGCATTGTAAGCTAATAGTACCTACCATTAAAATACAAAAACTTGAAAACAGTACATAATTTACATAAATTATAATTTTTTTTTAGGCAGGTATGTATAGAGAAGTTCTATTATTATAATAAACATTTTGAGATTTAGAGAAATCAAACAAATTCCAAATTTATAAAAGTTATACACGTGTGTTGACCTGATTCCAAAGTAAGTAGGTAAGTGGTTCAAAGTTATCAATAATTGAAATAATAATTAATTGAAATATTTATTTCAATTAATATTTCTTCCGCTATGAGGTTCGATCGACGCCTAAATGCGTACAACGAGGAATTTCAACCAGTTCACCAAACGGGACTATCATAACATCACATTACACTTTTATTTACGGCTGTTACCCGTCATGTCCCATTCAGCTCATCGATAAGATTACTAAATTCGATAGTCACTCGGAGTACGGTGCGAGGCGAACTAGATATCGCGCCCATTCTCGTACACTTATATCACGTGCCAGTGCGCTGGTAGACGCGCCTCTCCAGCAAATCACGGCGAGGACGCAGGCAGATTACATCCGGCAGATGAGCGGGTCCGGCTCGGTGTAAATTGCGACCTTGTCTACTGCTACTCCTCATTTAACACCATGGCACTTTCAACTTTACAACTATTTAACTACGTTGTTTGATTGATGGCTTTATTGCTGTCAATGTCGAGCAGTTTATAAATGTTGTAATTGAAAGACGTATCTTTATTGTTCTATTTCACGTATTTTGTCAAGGATATTTATCCTGTAGTAATGTTTTCAAAACATGAGGTCCAAAGGAAAATATCCACGCGACCACTTGCTATGCAAATCCCACATGTTTTATGTCTCAATCGTATATGATAAAGAAATAATCTACAAGCAAATCTATGTATTATTGGCATTACGATTCACATTACATATCTAAGAACCGACACGCAACAAAATTGAACTATTTTTATCATTTACACATACATGACCAAAAGCATTCCTTGACTTCTCAAACGATTGTCTAAAGATATTAAACAAGTAGATACCTACAGATAAATAAAATGCAAACGAGCAATAGAACTCCTTTGCAAGTGACCGCTTCTTTCCCATACGCAAAGCAGCCAGCACGTCTGAGAACGATCGAAAGTAAAATAATTATTAAAGTCACGTAACCTCGAATTATGAAGTCGGAACACGTTCCTATTAGTTACGCGAGCCCGCGGACCATGCGACCGGTACACGAACTCAAATATCACAGACAGACAGACAACATCACATAAAAATCGCAGACTACTTACTACATGCAACATTGTCATGTCTGTCGCTGGACCTTTCATTGCGACCGGAGGTCTTAGAAATTGATAAACTTCCGACAATGGTGCAAGCGATTAGGTACCGACAGACACGTTCCCATAACTTATAGTTACTGTGTACAGTACAATACTAATAGTTGCCATGGTGAGGCATGGTATGCCCAATGTGAAATCACTTAATGAGAGCGGGACAAAATTGAAGTACCTATCTAGTTAGAAAATATTGTTTTTTTTTCTAAGACGCTTTACGAACTCCTCAATAATTTATTCCATGTTGGTCTGGGACTTGGCCCATGTTGATCTGGGACAAAAAACAAAGAATATGCCAACTGTGGTTCTTGCGTAGCATGTCGTAAAAGGCAACTAATGGTATATCGGGTTTTGGGTGTGTGATTGTGTAGGCGACAGGTTAGCCGCTTGTCAATACTTTTTCACAATTTTCCATCTAACCCAGCCCGGCTTTATTTTGGCTGAATGTGGTTGAAGGGGCATGCTGCCTCTTTGACTCTGCCTACCCCTTCGGGGATCGCGGGCGTGATGTTATGTATGCAAATAAATTGGCGCAGCGTCCCTGATTTAGGTAAGTAGATTTTTACTATGTATAACATGGCAAAACAAAGTACATATAAGACTTACATACATAGGTATATTGTGCTCTTTTATTTAGCAACTAGGTATTATCTAGCCAAGTTTTTCACTGAAAATATAATACGTACTTAGATATAGGTAGTGGTGAAACTATAACGAGAAAGTATCCTTACAAATGTTGTGAATACGAGAGTTACCCTCTTTTTTCTGACATATCTTCATGCGTGAACTACGTGAGTGATCACGATAGAATTTGTCATGGCTAAAATGATGCGGCAAAAGTCTTCGAAATTACATCTATTGACGTTGATTTCTAGAGTGAAATTAATTATAGTGCAAGTAATACCTAGTTGGATTTCCTTTTACGGTAAGGAAATTTTTAGTAGAATTAAATAAGAAACGTGCTTTTCAATATCACGAGACACGCTCGAAAGCACGATTTTCTCAACTTTAATGTTGTGCTGTTACGAATAATTGATCGCGTGTTTCAAATGAATAATCAAAACGCTTCCCATTTATGCAATTACTTCTTCCACAGTTCTTCTATTGGATGCCTTCCTCTCATTACATTTGATTCAGGGTCCGCGTGGACCGTGACCCTAGATTTAGCGAGTTTATATTTAAGTATTTTATTTTGATTACACTAATGCTACTGCTATCTGACCTGGACAATCCTTAGGAAGGAAAACGAACAAATTGTGATATGAATCATTTATTTGCAAATCCAATTAGTACATACACCTGCGTAAAAATCGCACATTTTTATGTGTTATGTATGAATTTGTGCCACTAGTACGAGCATTACCTATTTCGCTACCAACACTCTCTGAAATAACGAGATCATTATTACGTTTAAAAGTAGGACATCACTAATTCACTCCACTTCACTTTTAATTACTCGCTAAGTCAACTGTATATTAACAACAGTTGACTTACAATTACTAAAATTATAATCCATTTTCTTCTTCGAGCGGTCTGAAATTGGAAATTGCTTAATGAAATACACCAATTTGTTTCAGATTATCGCATTAATGCCGTCAGATAGTAGCAGTAAAATTGTTAATAAGCATTTTAGCAATTTAGCGCTGTCGCGAAAGAACCGCAACGATTTCGCCTTCAAACGTGAAGGAAAAACGTGACAGCGAAATTAGCATGCGCACACGTCGCTCATTCAGCAAAAAGTACAGAGGTGTTCCTTAATTTACATATACATAAAGTCTAAAATTGAAATATCTGCATGCAAGAACTGCAGATGCATATTTGTACCAGGTATCTATAGACGAGAATGCACCCGAGTGACGAGGCTCACGTGTGATCGGTGTGGTAAGCAAAAACAACATGAAGGCAGTAATTACTTTTCTTTATCAGCATTACTGCTGCTTTCATCCATCCAACCTCACGATGCCAACCATATAAAGAAGCATCGAGCTGCTATAATTCCTAGGTAGGCAAGGAATAAATGCAAGACATACTGTCTGGCCTCGATCGAGTGTTGTGTCTCAAGTGACGATGAGAAGATTTATATTCTAAAATTCACACTATGCTTATACTATTTTTTATACATGAACTCATTACAACTCGCCTTGTATTGAAGTTTAACTGCAAGTCTAATAATTACTCCAAATTAAAAGTCATTTGCACTTTTACTAACTACTTGTCTTGTTCAAGTAGTTCCTGTCCTGTCAACCAAAAGGAGTAAACGAGCTATTAGTGTCTAAGGTATTGTTGAAACTTAACAACGTTAACCACGCCACTTAATAGACTTTAACACGGCCTTTCTAATGGAGTCTTATGAAGTTATTCCAAAGAGTATCATAAACTTAAAGAAGTTGTCGTGACATATGCAGTCCTTTGTGAGTGCAGTTAACCTTAATCGGCGCACAATACACCGCGAAGTAAAAGTAGTTCTTATAGCAACAAATAATATAGGTTCGTTCACCGCGTTCAAGTTGATTTTCAACAATACAAAGGAACCTGTTCTTTATAGGAATCACCTGTAACTATCTCGGGGGAACCGGTTTGTTGCGGTCACACAGCCGCGTAAAGGTGGCCGTCACACTTTCAACTGCTAGGGATAATCTACGCAATAACACACGGGTTAGTGCGTGCACAATATCTATATTTGCTTTGCAACATTTTATTAATGTTAATGAATATACGCGGTATTGAAACTCTGACATATCTAACGCGTATCTAATTATTTAATGCCAGTCTACTTACGAGAATGCCGTGTTTATGCTTTTATTTGTTAATAATAAAGTTAGTAAGTACTTAGCAGATAAATGCAGTCACTGCATAATATCACCAAAATTAAAACCAAATATCGTGCAAAAATCTATTCGAACATAAAAAAAAATATTTCAACAACTACACGTATAAACTAAAACCTGTACTTTGTCAATAGTTACTAGAAGCACTTTCAGCAGTTCCCACAAGTAGGTATATCGTGCGTGACATCAACATCCTTCGCAAAGAGATTAGCCATGTTGACGCCGTCGGTAGAAGCTTGTGTTTAAAACGTACTGCACTGTGGGAAAGTCACGATGAACTTGCGGGCTGCGTTATATAAAAAGCAAATTACCCTCGAGTAGCGTACATCGTGCATGCACGAGTGGGGAAGACAGTCATGTATTCTTGAACAAATGTATAACATTTTATTTTATTATTTAAGGTGATTTGACTTGGCTGACATATCTAGTTAGCATAAAATGGAAGAATATTACTGATCACATTACCAACTGACTCATGTAACAAATAACTCGAATAACTAGATTAATAGTAATGTATTAATATGTAACCATATTTCACGCTTTTACGCTTCAGATGCTACGAGAAAACCGACCCGATTTATTTTGACAGGGCTGTAAATTTTATTACAGCCTCATCATAAATAAGATATTATATTTTGTAATATCTAGTTACACGGATGTAGTTTTATGTTTAGTTTATTTATTTAAGATGGCGACAAAGTATAGTGGTAAACATTAATCACTATGCACATTAATCATTTGACCTCATACTTGTAGGGTAAGTGTTTCGAGAAGAGACTGATGACTGCGGTTTCCTTAATATATAAGCCAAATTACAAAAGTTTTAAGTAATGTTAAGTGGTAAATAGTTTTATCTTTCAATGATGAACTAGAATAATTAAATTTCGCTAATAAATTCCGGTGATCACGGACGTGCAAGAGTGATCAGACGAATACCAAAAATAATTGGGCAAAGAAATAACGAAGTGCTAATGCAACGGTAAGAGAAATTTGATTTATTCGGTTATTTCGCACTTTGTTAAGATTTCACCTGAGAAATTACAATATTAGCTACGAACAGAAAATTAACGGCTGATGATGCGTTACAACAGCACAAATTGGAATGAGGAGATAAAATAATGTATTCCTTTATTTTCATTTAAGAAACTACTTCAATATTTTAAATTAAAAACCATGTAGAAGAATTTGCAATTTTATTAAAAGAGAGATACCTACTAGCGATAAAACAGACTGAATCATGTAATTCTGTTTTGTGTAATCTTTATTTTTACATAAAAAATGCAATCCTCTATTATAAATTACCTTTTTTGTTTTTTGATTGCCAAGTGAAAGTTTTAACCCTCTTTTCACAACATACGGTACTTACTTACAAATCCGATTTCACTATACCTATCGATAGGGTGATTAGATTATCCCTCAATAAACCGGCCCATAAAATTGCAATCGATTTCCGTTAAAAGCATCGCAGCTAAACGTGCTATTAGACCTTTGTTAGCTAAGCCCTAAGTACGACTAGCTTCTAAGTCACTGCATAATATAGACAGAAAACATGAAAGCGCCTGCGATTGGATTTGCATTTGCATTCATCATAATACGAGCGTCAGCAAACGCAGCAACGGTGATGTCGTTTCTCAGAAACGTTCCCGAGAGTTCACAAGTAAAACAAATACGCTCGTGGGAGGCTGGAACTAACTCGGCACCAAATAATCAACGGGTACTATACTGAGAACTCCGCCGCGGTGAGCGGTATCCATTAAAACGGTTTACCTTTTTTATATCTGGACTAAATGGCTAAGTAACTTGCCACGGCTGCCTTCAGATATAACGCGGTCAGAACTTTTGACACGTCTTTCGCTTTCGTCTCTTACACTTTTGCGCGTATTGCCTGAGCAACCAGACATGATAATTCTTTGAAAGTACCTACATGCTTTTCTAAACATTGCCTCACATAAGTGGTTAAGGTCCATTGAGCTATCATCACACACATCGAATTCAATGGGCGCGCAAATGGCTTCCTTCTACTAACTAAATTTTATAGCGGCAATGAAAGGCAGTTTAACTATTATTTCTAGATTTCAATTGGAATTTCCAAAAGTAAAGGTATTATTAGTCGCCATTATCGGCTTGGCCTATTTTTGACAAAACTTCACGCACCACTGTTGGACGTATAGGCAATAATACTGAGGGCAATCAAATGTTTTAACCCAAATATCCTGCCCTCGAAACGAATCCAAATAATCTGAAATACTGATCTACAATAATTATGGTAACACGAAACAAAAGCAATACAAATATGTAGGTGATCTAAATATGTACAAGCTAGGTTAATACAAACAATCAAGTAAAACACTAGTTTACAAAATTACACTTTTTTTTGTTGCCGAAACGATTCATTACTTTTTTTACTGTTCAGTGCCAGCATAATACAATTCAGTTAACTAGCCATATCTTTGCAAAGATGGATCGTAGAATTTTGATTCGATGTGTATTGATATGTAAAGCATACTAACTATCAAATAGATGTATTAAATGTATGTATAAATATTTTTTTAACTGTTAAAATAATTCACGAAAATCGTTAAAATAGCTAATTTTCAAATGTTACTACTCAAATAAATAAAAAATGTGAGCTGATAAGACAATTTTGATAACTGAATTGTATTATGCTGGCACTGAACAGTAAAAAATCGTTTCGGCAACAAAAAAAAGTGTAAACTAGTGTTATGTATCCTTCTATAAGTAGCCACGCATTGAAATTGTTTTAAGTTTTCGTCCAAATACAATTATTATTTTCCTTTCTAAAGGTTTTTTACCTTTGTTTATAGAAAACAGAAAACAAAACTGTTCTTATAATAACAAGTCGTTGTGTATTTCTCTTTTACAATGTTAAGTAAAATATAATTGAATTAAATAATACTTTATAGGTTTCAATGTTTAAAATATTTTTTAGTTAAATTACAATGTCATTTTTTTTTATTATATAATATGCATACATATTATCCCATGTTGGTCTGGGACATGGCCGATGTTGATCTGGGACAAAAAAAAGAATGTGCCAACTGGGGTTCTTGCCTAGCATGTCGTAAGAGGCGACTTATGGTTTACGGGCTTTTGTGTATGTGACTGAGTAGGCGACGAGCTAGCCACTTGTCACTCCTTTTTCACACCTTTCCATCCAACCCAGCCCACTGTCCCATGTTGGTCTGGAACTTAAAAAGAATGTGCCAACTGTGGTTCTTGCCTAGCATGTCGTAAAGGGAGACTAATGGTATATCGGGTTTTGGGTGTGGATTGTGTAGGCGACAGGTTTGCCGCTTGTAACTGCTTTTTCATAATTTTCCATCTAACCCAGCCCAGCTTTATTTTTGGCTTTTGAATGTGGTTGAAGGGGCATGCTGCCCCTTGCCAACCCCTTCGGGGTTTATGGGCGTGATGTTATGTATGTATGTCTATGCATACCATGCTCTTTAACATAAAGTTAAAGATAAAATCTAAAATAAACAATTTAGTGTAAGAACAATAACACTATATAGGGAGCGGTGGTAGCTCAATGGTAAGGACACGCGCCTCTTAACCGAAGAGTGCGGGTTCAAACCCGGGCACGTACCTCTAGATTTTTCAAGTCTATGTACGTATTCATACCACTAGCTCGACGGTGAAGGAAAACATCGTGATGAAACCTGCAAATTCAAACAACTTTGGATTTGTAACCATGATCCAAATATTGTCTGGTTCCCCTATCTTAGGGTTACGGAGGTCAGACCGGCAGTCGTTTCAATGTAATTACCAGACTCGCTAAATCCTGGATCATGGTCTAAGCGGACCCCGTCTAAACACGGGACATAACGCTAGGAAGATGATGAGTGTAAGAACAATAACACAGCATTCTATTTTAACCGGATATGTTCAAAATCTTTCGAAAGAAGTGCCTACAGCCTCAATTTTCTGATCAGCGAAATATAACTCTTATTTTTCTTAAAAGCCGTGGGCAGACAGTGGGCGATTAGATTGAATCAGTAGGTACCTAATGGCAATCCTTCAAAGTAATGATAATGCGTCGTCACGTAGGCTTTCAGGCCACGCACTATGAAGCGATCGGGGTCACAAGGTCCGGCGTTATTCGCTATTATATCATCGGCAACTGGGACGTTGTACCTTATTTGTATCGGTTACGTCGTAGAACTACGTTCGTTAATGCCAGTGGATTTAATTAAAAAAATATATTTATGTTTACCTACGTTGTGCCGCAAGTTACATATTTAGTTGTATAGCGGTTATAATGAAAATAAGAAGCTCAATGGTCTTATGACTGTAACTTCATTAATTATTCCTCCAAAACTAAAATATAGCATATTTATGTAAAATATACTTAACCAAAATTCGCAAATTATATTGTTCATAGTGTATTTAATCTATAAAGTGTATCTTACTCAATACACTGAATACTGAAGGCACATAAATATTCTACATTATATGGTTTATTAGACGAGATACGAGTACAGGCCGATGATGTTTCGATTTATAAGTGCTTTTTTTAAGGTCTACATGAATAAAGAAATTTTGAAATTGAATTTGAATTTGATGATGATGATTATAGAGCAGTTATTAAACATACGTTCAAGTACTATCTGTCTGCGAGTACTACAACACAATGTTCGAGTTATAGAATCAATCATTTATCGATTATGGTCTTATTTCCCAACAGTAAATGACACAATGTGGGTGTTGTACTATCTTAATGCGTTAGGTAATCGTTAACATGTGTTTCGTAATGTGATAATTGTTTCATAATAAGTGAAAGACCTTCACTTTTCGTTATTATAATAGGTACTTGACATTTTGTTATACCTTTGTTTTGCAGAACGTAAAAATTAAAAAATTACTACAGCAGTTTTGTATGTGTTATTTTATTTATAGCTTAGATATTGTTGATAAAATAATATTTAAAATGTATAACCACAAAAATCTAAGGAGAAGCGGCGTGAAGTTTAGTTTATAACCAATTTTTGTGTTATCTATGCACAGACATCAATTTCAGAGAATCTTCACGGCATATACTTTAGTAATAAGTTTGTCTATATTTAACAATATGAAAGAAACATTATACATTCTCCTGTCGCCATGCTTTGTAAACATCAAAGTAATATATGTTCATAAATAAAAGCAACCCATCTTTTGAAGTCGCAGTTTGTTTTTGTTTTTAGAATAGACGGTGGATTACTTAAATAACAACAAGAAAGTACATTGAGTAACATATTAAAAAAAGTTCAATCTTTCTCCAAGTAGGTCTGCAAGACCAGATCTGCTAGGACACTAGAAGTAGCTAATTAAGTTCCTATACCTGTTTTCGAATTATAAGGTGGATGTTCAATATTTTTATCCACCACATATCGCACATAAGCTGAAGAGTTATGTACATGGGCTATATAAAAAGATTATCAATGATTAGTCATTAAAATGTCCAAACTAAACAAAGCAATACTGGGCCACATTATAATTTTGCTATAAACAAGCTGGACTTTTCATCGGAGTGCAGCGACTGCAACGTTTTTAGAAAATTATAATAAAATTATTATAGAAGGACTTGACTTCAAACTATGATGGACCGCGTCGCAAGTGGTCACTAATATTTTTCTTTCAGAAAATTGATTATACCATAGCAAAACTTACACCAGCTTTATAAAATGAGAACATTTTTAACAGATCTTCAACATTTATAAAAATATCAAGCAATTATAGACGTTCACAATATTCAGATTTACAATTCAGAAACCAGCTGCCATAAATCTGTAAGCGTGCAGGTACTGTGCAGTCCATCAGTTAGACCACGCACGATTCGGTAGGGTCGGCCGGCGGTTTGGCGGACAATCGTCTAGTTCGCAGTCGGTTTCGCCTTCGCCGCGGGGTCAACGCTTCGCGCTCGTCAACAAATCCATCGACGAGAATAACCCGTTACACAGCATCCACTTCCAGCGGATTTCACCCGCGGCGCCTAGGCCATTTTATATCGCCGTTGCACGCGGCTCAGGAAAAAGTTGCCTTTCCTGACGAAATCGCTAGCACCGCACGATTTTAGATGAGCGTGACTATAATTAATTATCGCATACGATATCCAGCTAATTCTTACTTATAATATAACATTATGACCGCGAAAGTTTGCACAGATGAATAATTGTTTCACGTAAAAACTATTTAAGGAATATTGATGTAACTTTACAGTATATAGCAAAATTACACATACGCCATAATTAATACAAATTGTGTATATTTTCATACATGACAGGCATAAAAGCATGTACCCACCCAGATAAATTGACCGGGAAGTTATATGATTCAGTCAATTGGGATGTTGACACCATTTATATTTAATTTTGAAAAAGAAAGTATCGTAGTATACTGTTAACCCTTATTGATTTTGAATTATATTGAGTCTAAGATTTTCAATTTTACAAAAACTGCTTAATATTACGTCAGTTGACTATACGAACTAGTGACGTCACACATTGTCAAGCCCATACAAAATCTATGAAGTGATTTAGTTTTGATAGCTCTTAAAAAGTATCTCAATTGACTTGCCAGTCAACATCCCTATTTTAAAAAAATACAAATGAATTAATGATTTGAAACTTTAATAAAACTGACTTTATATCTGTTGCATATTATCTGCTTGAAATCAGCTTCATAAAATTGCGATTCGACGTCTACCTAGCGGGCATAAAAATGTCTTAACATATTTTGCATAAATTACTTAAGTGCAGTCAACTCATAAGTAGCATTAGTAAATTGAGGTTTCACCGACAAAATGCATGGAATTTAGTTTCAGTTTAGTTCGAAAATATTCAACGACTGTAATTCGATACTAGCAACTCTTGTTTTTTAAACTTTTTCTTAGCAACGTTAAGAAACTTGCGACTATACTATTATTCTATCGCGTCTTTCGCACGTTATAACGTTTTAATTTCAGAATTGCAATGTTACATAAATAGTATCAATTCTTAATTTCAATGGTAATCTTATACTTCGATATTAGTTTCAACACTTTCAACAAAATTCGTTGCGTGCTATGTAAAATGATAGAGAACGGGGAAAGTAAAACGTGAGACAAATGGCTTAATGAGAACAATGACTACAAATACAACTTGTGTAGCACAAAAACATTCAAGACACCTACTCACTCCTATTATGTAAAAGTCTCCTCGAAACGGCAATTAATCATTTGGTGTAAAAGCAATAAATTTTATCGGACTATCTTGTTACACATCGCAGACTTTCAAATAATGAAAATCTAGTAGAGATCGACGAATCTATCAATGTCAATGTCCTTATTAGGTCGCATCAAATTATATTCAGATTGATCTGTCGTTCTAACATATTCATCGCCTTACTTACTTATGTATCGACAATCTAAACCCTACTTTACGGATATAGTTATGTCTTTTTGTTTTTACTTGATAAATGATCTTATAAGATAACCAGTTTTGCAGCATGGGGCACGCCACGTGAACACCACCGGTTTGGAGTACAGTCGCCGACAACATCATCTATCTCTCTATTTAAAACAATAAGACAATCCGTTTTATTATTTTTTTTGTCTACTAAGTCGCTGGTTTAAAAACGCTCGATAACATGGTATCTTTAATCGGCAAGGAATTATAGGTTAATAGATCTATCTGCGCCTATCAATTTGCCATATTAAAGTTTATTTTAATGCAAAATCACATGATAAGCACAGGTGGTAAGACATTCGCGCACAGTTTTATTGCTTTTCCTACTTGGACAATTAACGTTTACTTGTTGCGTGCCAGCAATGTCATGGTGAAAGGTGAGCAGGCCTATTAGTGGCCGAAACCAATTAAATCTGTAGTGATCAATCAACGAAACTCCATCACAACGGTTTTCCTGAACACCTGTAAAGTCTCGTCTTCGTGACTTGCAAAAGTACACATGTACTACAGTTTTAATACCAAGACGTCCGTTATTGCAGCAATTCTAGTAATTAGTCGACTTGGATACGTTAATCCAGCTTAATAGTCCGAGTGAAAGGTTCCAGAGAAAAGGATTCTAATTCATAAGTATAATGAATTGTATAAATACACTAATCTCCTTTTATATCTTTGAGAATTGAGTATTGTGTAATGACTTGACAGATCGAAGAATATTGTACATTCGCTATTTCATGCACAAACCTCACAAAAGAGCTAACTCTAACATCTACGACTACAATACTTTCTAGTTTCTTTTCAAATACTTCTTTAGTAAAGTACATTATGAATTACATTGATTTATGTAACGCTCGGTGGGTGGCGAGTGATCGTATTGTAATGAAACATTAAACACAACAAATTACATGGGCTATTATTCAGGAAAGTCCAATTACATGCTTAATTTTATACAAAACAATCGCGAAATAAATTTCCTGTTATGCTATAGGTAACTACTGCAGTTGAATTACACTCGTTTTATTCGAAGACATTCATTAAATTGTTATTTTGTTTTGATCATTAAATATTAAATGTAATGAAATAGTCACGTATCTATTAAAACGTAAATTTGTACTACCTAAAAATTTACCTTAAGATAACTAATCACACATCACCTTACGAATTTATGTTAAGAGGTCCTAACAATGTGAGCTTGTTTACTTTAAAAATATCATCTTGTAGAGTTAACGCAAGTTGTTTAACCAGTTGCCGGTTGACATACAAAAGTGAAGGACAGTTACATTAATTTTGAAGTGATAGCCTATACTTCAAAGTAACTGCACAGGAAACAATTAATAGGAAACTTCAACGCTTAATTTGCAGTATAATGCTTTGCAAAATAATGGAAACTGCATTCCCGTCTGCAACCGTATTGCAGATGTAGAGAACGCAACGGTTCTCTCGTACTTACAAGCACAATCAACGATATTTTTAACCTTCAACTTGCCAATAAGTGCGTCTACATCGAGAAAGTTGATTAAAGGTAATCTGAAATTATGACACCACACAAAACTATAAGAAAGTTAACCGTTCACACGACGCGCCGCATTTTACCCCGACTTATCATCATCATCGATCAACAAATCCATCACGGGACCGTCAACACTGCACTGGCATATGGCACATTTTCTGTTTGAAAATGCGGTATGCGGTTAACCTTAGTGAGAGAGAGGTATCCATTGATTTTTCGCGTTGCAAGTTGACGTCACGAGCGCGACAGAGTGGCGCGCGCCGACTCGCGTCTCACCGTCGGCGGCGGGTGGCTAACTGAACCCGCGGAGGAAATGCCAGTTGCCATGCGGTCCCGGCTCCGGGCCGGCCCAGCCACTCGCACTCCTCGCCTGACCTTCCGCATCGCGTACTGCTCACCACTCGCAGGTCCAGACAGCTGATTTCTAATTACCTGTCAGCCGGTTGGCGTTAATAAAATCGAAGGTTCTGCAGTTGCATTATGCGCTTTGTTTGTATTGATGGTGTAAACCAGTTTCGAAATAAAAATAATTCGACTCGCTCATTAACTTTTTCAATTAGGTAGTGTCCTATAAATTAAAATAAACTGTAATTTGCTTCTAAAAATGGGTGACTTTTCTACTTACATTTAATTTTCATCCTACACCTACACTACCATATGACAATTGTGTGACGACAATAACTTAATACTTAGGTAATACTCATACCTACTACGACTCGGATATAAGATTATGGACATATATAGTATATCAGATAGGTATGACTAAACATCTTCTTTATTCAAGATTAATTCGAGGGATACTCACGCTCACATCTAAGATAAATACGTGAGATTACAAGACACATTAACAATTTGTGACAGTGGTTAGATACGCATTTTTTTCCTTAAAGGTAATCTAAACTGACACGCAGAAATATTCCAAATAACTTGTAATGTTTTACTAAGAAATCGTCATCGTTAGGTTTAGCCAAGGAACCGTCAACCAAACTTGTATGTAATATACGATTAATTAAATACTTTTCATTCTTGTCCAAATAACACATAATACATGTTGATGTTTAAAGAGGATTTTAGTACAAAGTTCTAAAAAACTACAGAAAGCTCCTGTTGTAGTTTCCTGGGCAATGTTGACTGATTACAACTTCTCGCACTCTATAGTCGCTAAGTATCTACGATTTCACAAAGAGCAAAATTAAATATACAAGTGATTTAAATTTTAGCAATAAAATAATCTTGAACTTGTATGTGTTAATTATCAATAAAAGTGACAGCTCCAACAATCAGAGCTACATAGAATCCCTTTTACCGCTAGACTTTTAGCATTTAGATACTTATTTTACAACAAATCAAAACATTTTTTAAAGTGAAATAATTAGCTAAGTGGTATATAAGTAAATTAAATGGTCCAAAACCTGTCTATACCTACTTTAGGACCCAGACATATACCATCCACTATTTCTGCATAATAACGCCTACGCAATTGGACGAGCAAAGTTTCATTGGAGTGAACAATCAAATTGTATTAGTATAATAAATGAATTTTCACGGCAAGAAACTTATTTTCCATCTGAGAAGTCTATTACACCATTTATGAAAATATTACTGCTATAATGTTCCTATTAACGGCCACGAAAAGACTTATGATAAACCGTCCACATGCATCCATATTTCCACACAATAAAGTTAGGAATGGGTGCATAAAAACATATCGATTGATTGAAAAATGAACTATTGTAATTTACATTATGGATTTCACGGATTACATGTACCTAATTGGAACAATAATTTTATTAATTTTTTTATTTAGACATATTAATAATATTTTTTCTAAAATCTGTACTAAGCACCTACTACCACACGACTCCGTGTCGCTAAATTTCCTATACATTTTTGGTAACCCATAGACTTCAAAATAACTTGAAAAGGGTTTAAGGCAAATGCTAATTCACCGTATTAAGCTTTAATTAAATATTCACTTAGATATTCCTACTTACTTGAGTATTTAAAAAACTTATCTATAAAAGTCGCAGCTATTAGATGATTGATTGTATCATCTGGGAGTTCTATGAGAATTAATAACTGCTGAACCTAAAGAGCTCCTAACTAAGTAACGGCCAATATACTGAAATACCAATCTAACTGTTCGTAATTAATTAAAATATTTAGTACCTACTTTGTATGAGCATTGCCACATTAGTAAGCATCTCAAGCCGTATTGTTGTGGGGTATTAGAAATTCTAATGAATTTAGAATAGATAAGAGGTAAATAGTTATTCTGTACTACCAGCGATGGTATATCAGTGCTTCTTGTTAGTAATGCAAACGTAAAACAATTTGAAATTTGCATAACAAAGATAACCATGAACTTCATTAATATATTTATTCATTAACAACCTTAACTACCTACCTACCAAGAGTAAAACTGACTCGCATTATAATAAAATATATTGTTGGTATCGATTTTCAGTGGTTCACTACTTAAAAAAAGATAGATTCAAGCGACTTATAATTTAAATTAGTAACCTCTGGCCATAGTCTCACAGTGTATAAGACTTCATATTTTTGATTCAGAAGTTTATATTTATTCTTATATCTTATCTACCTAATAGTAATGCAAAAGAGTTTGTTAGAAAGCGTTAATATCAGGAACACCAGCAGATGTAAATAAAAAATTGTATCAAGTTGATAGCCCCTTTATATAAGGAAGTATTGGGCTACATAACTAACAACATTGAAGTGATTTTCAGTAAATTTTAACTAAGACATTATTACGAAAATTTTCGTAAAAGGTGACTAATGGTACATGGGGTTTCGGGTATTTGATTATGTTAGCGACGAGCAAGCCACTTGTCACTACTTTTTACCATTTTCCATCTAACCCAGCCCATTGTCCCATGTTGGCCTGGGATTATCATTATAATCCCAGGCCAACATGGGACAATAGGCTGGGCCAGCTGTAGTTCTTGCTTATCATGTCGTAAAAGGCCACTAATGGTATATCGGAATTTGGTTATGTATTTGTGTAGGCGAGGCGACAAGCTGAAATGAAATGAAATGAAATAATTTATTCTGCAAGTGGATTCATAACAAATTCTTTTGCACGTCAAACATTTTTTTTGCCCTACCAGCACTTCGACGTGAATGGCTTGCTGAGAAGAGGTGCCGCAAGAAACTCAACAGATGGCCTTTTTTAAATACGTTTATATATACTTATATATCTAATTTAGTGACATTATAAATTAAAAATATAAATTTCACTGTGCATGCGAGCAGACTATCTTGTCCAAATATTTTTGTCATTTAAATATACTTCTACTTTGTAGTAACCAGTTATCATTAAACATGATTTAATAAAAATCTTAAACTTATTTATAGGTAATTCAATTACATTTTGTGGCAATTTATTAAATATTTTTATGCTTAGGCTCACAAATGAGCTACTTATCTTACCAAGTCTGAGTTTTGGGACGGCAAGTCTGTGTTTATTTCGTGTATTAAGACTATGAATATCCGATTTTTTATGAAATTTATCTATGTTTCTACGCACATAGATGATGCTAGCCACTTGTTTCTACTTTTTCACAATTTTCCATCTAATCCAGCCCAGTTTTATTTTTTGGATGAATGTAGTTAAAGGGGCCTGCTGCCCCTTCGAGTCTGCCTACCCCTTTGGAGATTTTCGGCGTGATGTTATGTATGTATGTACATTATTATTACACACAATTATTAGAAATATTCCAATACGAATGTTTATGAACTTTGACCAAATAGTTACATGATTGTCTAAAGATTTTTATTTTATACGAACAGCTATAGAACGTCATACGCTGCTTTGCTAATTTTTACCTGAATGATATACCATGGGCCTCTTCAAAGTCACTATGAAAAGGCTGAATAAACGAGTACCATCCAAGGCCACTTAACTTTTCACGTAAAATATAGTGACATCATGGTCAAGTCAAGGTCCCTTGTTTGAAATTCATAAATAGAGACTGACAGTATTTTTTAGTTTCACACTTCCTATCATCATAATGTGGTTTTCACTTTTATACCTGTCCTATCCTCTAACGAGGGCATGTCTATTCAATAAATATGCATCATGACTACAAGTAGACTCCTCCCAGAGCGTCGCCTGACTAAAGCCAATTAATTAAAAATGCTAGTTTCCTGAACCCGATCGAATAAGTAATAATCCAACCTATTTTCTATAGGCCGGACTTCTAAACCTCTGTTCCTCGAATCTTGAAGTGTCATCCCTTCATAAGTCATAGTTAACGAAATTAAAATCTTGTATGTATTTCGACATACTCGGAGCTTGAGCAAAGATGTACTAGTCTGAACAATTTATGAATTTTGTTTAAGTACCTATCGATCCTCACTAATTTTTAAATACGAAAGTAATTCCGTCGGTATATCTGTTACCTAAACCGCTTCACCAATAATATTCACCATTATATTTTGAACAAACATTGCCACAGGATGCAGCCCTCTTTCAATTCCAGAAAAAAAATGTACTGGACGCACTACTGTCTCAATAGACTGTATGCTACGACGGCGAAGCACCAAAAAAAAGTAGTTTTTGAGCTTAATTTTAAGCTACAGGATTCATGTGCTAACTTGAATGAAAAAAAAACAGCTAGTACTCACTTAGGAGAGGAAAGCGGCTGGTAGGGTGTTTGCCGAGCGGTGTGCTGGTGGCGCTGATGTCGCTCTGCGAGCTGTGCAGGCTGCTCTTGCCGCTGCCGTTGGCAGAACCAAGCTCCATGCGCATGCGCATGTGGCGGCTGGAAACGACACATGGATATTTACACAAATGTAATGTACCTATTGGGACCTAAACAAATTAGGACTTAATACTGCGCCAACATAGTACAAAATAATATCTAATGATAAAATACTTGGTATTCATTGTTTAGCACAAACAATGAGAGTGGATGGACTTTTTTTTAAATATTGTATATAACAATCTACATAAAATAATAAAGTATATCAAATGGATTATTGGATAACGGAAAATATGAAAACAGCATCGCGGCATTTGAATAAAATCTAGCGGGTCATCTTGAGTTTCATAAACACAAAGTAAAGTCTTGTTACTATATTTTGGATTTTGTCATACTATGATTGTAGTGCATCCTCGTATCAGCATTCCATTATTACCACATCTTTTCCCAATGAGGGTTTTTTGAATTAAAACATCCAAAACATGGCGTTACTGTGACTTGCGGTCTTGTCACCCTCCTCATTGGTTAGTTGTCAGACCAAACTGACATGATGTCAACAAAGAGCCAATAGTGACACCGATAAGACCACGAGACTCCCTCGTGCCATCTGGCGGTTTTAGTATTTTAGAAAACCCTCATTGTACAGAATTTTAAGTCCCTTAATATTAACCTATTAAAAAATGTAAGTAACGCACAATGGATATAATCACAATTTGCCTCATGATTTTATTAGTGCTAGTGCTACTAGGTATAATGGATAGGACAATCTTCTCCCTAAGTATCTGTATCCAAAATTCCCTAACATTGTTTATTAATTTTAGATTCTAACACTAACCCATATTTAAACATAGTAGTTATGTAAATTCTAACAAATAAATTAAAAAACAATAAATATTTACCTCTTAGGCTTCGGATTTGTGTTTGTAGACTTTGAACTCAACATCCTACTGACACTGCACGATGTTTGTGATCGTTGTAATGAAAATGAACAATCCACTTTAGACTTGATGTCTTTAAAAGTTTTTGTTTTATAATCGCTTTTAATGTCCAAAGAGTTCTTTTTAGATAGATTTTCTCGCCTGTCTGTCTTTTTTACAGCTTTTGGGCTGCTCTGAACACTTGCATCAGCGTCAGTTTTCCTGCTAGCCAGCATGCTCTTCAGTTTACTTGGCACATCACGCTTCGGCATTTTATATTTCTTTAAAGTAAAACTTCTCTTTTCTTCCTTTTTCTCTGTACTTCGTACATCTTTTTCGCTGTTTATAGAATTGCGTTTGCTTGTATTTTTAGGCGTATCCTCGTCTTTAATGATTTGGGTCGTATTTACTTTGCTTTCTTCTAAATTGTCTTCAATGGGTGTGAAATATCCATTGATATTTCCAGTACTAGCGTTCTTTTGACTACACTCTGATCGTGTGGAAGGTGTGGAGCCTTCGGGAGACATATCATCAATAACATTTAAAAACACTGGTGATGCCCGATGATTTTCGAAATCAGTATACACACCACTTGATTCCATGCATGAATCATCATTTCTATTAACTAATAGTGGTGGATTCCCGTTTGCATTCTTGCCACCATAAAGTGCACCATCAATAACTTGAGCTCTTCTATCTCCCCTTTGCATATGATCATCTAAACCATCCGCATCGCTCTCCGTAAAGAAATCAGAATCCGTCATTGGGTCAGCTCTTCTGGTCACGGGAACATTTTGCCAGTCCATTTCTATAGCATCTTCTCGTTGCCCAATTGAATGATCAGCCCCTCTACTAACCGGCCTAGACATCTCTCCATCACCCTGATAACCATCTAAGCTAGTAATACTAGTTATACTCGTAATAAAGCTATTTGAAACCTTAGATGTTTCCATTGATTTGGGATAATCATTCTTGCTATCAGAAAATGTATGCGAGTCGTGTAAAGTTGAAGCAGAAAATTGAGAGTAAGTACTTATTTCACCGTGGATATCTGAGCTGTCCAAAGGCAAATCTTCAGGAGAAGGTGTCTGATCTATTCTATTCACAATTAAGCCTTTATCGTGTTTGCAATCTAAGGGTATTTCGAGATTAACTGTATTTTCCTGAATAGAACTGACTGGTTCTAAAATACTGCTGTGAATAGAAGGCATAAACTCTTCTTCAATTAAATTCGGAATACAGTCTTCTTTTGTTCCCTCAATATTCTCATTCTCTGATATTGTTTCTTGAGTAAAAGGAGACAGTGTACCATCTGATTCTGTTGGGACACACAATGCATTGTGATACAACGCAGGACTTGATGGGGGATCAAAACAAGCTGACAGACTCTGATCTCCATTAGTTATTGATTCCAAGCTGACAATAGGGGCAAGCGAACGTTCAAACAAACTGCTCTTTTTACTCTCAACACTTTCAAAACCATCGTTTTGTATTGTAGAAGCAGCCGAATTACTTTCAGTCTTATCAGTTGATGGAGTATCTCCATTATCAGGTGAAATTTTACATTCGTTGTTATCACAAAAGATTGGCAATCCTTCAACAGTAGGTGAAAAAGCATTCTCTAGGTAGCAAATGTCATCCATTTGATCAGGAGTAAGAATGCCTAAACTATCGTCAAGTGAATTTTCCTCATTGGTCCTGCTTAATGAGTTTTCATTTGGACTTAAATTTGATTCGAATGTACGCGAATGTATAATATGAGATTTTAATTGTAAACAGAGATCAGATCTGGAATGTGTGCTGAATACTTTTTTGGCGGGGAAGTTGACTTCATTTTCACATGAATATTCAAACTCTTTCATGGGTTTATCATCAAAATTCAAAACATTTGGTAGCCTATCTGCACTTTTATTGATGGGATTACTGGATTTATTTATGCTTTGAAAACCTAAATCAATAACACCTCCAGATTTAGGCCGATTCCAAACATTTGTTTCTGAGCTTTCTTGACAAGATGTAGAGCTGTCAGGCTTCAGGTCAAAGAGAAGACTATAGGGTCCTGATTCATCTTGCTCTTTGTCATCCACAAGTTGAGTAATATCATTAATCAGTCCTTTTGTTTTCTTGTCAACATTACGATCCTGTTTTTTCGTTATTGCATTCAATTTCTCTCGTAAATCTAAAATTCTAGGGTTCTGTTCTACAACCTTTTCTAAATTCAAGCTCATTTTTGGGATTAATGATGCATAAGATTTACAAAAGATCGGTTCTTTTGTGTCGTTTGTTGATTTTATTTCAACATTTTGCGAATTGCCGGCGGTTTCTGTCGTTCTTTTGACATCGATGGCATCGAGAGATCCGAAACTTTTTATTTTAGATTGGGTGCTGGAGTAAAGCCCTCGCAGTTCTATAGCCCGTAACTTGCCATTTCTGTCGATTGGAATCTGAAATTAAAAAAAAACAATCTTTACCATGGTACACGCTCAAAGAACTAACCTACAACAAATCTTTTACAGTATAAATAGACAAAATAGAAGCACATACACTAAAACATATTTTATCAGAATCATTAAAATAAACTAGATATGGACGCGACGTCAAACTTGCGCCTACATTAGCTAAATGTGCCGAGTCGGACGATGGTCGCGGTTCAGAGCACGGTCACGCGCGGTGCGCTCGGCGCCCGGTGCACTCGCGTACAGCACAAAGTGCCGCCCAACTGCCTGTTATTGCACGATTACAAATAAAACGCGACTCAATTGCTTTAATGCACGGTAATACCAGTCCATCCTTCAATTTGAAATGGCTTCGTCAGTTCTGCTAACCGTTATATTGAACATTTCATATCGGTTTCTTGATATCGAGAGGATACAAAAACTAATTAGATGACCTTTTCATTATCTCTGCGATCAAGTCACAAAATGTTCCAAACCAATCCGGATGGAATTATCAATTTAAAGACCATAAAAATAATAAATTTATAATTAAAATGATTTGGGAAAAAAGCTGTATAATTCTAATTTAAAAACTATTCATAAGTATATTTGTTATATTGTGTTATTTACAACACATGCGCAGTAGGTTACAAAATTAGAACCATTGTCATTTAGTTTTTGTTCGTTTTTAGTTTAAACAAGTAAAATTACAATGTTCAATTTATCGTCGTGTTGATTTTAAGTGCTTGTTTAAATTTATGTATGATCATTTTACAAAAAAAGCGTGGCATTATGTATGTATGTATTTTACAAAAAAACCAACAATTAAAACTATGAAATTTCATTCTCTATTGCTTCTATTAGTTTATATCTGGAATAGATTAATAGCCAATGAATTGGTTCCTATACAGTAAAATTAATGTTACTCTTATAAAACCACAAAAAAAATTGTTAAGAATTTGCAAAATAAGATTTTTTTTCTGATAATTCTATTGAAGATAAAATATCGAAACCGATATAACGTTAATAGTCAAGTATTGTACGATTTACAAGCGAAAAGGATACGTATAAGAATTCCGCGTGTAGGCGAGAAGTATCAGAGCGCAAAGTCACGAATGCAGTACGAAGAATTGCAGACGGACGGATAAATAAATCCCGGCTGGAAGCTTCGCAGCCTGATTCCGCCGAGGACTGGGTCGCTCTGACATTTTACCGTCATACCACAAAAAGAACAGGCGTTTTAGTGAAAGCATCATAATATAAGTAAGTACTTGACATGTTTCGATCGCGTTGAATCTTTTTTGAGTTACACTATTAGTTTGTAATTTTCCCAGATCACGGATAATAATCTAATCCAAATAAAAGTTTTTAAAATAGACGAGATGAGGCTTACAATTGAACTGACCTTTCGTTTGTCTTACCTATTACCATACCAAAAGATTTTGAAGACTTATTCTGGATGAAGAGTTAATGGTTACTTTTATGTATTAATCTAGTTTTTTCAGCAAACAAGAAACAAATTAAAACGTAATCTTCAAGACAAATGGATAATATGGGTAAACGGGGCTTTGCACATTCTAAAATATTTGTAATGCTCTTTTTGAATCTGGTGCAATTGAGTGCAATAATGATAAATTTGACTGGCCCGTTGGTCGAGCAGTCAGAGACCCTGGCCACGAAACCAAGGGTCGCGGCTTCGAATCCCGCTAGGGGCAAATGTTTCGTGTTATGAACATAGACATTAGTACTCGAGTTATGGATGTTTTTAAGCGTATTTAAGTATGTCTATCCATTCGCCTAGTATCCATTATACAAGCATAAGCTTAGTTTCGAACTAGGGAATTGGTGTGTCAGTCTGGACAATTTATTAAAACCTATCTGCTTCGCGATCGCGTTTATCAGTTAACTGTTTGAACAAAGTTAACGCCCTGAGTGTACAATGACATGTATGGTAAATACCCAGATAAGTACTTACACAAGTTACTGGCTTCAATACTTCAGAATGGTTTCAAACAGACAAATTTTTATTTTATAAATAGATGTCAACTGTGAATTTTCCTACTTCCAGCCTTGACAAATGACGGTAGTTGTATTGTAATAGTTCATTTTGTTATTATATTTAACAAAACAGATTTTATGAAATACTACAAATAGGTGTGCTGAATTAAATCGCTCTCTAGTTATGGATATCAGTAATGAAAATATCAAAAGAAAAATTTATTAACACGATTCGTGTAATTTTTAAATGTCAGTTTCGACTCGTAAAACTTTTTATATACAGAACTAAGAGTAGGCAGACACGAAAGGAAACTGCTTTTCACCGAGTGACATAAATACACATTTCGATCGGTACCAATTGCATTAGGCAGCTGTAGTTTAGATACTCGTTAAGTAATTTGTGATTTTTCATTGTAGGCCCATTGTTATTATTTTCATGATTAACAATGGTACGAGAAGTAGGCTCATCAAGACTTCAATGATGCTATTGATTTAACGCTATTTAATTGTGAAAAGACATTGATTTGGAACGAATATGAATGTACCAATGTGTGCGTTTTTAATGTGTTAGCATGGCATAACAAGTGACTGACAGAGTATTAACAATATCACGACAGAGTACACTAGTAGCAGAAAAATTAGACTTTTTCATCTCCCTGTTTTGTTACTAGGTTACATCCTTAGTTTCAGGAACAAAACCACAAATAAAATATTACACCCCTAATATCCAACCAAATAATGAGTAACTCTAGTGAAAACATTGCATAATTCTACAGCAGTCATAGATTCGTGAGTGAAAACGATAACAATTTCACAATCATGGTAAGACTTTGCTTATCCGTTGTTGTCTCCTTAATCGTACCTAATCAATAGATCGGATATATCGAGTGCCTGATAACGCACCATATTTATGTCTGTGCGTGAAGCGCCACTGGATCAAGAAAGCAGGTTACTAGGAGTAACACCGATTAGTCACTGACCGAAACTTCGTTGTCCGAAAAGTTATGGTTCGGATAATGTTTGTTTTCGGTCAGACACATTCAACCGAGCCAAAATTCAGTTATTGCGCCTACTTGGTAAGCCTATATTTGTCCTGTCCCTCCTTTGATGTAAAAAAAACAAACAGGGATATAGTTTAACAGCTAAAATATTTTTAATATCTAAATCATTGTCGTTTTAGGCTTAGGATTAATTTTTGGCCGAAAGAAAGACTAATGCTGAAGCATATTTTTCTATTGTCGGTCGGACATTTACACCAATACCTAATCTACCAATTATATTCGCAAATTCTAATGTAGATCCAATTAAACAGAATTGGATTAGATAGTTACGTAATATTTACCCAATTAGGAGTAGTGTACACACGAGTGTATACCATAATGATACCTTTACCATAATGATACATAGAGAATATAACCAATAGAGTAGTAATGTAATCATATCAAGGTGGTTTGAGAATAAATTCGCCAAAACGTCTATGCAGTCGCTGCGTTCTGATGACCTATCAAATTTCACGGATCTATATAGCAAGATGCTGAATGGTCAAGGATTATTTAATTTAGATAGAATTTAGAATATGCTTAATATTAAATAGGTAAATCTCTAAGGTATTTGTGAACATGCCCCAGGACAACGGTCACTGATATAAATAGATAAAAGTAGTGTAAATGTATGGATCCCTATTAATATTTTAATTACGAAAGTAGTTCAGCCTGACTGTTTGATTATCACGTCAAAACCACTCAGCAACTTGTGAATCAGTCCACTCAGAATTGGATACGCAAAAGCTTTTGAACTTAAGAAATGACATAGACTCTGTATCATGTTGACTTCTGATCAGGCCGAGACTCATGCAAAAGGTTGATTCTTGGTTGTGATCTTGGTTGTGATTTTAGTAATCTCGTATGTAATAGGTTTAAATTTAAGACACAAGCAAAAAATACCTACTTGCGAACTCTTTTTGATATTTTAGCTCATTTCCTGTAGGTACCCACGGAAATGAATCGAACGATTAATTTATCATTTGTTAGATATAGTATGTAAATGTAAATTATATGGTAATCAAATTCAAATTATACGTTAACTTGAACTTCTTTCCGATATATAGGTATCTGCCGACTAAACCTATACATAGAGTTCTCCAAAATTAAGTAATTTTAAATAAACATTAATTCACTTTGAACAACATATTGTTTACGTTTGTCTTAAACTATCCCAAGCACTCTTTAAAAACTGTATCATACAAGTCTTTTTTTTTAATCAATCGCTAACCTTTCAACACAAGTCAAGACTAGCACTTCAACTGAACAAACATAAATTGGATCTCTATAATTATAAATCACAGAATTAAACATTCAAATAAAATTAATTGATATAAGATATACATACATTAGGAGAAAAAGATAAAAAGGTAATTTTTAACTGACGTAATGGGTACCTTTAACATTTTGAATCTGCCCCAATGACATGATACGGTCATTCGAAAATAACATTTACATATCCGAAACCAGTTAACACAAAGACATTCACGTTTCGATACAATCTAGGATAAACAAACGTTAATAGGAACTGCGATTGCGAAGTTAGCGATAAGAACGCGTATAACAACTGCTTCTAGTACTGGTACTGAGGTAGGTGATGAAAACAATATGATGGTACAATCCATATCCTTGGTTATGTAATGCTTAGAAACTGCTAACAACATTTTAAACAGAAAACGTAGGAACCTACGAGCTTTTGCCAACGACTTCGTCCATCGAATTAGTAATTTCGGTAGATTATTTAAATGTCATTCATTCTCTGCAACTTAATTTGTCTCCATAGCAAACTTCATCTAAATCGATTTTGCGGTTCAAGCGTGAAGAGGCAACCACACAGACAGACAGACACACTTTTGCAATTATAATATTAATATGGATTTTGATCACTGTGATAGAAATACAAAAGTTGGTATCTTGATTTCGAACAAACCTGTTCACTTTCATTGTTGAGCAGTTCGTATTGTGTCGACATTTTATTTTATACTTAGGAAACCGTATGTTAACACGCATGGAATCGATTAATACAGCATGATTGCGGAATTATGGCACTATAAAATTAATTATTCTTTAGCTACTTGACGTAATTCCTGTTAGAGGAAATAGTTTATTTTGTGAACCGCTTTATTATTGAGATACGATGAATAATTCATAAATAATAAATAAGGAGGCACTTAACTTGATTTGAAAATAATTTATCTATACTTATAATAAATCTGTAGAGAGGTCAATTCTGTACCTACATGAAATATATTTTTAAAATAAGCGTTTTGTTAACATCCCATTTAGTCCCATGTTGTTCGTGGACTTAATAAGAATGTGTCAACTGTGTTTTTTACCTAGAATATCGTAAAAGGCGACTAATGGTATATGAGGTTTTGGGTATGCGATTGTGTAGGCGATGAGCTAGCCACTTGACACTACTTTTTCACAATTTTCCATCTAACCCAGCCCATTGTCCCGTGTTGGTCTAGGACCTAAAAATCATTTGCCAACTGTTTTTCTTGCCAAGCATGTCATAAAAGGCGACTAATGGTATATGGGATTTTGGGTATGTGATTGTGTAGGCGACAAGCTAGCCACTTGTCACTACTGCCCAGTTTAGTTTTTGACTGTATGTGGTTAAAGGGACCTGCTGCTTCTTTTACTCTGCCTACCCCTTCGGGGATTATGGGCGTGATAATATGTTACTTATGTATTATGTTTTGTTAACATCAAAATTATATATTCTTTTCTGAGTTATCATCAATCGCTCTCCATGCGGCTCTTGAAAATTATGTATTCTATGCACAACTACAACCATGTCAGGACACGCATTTCTCCTTGTACTGGCTTTCGAATCCGCGCATGGCATAGATATCTATATCATGTAAAGTTACTTGTTTTACATAGACAAGCAACAATTGATTTGATCCGATTATTTTTTATAATTTAGCTTTAGGTACCTAGCAAGTCCAACTACCTAATGTAGCCTATATTAGAGATTACTCAAGAAATATAATACAGCGTCAGCAGTTTTAATTCCGTTTGAGGCTGTCAACCAGATGGTATTCTTACGCCACCATATTACAATTAACACGGTAATTTATATATTTTTTTGTAGGATCGCACCTATCACCTGAGTAAATCATATAGGAAAATGGATATCCGCCTAGATTGCATTGAAACTCTACTATGCCCTCGCATTTACTACTCTGACCTTTGTTGTTTTGATAAGTTAATAACGTATTTTATGCCTATCACCTTTGACTCCAGTAACTGCATTTTACAACAACCTATAAACCTGAAAATGAGAACTATTGTTTACATGATACTGTCGATTCAGTTATACAGTCAGACAAGCTCTATGGATTGTTCGGTAGTGACCCTGCCCCATGCGCCAAGAGTTGTGGGTTCGATCCCCTCCTAAGACAAACATACATGTGACGAATGCTTGTGATTGTTCTGTGTCTGGGTGTAATATGCATTATCTATTACTTATATATAAAGCTACATTACCACTCACTTACTGACTGACTGATCGGGGCTGTTTTAGGGGAGAATTGTTAATTTTTATTATAATATCCGTAAAAAAGTTCAATGTATGTGATGTAGTCTGATAATGATATTGATATATGTATTTCAATTATCAAGAACGAGCTAGCCACTTGTTACAACTTTTTTAGAATTTTTCGCTTTAATAAGCTTTATTACTTCTGGGACTCTGCTTAACTCTGCTTAGTTTAATCGGGAATTCGGGCATGATGAAGATGCTATATATATATATATATATATATACAAAACCCATATACATTTTAGATGACCGTGTTGATGACTTTGAACTAACGCTTATCGAGTAGGCAAGGTTAGAACTTACTGATAAGGTAAGTATGTTTGTAACAGAACCCTAAATAACTACTACTCAGAACAGAACCTTCTCCTATACGGATAATGTTTTAAAGGAATCTCTATTTCGGGTATAATTTATATTTAATACCTATCGGAAATGATTCAATGATAATGCTATGCTAATGACTAATTTCTGCCGCGGCACACTTCATAATTGTCTTCTAATTAAGAAAATAATAAGGGAGCAGCAAACCTTTTTAATGAATATACCTACCTACCAAGGTAGGCATTTTATGGATAGATCTATCTATTTGGTATATTTTACATTTCTTATTCTTCTTATAGAATCCTAAAAAATCATAATATTTCCATTGCTATTAGCTCAGTGGCAGCACAAAAACTTTTCACGGTACGTGGGCACTTAAAGGTAACGCGGAACGGTAAAAATTACACCTACGCATCATTTCGGCGTGAGGTCATTTGCAATTTTCCGGTAAATCTACAAGAATTCGAAACCATTGTGTGAAACTAAAGAATAATGTGAAACATTAAGGCAAACTTATGGATACCCATTATTTACGAGTTATGATTCCAAGGTCTGCTAAGAAAACAATATTTCCCGTATTCCTCTCATATAAAAATTCATAAACACTACTTAAATTCATGCAAAAATAATAAATTTATAGTTAGAAAACATTATAAGATGATTTATATTTGGATGTATGTTAATGGGAAAAGCATGTAAACGAAAGATTTTGGCTTTCATTAATAACAAGCTTTTATCCGCGGATCCGTCTAAATGAAATGTCCTTTTCCAGGGTTCAAACTTTAATCGTGCCAAAATTCAGCGCCATCAATTAAGAGGTTTGAGCGTAAAGGCGTAACAGACAGACTGGCGGAGTTACTTTCCCATTTATAATATTAGTATGATGATGATGATGATTAGATGAATGTCCCCCCGAATATTCAATCGAAGATCTACCAAGAGTTCCAGAATCTACAACAAAATTGGTTAGGTACTCGATCGATAATTGTGGCTGAATTGAACTAAAGTGTTTTAGTTTCAAAACATTTGTGTAGGTATCAGATTAGAATTAGGTTTGTTTTGTTTTATCTCAATGTATACCGCGAAGCATGCGGGTATGTGATGCAGACAGGTAGGTATATACCTACAACATTGCATCAAGAACACAAACGGCGTCTGTGTGCTTGACCTTATTCGTGATGATCTAATAACAACGGATGATGTTAACGATCTAATTCAATCCCGCCCAGAAAACTACTATAGGTAGTACCAACAGGAGTGGGACTTGACCATTTTGTCCGAGAATATCAATACATTTCTGATAGTGATTAGGTATTACTATAATATGTACTGTACATAGTCATTACCTTCATGACAAACATATACCTATTATGTTTTTAGCCACACCATCGCTTTTCTATATAACTATATATAAGTCACATATTATATGTAATACTGGTCTAATCCATTTTTTTATATACATTTGTTTATAGAATAAAGGTAAAAAAAATAATTAACGAATGTATTTAATTATGTATTAGGAGCTAGAGCGCATGGGCTACTTTTGTCACCGTGACTGTTTCTTGTCTCTGATGAAATCCTCAATGTTTAAGGAGATGCGCGCATGTTTCGACGTGACAACTGGGTGACAAATACACACAAATTCGGTTTGGAGATGTGATGTGACAGTGACAAAAACTTTGTTATGTCCTTGACAAAGGTAACCCGTGCGAGCTAACCCTTAAATTCTAGGGTTAAACTACTTTCAAACTTAATAGAATGTTGAGTAAAGAAAAGGGTACTACATTTACCATTTATAAGTTCTATCCTAGTAATTTTTAAAATCACACAATAATTGCCACTTTATTTCAAAGATCATATTTTATGAATCTCTAAACAACAGGAGAAAATGTTCCAACAGTAAGTATAACATTCAATTAGACCATTTTTTGCAGTCGTGAGAATGTTCATTTAGCAATTACAAAAGAAGACTAACTATCCGTTAGTTGGCATAGAATTTGGTATTTAAGATCGTGCGAAAAATTATTCTTCTGAATGAGGTAAAATATTCCCAAGCTTAAAAAGTGAGTGTGGCATAGAGTAACAGGTAGCGACGTATTCTCTCCTCATTAACTCATTTATCGTCAACTTCAACAGTTATTACTTAGCTATTATACATGTTCTATACAGAACAATAAGCATTGCAATCGATACTTAATGCATTGTAGTAGACAAAAGCCAGCAATCCTTATTCACTTTATCGACTGAATGGAATCAGAAGAGATCGTCGATTTATAGAAAGCATACAATGGCCCATGGTAGCAATGGATACCCTAGTTCGTGGTATTCTACTTAAAAATGGGTTTTTATGGTATTTAATGATTACGGAAATTAAAACTAAAATGAATGGGTAGGCAGAGCAAAGGGGCAGCAGGCCCCTTTAACCACATTCAGCCGAAAACAAAACTGGGCTGGGTTAGATGGAAAATTGTGAAAAAGTAGTAACAAAAGGGCTAGTTTGTCGCCTACACATCACATACCCAAAACCCGATACCTATACCGTCTTTTACGACATGCTTGGCAAGAAACACAGTTGGCAAATAATTTTTAGGTCCCAGACCAACATGGGACAATGGGCTGGGTTAGATGGAAAATTGTGAAAAAGTAGTGACAAGTGGCTAGCTCGTCGCCGAAATAATCACATACCCAAAACCCCATATACCATTAGTCGCCTTCCACGACGTACTAAGCAAGAAACACTGTTAGCACATTATTTTTAGGGCCCAGACCAACATGACTTAGAAATTAGAAATATGTATAGGTATAACTTTAAAGTGATCATAATGATGATCACTTATCTCTCATCAAAACTAAACTAAACTTAAAAGTTAAATATTATATTTCAATTTTCTCAAATGAGTAGGTATGTTATAAAATTTACGCTACACTAGAATACCTTCATAATCTCGTACCTATACTAACATATTTTACAAATTTTAAATAAACCGGCACTTAGCACGTCTTGTGTACATAAGATAAAAAAGAAAGTGATTATCTACACGTCGTATGACTGTGCAAACACACAAAATTACTAAGTTGGTGTCAATGATTACGTCGAATGTGGCAAGCGATTGACATAGCACGCTGACGTAATATTAGAAACCACTCATACGTGCTCATGATAATATGAAAAATAATGATTTTCTTATTACCATGAGCCGTAATCAATTTATATTCGTTTCCATTCAAGATATACCTACCTACATTTTTATAGACTCAATCTACGTAGGATCCTTAGGTACTGATAGAAAATAAATAGTCAGTTCAATAAATCTGTCAGTTATATTTTCACGCCTAAAACACGTTTAATGTTTGAAAATAATAAAAGGACAGAATACTATTGTAATTTACTTAAAACGAACTGAATTCAACGCAGCCACAGATAAAAGATAGTTTAAAAGTTATTAAGTAAGTATTTAAGTGGCAAATGCTATACACAGAATGCACCAGACCAGGACTAAGTTGTGGATTAAGCATGAACACAGTGATAGAAAATCCTACTACGTATAAATTCGTGGTTACAGTACTGATAACTCACAAAAGAGGCTGCTTATACTACAAAAATGGCCACAATGTGATAACTAAATACTATGTATTTTATCCGATAAGTTCATTCCGCGACTAATTCCTCAAAGTATAATAGTGATTATTAGACATTGTCATATCTTTGCCAGCTTGAGTGCATGACCCACAAGCTGACCTATTTTTCTTGGATGCATCAAGTACAATCCAAGCCCACCTCCGCAGTCCGTTAAGCGATTTTGTCGTTTATTCTTCCCTTCTGTTAAACTGTACAGTCAGCAAAATCATTGCGCCCAACAGCCAGCACAATATCTCTGGCGCCATTGACTGTGCTGCATAACTTTTTAAGTTGACTTTTATTGAATCGAAATTGCGCCATGTCGCAACAAAACAATACGGGTTGAGAGCAGCAAGGTTCTCAACACGAGTTTTTTTTATTTGTACCGTACTGACCCGGCAATTACATGCCGCAGCACAGTATTAGACATGCCTAGTAATATGAGAAATATCGACTAGTATAATTTTGCAAGGTACCGTTTTTCTACAGATAATATCAGGTTCCTAGATGTTACTAATTCAATAGGTAAGCCATACCTATAAATAGACAAGCCGTGCAAAAAGTGCACTCGTATTAAATAGTAGTGCCTTATATACCTAACAAGGAGACTTCTCGCCTTGTTTGGTAAGATACACAACCTTGACCATCAACAGTAATCAATTTATTAGCTTGTAGAACTGGCCCGACTCATTCGAATTCATCATGAGTGGAGCAACTTTTATGTATCTAATTCTATGTATATGTATGCAATATACATATTAGTATAATACAGAGATGATGGCAAGCTTGAAAAAATAAACCGAGAACAACTCGTTTGCTTCTCTTTCAAATTGTTACATCATTCTACTGTATTTATATGAAGTAGGTATGTTTACCGTTTTACAAATAGATGTTTGTCCTAATTTAGATTAAAAGAAGCCATTGAACACAGATACGAGCTTACTTTACACAAGAAAAAAATTTCCGATATAAATTATTCATTATATTTTTGTTGCACTATGTCGCCGAAATATCTTGTCACGGCTGTATTTTCTTCTTTTTAAAACGAGAATAATACAATTTACTATTATATTATTATGCTCGGAGGTAAAATAGTGATTTTTATAATAATTTAGTAATATATTAGTAACCTCGCTTCCTAAAGAAATTTAAATCAAAAAGAAACTAACGATGTCTAACGCATCGTTAGCTTCCTGGCTATTGAAAAAATAATTAATTTATCTAACCAACATCTATTAACCTCCAGCACTGCAACATTATAATGTTAATCTTATTCCCACATTAGCTTTACAGCTAAGACATACTTATGTAATAGGTGTCAAGAGAATCTAAAGTTACAATTGAAGTAATTAAATCAGTTAGCTACGTAGTTACGTACACACATATTCTGTCATACCGATCCATTTCCCTATTTGAAGTAAAATTCACATCAAGCACGCGTTAACTCTTTATAACTACGTCAACCGATAATATTACCAATACCTACTCGGGGCCGCCATAAACTATGCTGGCTGAGGCCCTTGGGCACACATGCATTTGTGGCCTTTGGGCACACAAGAATTTGAAATCCTCCTCTTTTTATTTTTTTTATGGATATCACTTTTAATGCACATAATTCACAAATTACCTACTCGGTTATTCTTGTAATACTGTTGTACGCAAATATTTTTTTATTCCCTTAAGCTGCGAAAATGATCGCTCTTCACTACTGCACCCAAGCCTGCGTACGCCCATGGGCCCTAGTTTCTTTTTTTCCCCAGGGCCCTTTGTCACCTAGCTACGCCACTGGATAGATAAAATTAAAATTGGTATTATAATGTAGGTAGCAATCAACATTAACCTGATTTGTTCATCTCATTTCTAAAGTTAATAAAACCTACTCACATCTAAATACATTTCTAAAAGGGGTTTATCAATACGCAGGCTCTTGGCGTAAAGTTTATTACCTAAGTATAGATTTCGTATACAAAGTAAATCGTTGGCGTTGATTTTCTACAAATTCTTACCCGTGAGAAAAATTTAGTCGCAAACAATTTGCAGTAGGTAGGTACCTAGACAGTAACTTACGTTATAATTTAGATTGAACAAAATGGTTTCAAATGCTACAAGGTTAATCGGATTGAAATTGATTCAATTAAAATCATCAGCGGCTATCAGGAACAATATTCGCATTGCCTCAGCGGCAATAAAACCAGTTCGCACCACATCAATGCTTTAGTTTGGTTTCCGCGAGAACAAAATGAACAAATAATATTACTCTAGCTCAGTGGCGGACTAACCGGGTGGCGGAAGGGGCGGCCCGCCCCGGGCCTCTGGTCCTAGGGGGCCTCATATTATCTACAAGTTCCTGTTATCATCCTATAACAAACAGTGGACCCCCAAGCAACACTGCTCGTATCCCCCTACTAGGGACCTCGTACAGCTCTGCCACCCCAAGCCTAAAACAGGCTTAGCCCGTCACCGCTCTGGCTACAGTAACTTGATATCCTTGCCCAAGGGTTTGGATACATATACTTATGTAGCTATCCTAATATTCTTATAAGCATGATATTACCTTTTTTTGTTCACTTGCTGAACTTGCTAAGTTGCTCTTGCAGTTATGTATCTATGTGAAAATCCGATTTTTAAAAACAACAATCACCTACCCCATAGGTACTTAGAAATTAAAATAACATTGAACTGCTACATTTTTGAAAGATTTATCTATGTACTCATACCTACCAAGATACCCTATCGGTTATCAGCCGCAGATTGACATTGATTTATTTCAATGGTATTAGAAGATAGATAGGTTTTTTTTTTCCAAAGTTCTAGTGTTTGTTTTAAGAAAATTAAAATTTGGGTGAGTTTGTAAAAGTAAAACTTTTACGAAATGAAATTGTTGAGAACTTTGATTTCCTGCGATAGATAGATAGGTTAGATATTTACACTAAAATAATGTAATATTATTACCCATATATTTATCTAAGTATACCGAAATACAATATAGGTACATATCGCTTTACATCTAACAAATTATTACAATCATCATTTGTGTTTAAAAAATAAATTTATACAATCACATTTATAATCTGAGCTTTGCAAAATAAATCCATGTTTAAGCGCAACCCCAAAACATCTTTATAACAAAAGCACAAAGGTTGCAATTTCTTAAACTCGGCTCACAAGACTATTTTGGATCTGTTAAATCGAATAAAAAAACATCATAGAATATTAAGACGATTACAATCCCATCCTTGTTCAATATTATGATAACGAAAGGCTAAGCACGCAAAAACATACGGAAGGTCAGACTGACTGGCTTCTATTGCCATCGTTACTGACTGATCATTATGTGTGTATATTGTAAATTCGTGTGCAATTACAACTATTGATCATAAACACTGATTAAGTTTATAGATATGTGTTTTGTCCGGTATAAGACTCAGCAATATTTTTGTTCATACAATTGATTTTTGTTACGGGCATTTGATGATAAAAAGTTATGTAAGCTATAAATTATCTTTAAAAGTCTTCAGATCGGGTAGCTGCAATAAATAAAATATGCAAATAATGCATTATAAGCGAACCAAGGCATCTATAATATGTAGGTATCTCATGTGCGTGCATATTAAAAAAATAATATATACCTACTAGGCTAGCCTAGATATTTACATAATAATATACTAAAACATCATTACTATGTATATAAACAAATTCTATTCCAAACATTATTACTGCCTTCTCTGTGTAGTTCACATATACCTACCAGTATTACAGATTACTGCTTATTAGTTGTTAGAGCTTTTTGGTTTGTTCGCCTTAAAGCAATTAGCCAACAAATTGGGTGTGTCTAAAAAAATTCATTCCGTACCGATTCCAGCAGGTTTTCCAAACTTATTAATATTTATCCAAGGTTTTTTCACCGGGTAGCGATTGTACCAAAAGCCGCTTGCGTTGCAACACGTTCGGAGTATCGTTTGCCAACACGCCAAAATCGCCATTTCGTGAATGCAATCAATATCTACGTATGTATCTGTGGTAGTGGTGCAACGAAAACTAAACGTTCCGTGAAAAGCAATCAATCTAACTCGCAGTTTTATTGTTAATTATAAAAAATTCAGTACCTAAGTACTACTGTGGACACTTTGATAAATGTAGGTTGGTATATCTCCAACTTTCATGCCTTTGGGTTCGGCTCATGAAATTGTTTCATAAATTGACGCAGCTATATTAGAACTATTCTTTTTTTATATAAATTACACAAGGAATATCTAGGTAAACAGGTAACGATTTTATTTTATTTTATTAAACAACATTAACTAGAATTACACAGTATTGCTGTTTGATGAAGTAAGCAGCTGAGTATATGTGTTTAATTTTAGATTATAATTCACCTACATACGATAAAATGAATGACATGTAAGTAATATGAAAAATATTTATTTGTACTAAATATAAACCGCAAACGTTAACGATATTTTAATTAATGAACACTTATCTACTCCAATCTAGCACAATTAATGTGTGTTAACATTAATAAAATAAACCTAATCCTTTGTATTCAAAAAAATCTTGACCATACTCGCTTCAATTAAATTGAAACTTTTCATTATAGATAGGTAACTAATTTAGTATTAACTAGCTGTGCCAGCGGTGTCACCCGCGTTTATGGTTAATATTATAAAGACTATTTCCGTCATACATGATTTCTATGTAACTTTCACCATTAAGGCTGCACACGCGACGGAAGCTTAAAAAATGGAGTAACTTCTCCCGTTTTCCTAACATTTCCCTTCACTACTCTGCTCCTATTGATTGTAACGTGATGAAAAGTATACTATAACCTGCCCAGGAGTATGAAGAATAATTGTACCAAGTTTCGTTAAAATCCGTCGAGTAGTTTTTGTTTCTATAAGGAACATACAGACAGACAGACAGACAGACAGACAGACAGACAGACAGACAGACAGACAGACAGACCGACAGACAGACAGACAGACAGACAAAAATTTTACTGATTGCATTTTTGGCATCAGTATCGATCACTAATCACCCCCTGATAGTTATTTTGAAAATATATTTCATGTACAGAATTGACCTCTCTACAGATTTATTATAAGTATAGATAAACAAGTGCTCGCTAATAATAAATTGGAGTTCAGCGTTATGCTTATATAGCTATATTTACCTATGATTTACCTACCTACGGTTTTAGAAGTCTAGATAAAATATCAGTCTAAATATCACTTACTTATGTTATCACGGAAATGCATGGATGTATGAACGCATGGACCTACATGGTTGGTAAATATAACGACCTAATATAGTTTATACCAATCTCGTCGTAGATCATAAATAATAATGTGCAATTCCTTTGTCATTGTTTATCATGCCTACCTCTTTACATATATTAAGTAATCCTACAAACTAAGTTTAAACCTAGCTACAGGAAATGAACTTAGCAATACCTACGAAATCTTCAGAAAAGAAAGATTGCTTCGTCAGAGCATGATCTCGTCACTCATTAAGGCCTCTTACGAGGCAAAAACTTCCCATCCCATGAACCTGAAGTCAATGACCCACGTCAGATTTTTTGCCATGACGTAAGCACTAAGAAGCACGGACATTATTTTATGTTTCATTCGCACCAATACTTCGCCGATGCTGCAATGTTTGTAATACCTATTAAGGTAGGTAGGTACACAGACACGATGTTTAACGAGAGCGCTTAATTTCATTTAGGTGATTTGTAAATGCGAATATCGTCAAAATTTTATAAATATCTGCATTTAAGTAAGCTCGACTGATATCGACAAGCATTGAGAAACGTCAAAAGATTATCTAATAAAATTTAAATAAGTAGATTTGGCAGAGAATAATATTATACTGTTAAATTAAATAATTGAATGTTTTCGTGAAACGGATGTCTATAAATATCTGTGCATAGGTATCTAATAATTTAAAAAATCCAAATAATAAAATGATATCATACTTTTTTTTTCTAAATAAAATATAACTTTGGTGGTTAGGTAGGTAGACCCTTACCTATCCTGTGGAATGCGACAAGTTGTTTTTTGGGCCTTCAACTCAAATTAGGGAGTAACTTAATATATGCTAAAATTATTTTAAATCCAAACGGGCACAGATTAACGACACAGTAACTTTAAATTAATATCACAAAAATTATAATGTATGTAAGTAAGTATAACCAGGGCATTGTATACCTTTTGTATGTTAAATTAGTTCAAATTGTTTCTGTTTGTAAAAGTGTTTTAAAGTTGCAACCAATTAGCCCTAAACGTCCAATAGACAGTCTTGCAACAGAAGCAAAGGTTATTTAACCAGAAGTTAACTAGGTACGTTTAGTAACAAATGGGATAGGATGTAAGCAAGTGAAAACGGACGTTTCCACACTTAAAAGCAGTAGGTACGCTGCTCGAGGTAGTAGATTAATAGATAGGTATTACCTATTTCTTCTTGTAGTTGTAGTCCGTAAATTCTGCTAAATTGTACTTTTCTATTTAAATTTCATTTAGGTAATTAAAATTCGTTTTAAATTGAGAAGAGATCAACAACTGTGGAAGTATAGTCGGCATAATTTGACTCTCCTTTGTTTACAAGATATTTTCATACAAATCAGGACTTATCTTTAACGAAAAAAAAAAGATAACTGTAGGCTAACTTTGTGTCCTCGTATTCCAATATTACTCTGTACAAATTTTACTCAACATTTTAGTTACTAGAGTTGCGTCGGTATTCGGTAACAACCGAAAAGTCAATTTTCAGAACGTCCTTGGCAGTGGTTTAGCGACTACCTCCAACCGCAAAACCTATTTCACCCCCAACACTCACCTTCGACATATCGTCTTCGGTGGATAGCACTCCAAGTCACTCCGTCCTTTTACACTTCCATATCGTACAACTCCATTAAATTAGAACGTTTTGATTCTCGGTAGCACTGTTTAAGCGCGGTGATACTCGTGTCGCATTTTCAAGACGCGGTATCGCGACGAAGGCCCGATCAATACTGTTGGTGTTACCGGCGGATAAGGAAAAAATACCGAGTACAGCGTTACGCGTGCGCGCGCAAACTGTTGTTGAGTGACACGGCACACGGCGCATGTGCACAGGGTAAAGAGAATAACAGTGAAGTAACCGCTTGCATACCTACCCCTTACAGTGCACAAACCGTACACTAAATATACAGACATTTTGCCTGTTTCATAAAGGGACTTCCAAACCTACACAGCGAAATTTCGGAAATGTTAACACTACTTTTAGCTGCGCCTTTAAGTTTCTTCTTGGCGGTTTGTTCTATTTTTAAAGGGAAATTTATTTTAGCATGATCCTGATGCTCTCCCTCACCACTAAGCTCTAATGCAGTGGTTCCTAACCTTTTTAGTATCATTTCATTACCCTTAAGACCTGGGAAAACTGAATTAGCCCCCCTCCCCCCCATGCGGAAGACGCCACATCCGTCACATCCACCATCGCCTGCCTGCTTAAAATTAAAAATAGACTAAACAGCTCGAAAGAGATCCTACGTGCGTTAGGTACTTACTTATTAAGCGGCAATCTATCATTTTTAATTTTTACTATTTAGCTAGGTATTTTAATAGATTAAGTCTTAATTATTACCACTAGAGAATAGCTGATTTACCCCCGCGGGGGTGATTACCCCTAGGTTCGGAATCACTGCTCTAATATGTCTCCTCATAGATTTTGAAAATCCATAAGCACGTGTTCGAATTTGAACTGACCGCCCCTATAGGTACATAATTCTTCTATCAACATGTATTGAACTGCGTGTCTTGAACACTGTGTAATGTTTATAATTAGACAAGATTTGCCTCACTGTAGTTCTTTGTTGCATATGTGGGGCGGATGGCCGGCTCGGGCTCCACATCCACAACCACAGGACGATGCCGGCGGCAACACGAGCCCCGAGCCGTGAGCCGCGAGGCCACCGACGTTAGCGTTAATTGTAAGGTAATGACAGGAGATTACATTGCGCCGTTTATTCCACAATGGGTGACGATAATGCAATGTAAACCGGCGCGCCGAAACAAATAGCCTGATTGCATACTTACAGACATTACGCTACGTTATGTTAGCAGTTTCAATCAACGCGATAAGTATAGGTGGTATAGGTGCATATCATTTAATATGAATAGGTAATCGTATACTTACAACAGCTCAAAGTCGCACGCATTTAGAAAATGTTTGTTATTTATGTTAATTTGTTCCTGTAGCGAATTTGAAAACAAGTCAGCGGTAGGTAAACTAAATCATTTTAATTTTTTTTTTTTTTAAAGACAAGAGTAGGCGTAGAATTGTATGTAGTTAAAGTAAAATTGTGTTAAGGCCTTTTTTATCATTGACATAGCAATGTCGATGATTTAAGTAACAATTGTACTACAATGTTATTCATTTGATTTTTTGTATTTATTAACAATCTTGCAATCCTCAACAGAGATTATTCGATTGGATGGCCGAATTTAAATAACGTAGCAACCGTACCGTACCGTAAAAGTACCTTGATTTTAAACGATTTTATTCGTAAATATCTATCTACAATGGAGATAACTTTAAATATGTAGTTATTAACTTAGAACAGAAAAATACATACATACATACAAATCAGCATGCATAAGAAGGTGTAAGCTGAGTCTAAGGAGTACATAATGTGCTCCTTTATCCACATTTAGCCAAAATGCAGAGTTTTAGATGGAAAATTGTCAAAAGTAGTGACAAGTGGAAAGCTCGTCGCCTACATAATCACAAACTCAAAGCTAATACACCATTAGTCGCCTTTTCCGATTTGCATATTTTTTTATGGCAATTGAAAAGGATTGATTTCCTCTAAAAGAAATTTCTAAACGGATATATGTACTGTCAGATAACTGTCACTGTCAAACTCTAGTAAAATGACAATAGTCTGGAATCGGTGAATTCGGTGACGAAGGAAGTGATAGTAAACAAAATTATTTTCTTTCTTTCTGTAACTCTATATATATTAAGTATTCAATAGAATTCCAAGCACAGAAAAGACGTTGATCAATATAGCATAATAATGACAACAACGTTGACCATTCAAGATATCTTGCCTTATGGCAATAAATCCAGTAATAAGAAAGTGGATATGGATGCAGTCTTACCATTTGTAATTTTACCACTTTTACTACTAGTAGCCACTTTATCTCGTACGGTAACTATTATAATTATGGTGGTGATTGGTATGGGAGCTTTGTATGTGCTCTCACGACCACGTCAGAAAAACAGGTAAAAGAAAATTAGTGAAATAGTAACCTTAGTTTAACACCTACACAAATTATGTCAAGTGTGTTTCATATGTGTGGTAATCATTGAATTTTATCCATGATATTTCTATTTTAGTATCTAGTTGATTATTATTATATTCTACAACAGTTTGTTATTGAACTAAGAAACCTAATTAATTAATAATGTTATACAATTAGTGAACCTTTCATAGATTTTAAAACAGTATTTACTTTTCTTTAGATCCCCTTTCTTTTACTCATGGACGATATCTTCAGGAGTGTGTATGTTCCTGGTGTTTGAATTAGGAGTGCTCAGGTTACTGGAGATAACCCAGCTTGAAAACTTTGTGTTTCTCCTTCTGCTAGCCTGCACATGTTATTTTTTCTACAAAATGAAAGCTGTTGCGGACTTTGAACTCGCTACTGGCTCATCTAAAGGAAAGGAATATAGGTAAAAATTACAAAAAGCCTGTTACTCTCATATTTAACTATTTTATCAATTCTATTTTTAAAAACTGAATACAATTTATTTTGCAGTCCTGTTTTAACTTCAGATTCTCACTACTGTCAAGTTTGCCAAATAGAAGTGAATGAAAGGTTCTTCCATTCCATTTGGTAAGTGTATTTCTGTTACTATAGAATGCATGTAACATAGTTAACAATAAAAATGCATGATCACAATGATCAATCTTTAATAGTTTATATTAGAACTTACCTTTCCATAACTTTTTCAGGAATTATTATTTGTATACTTGCATATTTATTTCAGGTGGGATTGCTGTGTGCTTCGGCCTAACTATATATATTTTTTGGCCGGGCAAGTTTTTGCATTTGGCACTCTCTTATTTGGTATAAACCTAGGTCTTACAACAGTGTGTCAGCCTTTCGTTTTATATGGCATGATATTGATGCCAGAAGACTGTGAAGATGTCTACTATGAATTTGAGTAAGATTTTATTATTATTACTTTTTAAAGCATCAAGAATACATATTGTTACCTTAACATCCTCCTTAATTCATGGATTTTCTTTTTTTTCTCCTGACACCCATTCCCTAGTTCAAACTAAGCTTATGCTTGTACTATGGATACTAGGCGTACGGATATACTACCATGACTTAAGTACAAATGTCCATTGTTTATCAAACAAACAATTTGCCTCCAACGGGATTCGAACCCGCGAGCCTTGGTTTCGTGGCCATGGTCTCTGACCACTCGCCCAACGGGCTAGTCAATCATGTCATGTGAATCATGACAAAGTCATGTGTTTACATTATGTAGATCATGGATTTAGTCATCATTAGTGTAGTAAATCAATATATTTCTTATACATATTTTATACTAAAAACAGACATGATACTACTTCTTTCCTTTAATTACCTAAAATAATTTAATAATAAATAGGTTAAATTATATGTTTTGATATTTTTTGTGATATAAAATGTTCCTAATATGTATATGATTTTATTCCAGACTATCAATATGTTTTGTGGCATGTGTGTATGGAGCTGGCTACTTGTTCGTTATAACTCTCGTCCTGCTTCAACAAATGCTAGTTTACATTCCAAAATACAGTGGTAAGATCAGTTTTGCATTTATAACTCTTTTGAGGCAAGTATTTTTTTTGCAACATTTTGAAAATGTAACTCATAAATCATAAAATTTTGCGAAATGTAAAATGTATCTTGCAGATCAGCCAGTTTTTTCATATATAGTTTTATTCTAAACTAGCTGTGCCAGCGGTGTCACCCGCGTTTATGGTTAATATTATAAAGACTATTACCGTCATACATGATTTCTAGGTAACTTTAACCATTAAGGCTGCACACGCGACGGAAGCTTAAAAAATGGAGTAACTTCTCCCGTTTTCCCAACATTTCCCTTCAATACTCTGCTCCTATTGATTGTAGCGTGATGAAAAGTATACTATAACCTGCCCAGAAGTATGAAGAATAATTGTACCAAGTTTCGTTAAAATCCGTCGAGTAGTTTTTGTTTCTATAAGGAACATACAGACAGACAGACAGACAGACAGACAGACAGACAGACAGACAGACAGACAGACCGACAGACAGACAAAAATTTTACTGATTGCATTTTTGGCATCAGTATCGATCACTAATCACCCCCTGATAGTTATTTTGAAAATATATTTCATGTACAGAATTGACCTCTCTACAGATTTATTATAAGTATAGATATACCTACTGATTGTGGTGAATAGAGTATTCATTCATATAAAGTTATTTCAATTACAACTTCTACACTTATGTAAAACTGGTCATGAATTGTATTTCTTTTCTAATTGTTACTTCCTTACACTTGCTTAATAGACTCCTGAATTTATACATTTTGTGACTTTCAGAACCTCAATGGAGGAGACTTGTGAATGTGCTCACTGTGTGAAATTAATAAATAGCTGTTGATGAGTTGATAATTTTACATCAAATGGAGCTATGCATGTAAGAACCAAGGAATGCATGTAATTGGAAGAAATGTATTAATGTTAGTTATATTTTGAACTAATACTATAAAAGTAGACACCTACTTAGACTCTGTATTAGATTTTTTTTTTTTAATAGAACAATGAATTAGGTATATAATATATTCAGTTTGGCGTTTTCAAAATAAACTGCTTACAAATTTTTCAAAAAGGTAAATTTTTGGAGTAAATAGTGCTAGGATACAATTTCTGTCATTTAGCTTCTACTTTTTTTCTTTTTTTTGAGTGATTATAGTAATTTGTATCGCCTTGAAATGTTCCTGAGCTTTTATATTTACAACAAGACATGCTGTTAGTCTTAAAATATGATCAGGAATCTTAGAGTTGTACTTAGGTGCATGCAATACCTATACTTTTAACTTACCTAGATATTATAGGTCATTATAATCCAGTAGAATTCACATTCCTTTTTTCTTGAACTAAGTAAGACTTGTCATATTAACTTACCTTTTCTGAATATTTTATTAGTCTTAAGGATTTGCATAACTTCAATACACTGGTTGAAAATTATAGAATAAGCAAATGATTTTTTTAAAACTCACTAAATAACTAAACTTCACTCTACTTCCCATTTTCATGCTTTAATTAAATAATGATTAGGCCCCTTTATAATTTTTCCTAATTTATTTTAGCTGTTGTGATTGATGATACTAACTAACTAAACTTCATTAGGAGTATGAGATATCCTTACTGTAAATAATTATAAAGCCTGCACTTATTCCAAATAATAACAAAGCATCGTGTATATTTCTAGTCAGAATACTTATTACTAAAACTAATTTAAATTTCCTTAACAAAATTTATAAAATCTTGAAGTTGATTTGTCATTTATTTTTATTGTATCAACTGGTTTGATTTTTTATTTAGGTAGGTACTATTAATTTTTTAAGTACTTATTTACTCTTGTTAAGTCCAGTAATAATATGTTTAATGAAATTTAAATAAAATACAAAAAAAAATACTCCAATATTTATAACGTCGAGAATTTGTACCAAAAATACTTTGTCTTATTTAGACTTTTAATGGTTTCTCACTTTAATTATCATTAGTCATAAAGTCCTTTTAGTTGATATTGTATAAAGTAAAAATTACAATTGTTTGTATGATAGAGTGAACTTGAAAGTAGTCAGCAGCACAATGTTAATACCAAAAGCATACCTAACTAATTCAGTTGATGTTAAAGGTCAGGGCCACTGTATTGTTAATTAATCTGCAGATTGTATTAAAAATATTGATATTTTTATTAAATTTTTGTTTAAATTAGCGCATTTACAAGGTTGTTTTCGACATAATCATTAGGTATGTTTAAATTTATATAAATAAAAAATACAAATGTCCTATCGTCGTCGTAGCACCTATCAAATTCTGGCGTAAAAATGCAATTAGAATTGGAATGCTAGCATTCCTTAAATAATGGAGGAATGCACAGTGCCTTTATGGAATTTGGCAGGCGTAACATCAACCTGTTAAAATAATAAAGTGTATAGGGGACGTGCACGAACTATACGAGGCAGCACTAAATCAACAAAAGAGACACTGCGGACAGTAAAGGAAGCTTATCAGATCTGCCATCGTAATGTGAATAATATAAACAAAACTACATCATAAATTGCATTATTTTTTATATGATAAAAATTATCAATAACGCTCGACAGCGTAGCCAAAATATGTGTAAAGGTCAAAAGTTCTTAGAGGTGGGCCATGTTTTGGAAGTTGAAGAGTAAATAAACGAAGTAAATGAGGCCTTTCGAACTGGAAATATTGTCGCACAAACTAAAATATCTAATGTTTACGACGTGAATATACTTAATGGCAGAATATGTGTTTTTACGGCATTTATCTATTTTTGGCCTTTTTCACATAACCATGGCATGAGAATGCTATTCCTTGGAAAGTAATAAAAATTTTACTCCAGACGATTTTTTAAGCATTGGTGCATCCGGAATGATAAAAATAAGTGCGGTGGCAGCTCATTAACAAGGACACGCGCCTCATACACAAGGGGTGCGGTTTCAGACGCGGACACGTACCTCTGGATTTTTCAAATCTATGAACATATTTAAACCACTAACTCGACGTTGAGGTATAAAATCGTGATGAAACCTGCACATACACTATATAAAGGTTAAGGAGTTCAGATCGGCACTCGCTTCGATGTAATAACCAAACTCGCTAAATCCTGAATCATGGTCTAAGCACGGGATATAAAGCTAGGGAAATGGTGATTGGTGCATCCAGAAACATAACAATACCTACATCATAACTAACTAGAATAATAAATTTCACTATTAGAACTAATTCTGTTTACTTGATAAAAAAGTCAATCTCAAGTATTCATGGCGTACAAAGTTCCCATTGACGGCACCAGTTGGCAGCACCGTCGTCGTGCACGTCTCCTATACCTAATAAAATGCGGCGAAAACATATTCCAACAATTTTGAACAGATTGTTTGTTATATGCCCGGATAATGGATGTCGGAATTGTGCTTATTATCGGATTGCATGTGCCGCATGTGGTGCAATGGTCGAGACTTCGCTAGGGAGCAGATTCGACACTCGCGCAGCTATGCCACAGATTTAGGTGTGACTTAATAAATCAGGGTTAATCCTGTTACAAGAATAACTCACAAGTTTTCATTCATTTCATACAGACAAATATCCGTTTCATTTCTTATTTTGATTAATGAAAGGGGTAGAAGCAAATATTTTACGGTACCTACACATTTAAGACTGACTTCTACATCTGTACCATTGTATTTTATTTTCGAGAAATTTGATATTTTAGAAACGCGAGCATTTTTAGATGAAATATGTATATATTGTTATTATGTTTAAAAATTAAGCGAACCATTACTTTTAGAACTAACAATGTATTTGCTTTTAGAGTAAAGTAACAAAACGCTTCACTAGATCACTACAGAATGACTTTGGAAGGAATTATAAAGATCACCAATTATTCTATTAAACTAATGGTATATTGGATTTTAGGTATGTATGGGATAATAATATACTTTTATTTAATAGAGAAATTCAAAATTAATAACATTTACATATTAAGTACTATCTTCTATACTCACCCAATAAACTTGTACTGGTGATTTATAAAAAACATAGGTACCATAAAGTGTTAATCTGTAGATAAGTACTTAGTCAGCATTATTAAGTCGAGAGGATTACATAAACTATCTACTTATTATTTTTTTATATTACTTAAAATTTTATCTTAGCCGCTGTGCCGCGTCTTTAGCGATGACAGGCGATGAGGGAGAAGTATCCTTCATATAAAATATCTTTAGCAATATTTCTATTTATAGAATTGAAATGGAAAAATAAGTACTCAGTGGTTTACTAATGTAAGGCGGTCATCATGACTGTAGAATACCTACCTGCTTTGTTCGAAATAATGTAAATACTAGTTACTACTAAGATCATTATGCATCTAATTGTCTTATACAGATATATTTTTTTAAAGAATAATTAATATTTATTTTGACAAGGTCGATGGCGCATTCGGTAGTGACCCTGCCCCATGCGCCAAGAGTTGTGGGTTCGATCCCCACCCAGGACAAATATTCGTATGATGAATATCCAATATTTAAGTATATATTTGTAATACCGCTGTTGTTTCTGATATCCGTCACACAAGTGCTTAAGCTACTTACCTCGGAGTCAGATCAATGTATGTGATGTAGTCTGATATTTATTAGTCTGATATTTATTTATTTATTAACCAATAACGTGACAGGATATCGCGCCATTTTTGAAATTTGATAGATACTTCTTACGCATTTCCTTGTGGGTGAAGAAAGTAAGCGATTTTGTAAAGTCGCAGGTGAAGACTGAATTGTTGATAGCGACTTTAATAAGGTTTTAAGCCAGACAGGGATGGCCAAGGGTTCTAATTGTCAACCATGCCTACTACATCAACGGGGGGAAACGTTTCGCGCCGCGCAGCTACCTAAGGAGAGGCACAGCGGTTCCGGTTCCGGTCTTTTTTTAACATAAAATCAAGCCCATAATCCCCGAAGGGGTATGCCCCTTCAACCACATTCAGCCAAAAATAAAGCCGGGCTGGGTTAGATGGAAAATTGTGAAAAAGCAATGACAAGCGGCTAACCTGTCGCCTACACAATCACACACCCAAACGATATACCATTATTCGCCTTTTACGACATGCTAGGCAAGAACCACAGTTGGCATATTCTTTTTAAGTCCCAGACCAACACGGGACAGTGGGCTGGGTTGGATGGAAAGCTGTGAATAAGGAGTGACAAGTGGCTAGCTCGTCGCCAACTCAGACAACATACCCGAAAGCCCGTAAACCATTAGTCGCCTTTTACGACATGCTAGGCAAGAACCACAGTTGGCACATTCTTTTTTTTTTGTCCCAGATCAACATGGGCCAAGTCCCAGACCAACATGGGACAGACTTTTTTAAATTACATAAATGTCCTTTTAATTTTATTTGGAATAAGAAAAACATATCACTTTGGGATGTATTTATTTGTGTTAGACTTTTAATTTATATACATATTAATTATAATAAGAACTACACATTATAATGGTCAAAGGCACAGAATAATCTTATGTTGTACCGTAATTTTATGTTGTGTGCCAACAACACATTTTAAGCGATCGCGTCAAATTCGCCAAAAGTTGGTATTGCTTGTCTATCCGAATGTATCATTAAGTTTCCGTCAAAATATTTTTGTTTAGTGGTCTATAGATAATTATTAGGAATATTTTGTGTTGTATCGGAAAGGCGCTATGAGGCACCTATGCTTCGTACAAACTTCCTACAAGTTACGATCCGTTTGCCACCTTAACTTGGAATTAATTGTAGGTAAATAGTAAATTTCTGAATGAAGATTAAGTAGATATGTTTTATATTTTAAACAACACTTACTAATCTACTTCAGTAATCTCTGTTAGGATTATGAATAAAACCAGATTTTAAAATCTAATAACTACTAATCCTAGATAAAGTAAACGCTTTTGTAAAATTTGTTTGTAGTATTTGGTTGGCATTGCGTCATAGCATCATAAAAATATTAAGTGAGTGATAACACATTATAACATCACATTATTGTACCTACATACTTAGGTACCTACTACTGAACTCTACACACAAATCTAATATTAGCATTCGGATCGGATTGTTTTTATATACATCTGGTGATAAATAAAATGAAATAAAACTCCAAAGTACTACATATTTATCTACTCACTTGAAACATGTTTAATTAAATACTGAAATACACTACATAGTAGTTTTATTTTACGATTACATAAAATAACAACTATTATACGAGGATCTATTTTCAAAATTTTTCTTTTACTTGGCAAACCTACAGGTATTTTGTCGATGTAAGATCAGTTTAAGTATAAAAAAGATCAGACTGAAGGCATTTTTCCGGACGGCAATAAACCGCTGACATAAGTATAGGCACATTACACTTGCTTAGTACTTGTCTTAATATCTAAGTGATAATACTACCTACATATATAGGTACACGTTCTACCTACCTACCTAAGTAGGTATATCTAAATAATATATAATTTAAATTTGGGCCAAATATTTCACAGGCTCATTGTACCTACAAAGTGAGGTTGATACCTAATTGTTTGACATGCCTTCAATTACTTCTGGCAAAAGAAGTTTATATACCCTGACTAGTAAAAAAGTTTGGCTACCCGTAAGTAGGTATGTACCTACTTACATAAAAATATTTGAGGGTGCGCACTTTCTTGTGTTTATAAGTAAAATGGACATGGCCATATCTCTATTAAAACAGTAGGTAATACGAACCTGGTAGCGGATTAAGCTAAGAAAGAGATGGATGATGTAAGTACAATGAAATACGATGGTCCATCGCCGGTATCGATTGAAAAACATTGTCGCTCTAGCAAATAATCACAATCTGCCTTATGAACCCACTTGGACATACAGTTCGCACCATAATCGATTGAGGCAAAGGACGACCCAAACCTCGCGATACACTCGTGCGAATATCTGCTGCGTCTATGATAAGCACGATGTGGACACTGGCTACAGAATTAGAAACTATAAAGTACCTACTTACCACCTTCTATAGAAAATTATACAATGTAAAAAAAAATATGCCTGGTACTTAGCCGCTTGCTATATTTAGTTAGCTGCACATTTGGCAACGCATTTGTTAACACAAGTGTTATTTACAAATGTCTTTATGCTCCGGTAACCGCTTATACACAGGTTGTATGCTTATTCACCTCCTTTTTGTAGTATCGTTAAAAAGTATGGTGTGAGGCATCAGCTTTACAGTAACAATATAATACCTTTATGTAAACCTATTACATATAAATTGTATAAATGTATAATATAATCTAATCATCGGGGGGAGTATAATCAGGTACGACCAATAAAACCTTTTGTCTCCATCTTGCTTTGCGAGCTTCTTGTACCCTTTTTAACGCATTCAAAGCTGGTAGAGTTCTCCAACAGGTGAATATTTTAAACGTTACGTTGCTGGAATAAATATAGTAGTAGGTATCAGCAAACTTATGTTAACAACTTACTCAAATAATCACAGCTGAACTATTACGTTATTATTAATATTCACACAAACTACAGGCTATTGTCATCTAATCACGCCATAGGTAAGTAAGAATGCCGTTCAATATACACCACCTATAACCCCTTATATAGGTAGACAGTGACCCGCCCGGGCTTCGGAAGATAAACAAAATAATATAAAAATTTAAGTAAGTAACTAGGTAGGTACTGTATAAACCTTCCTCTTGAATCACTCTAGGTATCTATTGGTAAAAACATCAACATCACTTGCGTAGTTTAAAAGATCTTAGCGAACAGACTGATGCGGCGACTTTGTTTATTACTGTGTAAAGATAAGTAGGTAGGTACATATTTAATTTCCTATATAGGTACCTATATGAGGGGTATAAGGTCCCTTTTAAGGTTACATTATTTTAACTGCACGTTTGCTATTAATTTATTCGTAACATTTTTTATGCTAGTAGGTACCGCTTTAGCTTATCTACTAAGTATACTACATAAATATAGGATAAGTGTAAACAGTAACCTGTTGTAATAAAGAACCGCCTTTTGCCATTTCATCTCATTTTCCTGTCGTATAACATCCAAAGCTTCGCGGAATTTCCTAAAAACTAATTGGGTAACGTACAAGTCATAGTAATCATCTGCTACTTGCTTCTTTATCACGTAACTACGGACATTCTGAAACAATTTAAAATAACGTGAATGGTAGGTTAGGCTATTGCTAGTAAAAGGGTGCCGATAAAAAAATATTCCACACTGACTGGACTCACCTGTTTAAAACCATTAAAACATTTTCCAAGCAGTTTTTTCCTATAGAAATCTTCAGCCAAGTAATGTCTTTCAAACCACATATCCTCAGTGTACCACATCCAGTTTAAAAATACGTTCTTCTTAAGTTGGAAGTCGTAATGTAATTTCGCCTTGATCATATTGTCGCGTTTCATTTGTATTAGTATCCTAAATGGCCGTATTCCATATTTGGCCGTCAAAGTTTTTTCATAATGCAAATCAGCCATCACTATAAGCGCCCTCAGCCTCGCAGCGTATTGTTTCTTTCTTATGGTTTCAACTTTCTCCTTTCTTCTTTTCTCGCGAAGTTCCTTAATTCTTTGAAGTTTTTCTTCTTTATCCATTTCAGCTTTAGCTAACTCTGCCTTTATTGAGAATAAAAAAAAGTCGATAATAACGAATTAGGGTACCTACGGACAATTTAATAGGTAATAGGTACTTTGTCTGGGAATCGAGTGACGTACCTATTGGGTTGATTCTACTCAAACTTGGTGCGGGAGACCGTATAAGACTGAGCCGACGCTTTACGAAAGGAAATTATAGAAAAGCTAGGACGTAAATAGCTACGGTAGAATTAAGAAAACGCCTATTTACATCACAAAAGTATCTATGTAACTTTTATTATTTAACTACATACTTGTTGTTTAAGTCTAATCCGTTCTTCCTCCATCTGTATCCTTCGTTCCCGAATAATCGCGTGTTTCTCTTCGCGCTCCCGGGCCCTTTTTTCCATTCTTTGTAAAAACCTTGGCACTTTTAGACATTGAAGAACAAGCGATGGTTCTGCAATATTTCATTTATTTAGTAAGTACATTATTCCTTATTAGATACCTACCATAGAAATAAAACCAGGGTGGTATTTTGGAAAAAAAACATTGTTATTCATACGTACAAAATTTACTCAAAACTTTTAATTGCTAAGTGCTTTACTTAAAGATATTCTTATGTACTTAAATAAATAAAAAATTAAAATAGAAAAACTTAATTCGGTGATGGGTAACTAGGGCAGTTTCATATCATAATTATTACCAACAATAAACTAATTAACACTGTTCTCTGCTAATTATAAATTAAGGAAAATATCGCACTTTCAGTTATGGCACGATACAATACTCTTTAATTTAGAATATGGTCGAATCCAGGAACGTGCCATAACGGTTGAAGATGTTGGTGGATATTACTTAGTTACACGTGAATGGAAATAAGGGATCCAAATAAGGATATTACGATCTAATATTGCATATTATAATAAGTTGTTGTTTGCTACAATACTCGTAGTAGCTTAGGTACACGTATTACCGACAACTTTAAACATTTTACCCTACCTTCAATCTCATTTAGTTTCAGTTCATTCGTTAAACATTTTATTTTCGGTTTTAATTGTCTATCTATTTCAAAATACGTCCTCCGAACTTGTTCCTTCATCGCGTCCATCGATTGCCGCGACGCTTCTATTATCCTATTATATTTGAGTTCTTCAATCACTCTATTCTGTTCTTCTAATTTAGCCTTTTGGAGTGCTATTATGTGTTTTTGTACTCTATATCTAAAAATAAAAAGATGATAAAATAATGCCTGTAATTTTGAAATTCTTCAAAAATCATCGCATGATTATGAACAATTATTATTTAGGGAGTCTGACACCATACTAATCATTAACAGTGCCAGATCCAGCTAGCACAAGACCCTATGCAAATATTTAATTTTCCTTAAACTTTTAACATACTTCGTATCGCAACTTTAAAACATGGAATTGATGACACATTGCTGCCCTTTCCTTATCGCCGCGTAATATTTGTTACCTATGGTAGGTAATCCGGTACCGTTTATTCGCACAAGGCAACGGTTATATGGCAATAAGGAAACTGGATACACAACATCCATCATACCTGTGTTGATAAGTGTTGTAATCCTGAGCTAGTAATTTAGCTTTATTTATATACTCTGGTGACTGTATTGAATCCATCTTCTTCTTAGATAATTTGTGAATAAAATTGTTTAAAGTTTCCTCCCTTTGTTTAATCATAAATTCTTTATTTTTGGTTACGTATTCCTTCCATTTTAGTATGTACTTTTTTGCTATGAATGTTTGTCTCTCGTTCATTTCTATTCTCATTGGAACGATTTGCAAAGAATCCGCTATATCGCTATTTTCAACCTCATGAGGTACAGTGGTACTTTCGACTTTCGTGTTTTTACAAATTTCTATCTCTTGTGCGTCATTCTTAGATTTCGGTGTGGGATTTTGGGATTCAAGATCATTATTTGATTTCGTAATAGCCATCATTATCAATAATGTTTGTAAATCCTGAACTTGAGCACCCAATCCGTTTTCCGGCTGTTTAATAAATTCTTCGGTTTGATTTATTTTCGGGCTGATGTTTTCATGTCCCGGTGAGCGTTGTGATACCTCTGGTGATTTATATGCAAAGGCACACTCTATTCGGATTTCATTTCTTTTAAATTCTTCTTCAATTTTATCGCAATGTTCACTTCTATCTAATTTGGTTATAAGAGTATTTCTTTTATTTTTATTTTTCAAATTAACATTATTAACAATACTAGGTTTCTCAAATTTCCGTTTGTTATTTATTTTAAATTCACTATCATTACAAAGAACCAATTTAGCCATATCTTCTTGTAAATCTTGCATACATTGATCGGTATCATCATTGAAAATTTTAATATCATTTAACAATAACTCTGTGTCGTAAGCAACAATTTCTGATTTGGGTGTGACTTGTTTGAAGCCATTTTTCACAATGATCTGATTTCTTAGATTGGCATTGCGAAAATCATTTCGCATTTTAACGATTTCTTTATTGATTTTATAACCATCTTTCATTCTTTTAATAGATTTTCTGGGAAATAAGACAAAATATATGACATTATATACTATTAATACCTGTTAAAATGTTATTAGGTAAGTATATAGTTACCTGTGCCAGTTACTATTCTTCAAGAAACTGTGGCTGTGGATGTCTTTAAACTGCAAAATCAAAATAAGTTTCTACGTTTGTTAATGCCCAAACGGCGTGTACCTACCTACTTGAATAAGTTACATACCTACGTACTTAACACACTTACGCTAGCGAGAAACATATTAGACTAAACACTCACCTGTCACTACATAGATATACTTTTATTTGTCTTGGTCTTAAATACCTATATATATGCTACTGTAAAAGCCCGTATATTGGTCAATGTGGTACAGGCTACGCTACCTATTAACGAAAACCTACGCATGCTTTTATATATACGGTCGAATTGAGAACCTCCTCCTTTTTTGAAGTCGGTTTAAAAAGGACTAGGTAGATACTATTGCTGTTTCTGTTTAAATTATGTCTGGGTTCAGAGGTTTAGTTACATAGGAAGTTATCTACACAACGTCATTACCGAATTATTAAAAGCAGTACTTACTTACGTTTTTTCAATTAATAAATAGCTACGTTTCATCTTACAAATCAGGCATAGGCAAAGCCTTTCTTATTAAAGCCCTAGCATATGTACCTAAGGGAAATAGAGAGATTTGGTAGTTACATTGATTTATATTTTAAGATAGATTAACACATTTTATTTAAGCTAGGGAAGTAGCGTGAAGTTTTAGTTAGTTATTTAAGCTACCGCACATTTTAGCAGATTTATTACATATACATTGTGTCGACAATTAATAGACATTTGATAATTGTCCACGATTATTATATCATATTCGTTCTTTTATCAACCCACCTAAATTAATGCACTCTTAAATACGATTTATTTATTTAGCTAGGGTTTGATATGCATATATATAATTCAAAACTATATAATATTCTACCTACGTACTCGGATCATTCAAGCATTTTCTAGCAATACTTATATCTAGATACCAAAATAATGTAAACATGACTTACCATTGTTCTTCTCACTTGCATTCGTAACGTTACGCCTGTAGGGTTATAATCTGGTGAAAGTTTCCGTAGATCCTCATCATGAAATATATTTTTACGCAAGATATCATCCATTTGTAACCGTAACTTACGAGAGCTTTAACAGCTTTTCAAATTTGCCGTTTAATCAATACCCATCGTTGCTACGATTTGGAGCACTACATGCACAATTTTATCGATAGATGTCTTTTCCGTTACATTCTGTAACTGTATCAAGTATTTTATTGTATGGAGAAGTCCATAAAACTTGGTACCTATATCAGTAATTTCATTTGATATGTTTATGACTAATGCTAATAATACTTAACAACTAAGGGCAATGCACGTTACACGTGAAAAAATAAATATACCAAGTTATATGTAGCATGTTACATTAATAATTAGCCTAAAAAAGTACCCAACCTTAATAATACAATTTACATATTATATGTTTTTACTATATGCAGATATATCAACTGGACGGTAGGTCACCTGAAAAATAAGGCCTCAACGTAAAAAGTCTAAAGCCAAATGACACAAAAACCCTAGACGATCAGTCCTTCATTATTATATAAAATCTGAAATTTGCTTTTTGTACGCCCCTAATACAAGTATAAATTACCCGGTATAGCTATTCCCGTTCAAAGCAACCGTGATCCAAACTTCCATACTCAGGAATTTATACCTACCTGTATTAGGGGTTTAGATACACGCAACAATTTTAGGTTTTATAAAATAACGATGGTCTGATCGTTGCAAGCTCTGACTTAAAAAAAAAAATTGGTGGTAATTATGGTACCTTGTTACGAACTAGCGCCGCCCCGGCTCCGCACTGGTGATAAGAATATATTATAAATAAATACAACTAGCTGTCCCGGTCAAGCCGTTTCAGAAAACAAAAAGCCAAATCCCAGAGAGGAAGAGAAAGAAAACATCATCTTTGATAAGTAAATTACGGTTTTTTTGTTATTGTATTTGATTGTATACGTTGTCAGTCAGTAAACACAATAGGTACTTAGTTTTGACCTCTGAGTACTGAAACTAATGGAAATGACTTAACTCTACGAAACAGTGCAGCCCAATTTTGAGTGAGAAACAAATATGGCGCCATTGTGCAGTGTCATTCCACTTTACTTATTTACATACTTTATGTCTCTGAATAATTATTTATGTCGATGTTTTTTAATGTTACAAGTTAGATTATGTTATAATCACAAATTTTATCAATATTGGCACAATACACTGCAAATTCCACTGACATTGACAACTTAAAGGGAGGAATCAAAATGGTGGTAACATCATCAAGTGACGTCATAGAAATACCTAAGTGAAGCCGGCTTACCATTTTGGTTCCTCGCTTTAAGTTGCCAATGTCAGTGAAATTTGCAGTGTATTGTGCCAATATTGATAAAATTTGTGATTATAACATAATCTAACTTGTAACATTCAAAAACATCGTCATAAATAAATTGTTCAGAGACATAGTATGTAAATAAGTAAAGTGAGTGAGTGAATGACACTACACAAAGGCGCTATATTTGTTTCTCACTCAAAATTAGGCAAACTGTTTCGTAGGTAGTTAAGTCATCTCCATTAGTTTCAGTACTCAGAGCAGTCAACCGCGGATAAAATCTAATCAAGAAATCTTTTTATTCAATCAAAACTTCTACATCATCAATATTTGAATAGATGCAATTTTAAATTATGTTACATATTGAACTATTTTACTTCAATAAGTAAGTTGTGGATACATAAATACTATTTTTAATGTTACATAATGAAGTAAAATACTTCAATAAATAACATTTAAAATAGTATTTATGTATCCACTCAAGTACATAATTTTAAATATTTAGCTCCATTTGTATATGTACTTAAAAAACTTAAGATTAATCTTCGTCCGAAGAAGTCGATCGTCTCCTCGATATTATACTAGTGTGTTTCGGAACGTGATCGGAAACTTCAAATCGTCATGTTGACATTTGTGGCTGACGTTTCTATAAAAACTGATTGACAGTTCTTTCTACAGCATTTCAATTTGTTCATCTTCGTAGAGTTAATTCATGTTTATTTGATTTAAATGTATTTACCTCTCCACAATGTATCAGGAAAAAAGTATTTTATTCGAATACCTGTTACGAAACTCGGTTTCTTTACCGTATCGTTACCGTTGTTCGCATTCATAACATGTGTGCTCCTGACTATGTACAAAGATTTTGAAAGAGCAAATAATACACACTGTAAAGTACCAAATATATTCCCATCCATATCAGCTTCTATAGGAAACTACGAACCACAAAACACAATATGGAAAACAGCAATATACATTCACGCACCCATAAGGTTTTATATAATTTATTTAAGATGGGAATACTACAGAAATGTTATCAGGGATAATTGTGTAATGGTAGTGAAAATGGCAATATTTCTGAATGTAGTTGAAAATTTGGCCTTACTAGGTCTCACTCACTGGACGTCTTCCCAAAACTACCGTATGTATATTATAGTTATTAAAAATTGCTTGAAAATACTGTAAAATAAATTAATAGCAATGGATAACTATAATCATTTTTTCTTTTACAGCTTATCATGAGGTGTGTTTTAAAACTTTTATAGGTGCATCCATATTTTACATGTTTTTTACATGTATGATGCTAGCGAAATATAGAAGAAGACAGATTATATCATCTTTAGAAATGTATTCTGTGAAATTGAAATGGAGGGCATTTTTTGTCAATATTGGCTCCTTCATATTTGCAGCTTACTTCTTTTTGAGGCACAATAGGCTGTGTGAGCCATATGGTAAGTGTTTGACCTTAGGAGTATAAGGCATGCAAACTGTATGCTATTAACTCTTTAAAGTTTTCTGTAATGTTTTCCACTACTTTTCAGTAGCAACTTGAGTAATATATCAATATTTGTTTACTTACAGTTTACTCCATGTTTGGATTCTCAGAATATATAGTAGTCGTCAGTAACATAACATTCCATTTGACAACTGTTTATGATCTCCAAGTGCAGTTTGTCTATTTCAGTAAAAGAGGTTTGTTTACAGAATGACTAGATAGAAATAAATATTTTAGTGCATGGAATTGAAATCAATTGTTAAAAAGCTCAAGAACAAATGTTGTTATAGTTAATAAGTATTTATTTATTAGTAAGTATTATTGGTCATGTAACATTTTTGTGAATATGTAAAGCTTTATGTATGTAGTAATAGTATTAATGAACAAAAATAGAAGAAAATCAAATGAACAAGTAGAGTAAAATATACATTGTGTATTAAAAAATATAAAATAATTCTTATACATCAAATCATTTTGTTAAATAAACTATACTTAATATTTTGTTGAACAACAATAAGATTACTTAGTATACTTATAAACTAAGTGATTAAATTCCTCCTAATGACTAAAATTAGCACCTATAAGCCCTGACAAGCCAGGTACTATGAACAACGCTATACATTTACATAAACAATTATATTTTAAATACATTCAAACAGTTATTATCTCTATATGTAACTAATATAATAATAATATGTATATGTAGAATTTTTAAAAAGGAATCAAAATGCAATATTACACAATGTAAAAAAGAAACATTTGTTACATTAATTTAAAAATAAGACTTAATTGAAAATAACTAAATTTTGCAGTGTAAACAAATAAACTGCAAAATTTTATGGAGTCAAGAAATACAAATAAAGCAATAAATAGATAGATAGACTTAATTTAGTTGGTAAGGTGGGCCAAGTATAGATTGCTATTGACCTTGCTCACTCTATGTATTTGTACTGAATGTACCTCGAACTACTGCTATACAAATGCCAATAAAACGGACAACTCTTAAACATTACAAAACACAATATTATAAATTAAACTGGTCTCTCATTTTATCTGCGATCATTTCTGCAATAGCCAACGACGATGTGGCACCGGGTGACGGAGCATTCCTACAATGTAAGACTCTGCTTCCAATAGTTCCAAAGCCCGGTGTTGAATCAAATACAAAGTCTTCTATTAAGGTGCCTAAAAATATAATACATATTACATACTATTGTAAATTCTTTTCATTAATATTTCTTAGGTGTGGGTTTTTATAATACATGATTTTATTTAATATGATACAATTGTACATCTTGTGTCAATTATTTAATGATTAACTTATACTGGATAATTATCATAATATTGATTCTTCTGTTACTCCCATCTATATTTGTTGTGCACTCTAAAGTGGATGTTTAGAAAATTATTCATAATCATAAAACTGCTTCAATAAGATAAAAAATACATACCATCCTTCCCCATGGCTTGAGCTCTAACACCAGCTGGTCCTCTTTCCACATCATTAATTGTTAAATCTTCAATGTATCTTTGTACTTGCTTCACTTGTAATGGCATAATTAATGACCTCGCCATCTCTTTTATGCCAAAGCCTGTGTACTTTAAAGCCATTTGACGAAAGCCAGAAAATGCAAATATATCCTTCAACTCCTTAACATTGACATCACCCCATCTGTAATAAAATTGTAAACAATCTAGCCTTGATAGTTATATAGATGATGTAGCTAAAACTCTTATGTAAACTAGAACAATAAAGTGACCTTGCATGACCTTGATATGGATCATATTTATTGTTAATTTTGTAATAAACTTTTAATTTTTTCTATAAAAGATTTTTAAATAGCAAGAAATGTATATTTTTTTAAAATAAAGTATTGGCTTTTTTTAAATATTGTTAGAAATTGGAATTGAATTGATTAATTACCTGTAACCCTCCTTACAGAAAGCTAAAATTGCATTGGGCCCTACAATCACGCGACCATCTATCCTTGGTGTCAAATGAACTCCTAAAAATGGGAATCTTGGATCTGGTACTGGATAAATATTGGCCTTAGTAATATTACTCTTGTTTGGGACTAGATATAAATATTCTCCTCTAAATGGAATGATCTTTGGTTCTTCGGGGCACCCAGTCATAATTGCCACTGTATCTGAATGTAGACCACAGCAGGTAAGCACATACTTTGCCTGTACTGTATTGCCCTTGCTGTCAATTAACATTACTGGAAAATCTGCTTCTTCAGCTTCAGTAAACTTTGCTACTTCAAAGTTAAGATAACTTTTCCCTCCACATTCTTCAAAATCTTTGATGTAAGATTCTGTGACTGCTCCCCAATTTACTATTCCTGTATGAGGTGACCATATAGCTTGTATGCCCTTACAGCGTGGTTCAATTTCCTTTAGCTCCTTACTATCCAACAATTGCATATCTTTCACACCATTCTGTAAACCACGATCATATAAATCCAGTAGTCTGGATACTTCTAGCCTTTGTGTGGCTACAATGAGCTTTCCACACTTTAAATATTTTATACCTTTTTTGTCAAAATAATCATAGGACAACTGAAGACCTCTCACACACAATTTAGCTTTCAAAGAGCCTGGTTTGTAATACACACCAGCATGGATTACTCCACTGTTGTTGCCACTCTGGTGATATGCAAAACGGCTCTCTTTTTCAACAACAGCTATTTTTAAGTGTGGATGCCTTATAATTAACTCTCTGGCCGAAGCTGCACCTACTATACCACCACCTATTACTACTACATCATAATGATGTTTACTTGCATTACTGTAGCTGAAAAAAGAATATTAATAAAAATACACCAGGTTAAATGAATCATGTGTACTTAGGTACCTACGTTCCTTAAAATCGTCATACGAAAGATACATACAATTCAAATTACCTATTTATTTTGTATACACGTAAAACTTACTGGACTGATGTAAATAGGCGAGATATAGATGTTTACCTACTTAGGAGATGAAGATAAAATATGATAAGACTTACCGTCTCAAACATAAATAACTTTTATTACAATTATTCTTATTATTAGTTAGCAAAGTAGCTGATGATCGTATTATTTGTGTAACAAATGTCATTTTATCCAATTGGAAATGCGTTTGGCGTCCTGCAATTAATAAAAAAAAATACGAAGAATTATGCTTGCGCACATATAACACTAACTCTGTTTAGAACTTTAGAAGCAAACTGAAAATACGAAATAAAATACGACGGGATTTTTAATAATTTGAGTTGGTTTGACATTGACATCTGTCATCTCATCGCGATTTTAGTGATGTTAAAGCTAGAGTTACGGATACAGATTACAGATTCTTCCGTAATCTTAAACAATAAACATATTCAATAAACAGATTTTTAATACCAAGTAAACAAGAGTACACGTTTTGTAATATTTAAAATAAATTATGTACAAATTATTTTTTGATTATTGTAACCATAGTCACAAGACAATATACCTATTTATATAAATATATAGTCAATAGCCAATATTATTTAGTGTTATTTTCTTTATATGCTCAGTTATGCCGGACTTAAAAATTATATGGCAACTGTATTCCTTGCAAGCATGGCGACGATGACAAACATCTATAGGACGTAATTATTATAGTCATAACTTCATTCTTGAAAAAAAAAATTACCTTAAAAAAATAGTTACAACTTGTCGTAATCAAGATCAAACTAAATACAATTCATGAGGATTTATTGTACTTTAGGATAGGGTTTTATGGAGCAATTCTGACACCTAGACAAACAGTTTTATGTTTGGCATTTACAGCGTCGCTTGATAGTAGACTAATTCTATACGCTACCGGGGCTTGAATGACAAGCAACCAGCATCAACGCAGGTTTTCGCCGACCGCGTCACGCCTACATTTGTTCATAGATTTCATTTCTGGGGGTTACTGTCACCTTTTATAGCGAGTGACAATAACTCCCCCGTTATGTGTTTTTGGCATATTCATCTTTGCTGCACACTTAAATATACCTAAATAGGTATATAAATAAATAATATATTCATCGACTTCATTCCATTTTTCCCCACTCAATGTTTATAAATTGCCGAGTAATCCATCTATATAGCTGTTATTGATATCGACATAAATCAGAAATAAAAATGAACACCTCGTCGCCTTACTATCTTGTTAACAGATATTTTTTATGTCTACAAAATCGATTGAATATACTACGAAGTCACGTTTAAGTATTCTCCGGATTAAGGTGCGCGCAGACGAGGGACTTTTTGTCCGTGGAAATAGAAAGTTTACAACTGCATCAGCCAACGCACATAAGGGACTAAAAGTCCGCTGGACAAATTTATAGTCCCTCGGACAATAGGGGATATCCACAGTCCGGACCGTACAAAAGTATGGGGCAGTGAAAATAATAAACTGAACGTGCCAAGAAATAAACACGGGATATTTTAGTCCTTGTTACAAGGGCCTTCCTTATATTGCGTCTATACTCTATTACGTCACACGTATAGGGGAGCGGAGAGCGGGTAGTGATGTGCAGTGTTTCCACATTGAGGGGAAATTAGGGTCAAGAGGGGAAGAAAAGGGGATAGACTATATAAGGGTTAATTGCGGGAAATCATAGATGATGATGTACAGCTATATCAAAGTAATAGTAGTAATATGCAAAGTCGACAAATTTTGTCGATGATTTTGTTGACGTATTTAGTATTAATATAGTATGGTATCACCAGAGGCGTGAGTGAGCAGGATATAGAAGAAAAACGATAAAGGAATTTTTTTTTAGGTGTGGTGTGTGGTGTCAAAACTAAAAACTACAGCAAAATAATTTTTGAGGGGAAAAAAGTCATGAGAAGGGGAAATCTGAATTGAGGCGTGGGGGAAGGAAATCGTTACAGTGGAAACACTGTGTGGTGTTCTCACATTGTATGTAATGGCGGGAAAGGGCCATGCGTAAAATAGGTAACATGGCGTTAAATTTGAAAAATGTTTTTATGTAGGTACCTACCTATTTAGTTAAACACAACAATGTTAATTATTTAATTAAAGCTAAGCACAGACTTCTGAAGCACGGAATTGTGGGTCCAGGGGAGCAATCCAATTTTTCTTCCTACGTACTTGAGTGCGTACGTAGGCAAAGTCAAAAGTCCAAATTTTTTGGTGTGATTTCAAGTACTACAGTTATCAAGTAAGTTGGCTAAGCAGGTTTTGGGGGCCCCGGTCCACTGCCCCGCCTTGCCCTTTAGTAGCTACGCCACTGCAATATCTTTATGTGCCTGCGGTTTTATCCGCGTTTATGGTTAATGTTAGCTTATCTATAGCCTTCCTCGATAAATGAGCTATCTAACACCACGGACTAGTAAAAAAGAATGACTCCGCGCCACTAACTAGACATTGAAGCTCCTCAGGTGCTCCACCTTGACACGCAACTTACGTCACACATGAAGTGCTCCCTCTGACAGTTATCCGATATCTGGTATCCATAAGTATCGCACTCACACATGCATAAACGTGGTTTCACGCTATAGTATGACAGCGTGGAATCCTTCTTTTTTTACTAGTCCGTGTCTAACACTGAAATAATTTTTCTAATCGGACCATAGTTCCTGAGATTACACACATACTCTTCAGCTTTTTAATATTAGTATAGTATAGATATAATACTAGCTGTGCCCGCGGTTTCTTCCTCGATAAATTAACTATAGATACAACACAAAAATATTTTTTTCTGAGATTAGTGTTTTCAAGCAATCAAACAAAAAAAACAAACTATTCAGCATTTTATATTAGTAAGTAGGTATAAGTAAGTATAGAGAAAGTCGGATGGGTCGCTATTTAAAATAAAATATAAAATAAAGAAAAAGACCATATTTATTTAACACATTCCTATTCTGTCCCTTTATCGACATCACTTTGTTCATCAGTTTCATTATCCTCTTTAGCATCCTTTTTCAGTATGCTTCTAAGCTGTGCTATTGATGTGTATAGTTGGTGTCTTCGTCCAAACTTAATTATTTGTGCATCATGGAATGGATGATTATGCGCATTTTTTCTGTAAGCCAAATGTATATTTTTTAATATAAGAAATAAAAATAAATGTTCAACTAACATTTGATTTTCCTTGTTTATTTTTATAGATTTATAAATTGAAATGTTATATATAACAATTTACAATAATAGCGTGCCGTCTATTACTCTCTAGCGTAACACCTTACAATAACCATCGAACTGTGGCGAACGCGCCACAAAGCATTTACAAAATATTTTGATGCCCTAAATAATAAACCTCAAAAAGTACCTGGAACTAACAACTTCCTCAAACATATCTACATAAGCCTTGCACTTGTTTTTGCGATAATCCATACACCTCCACCGGCGTTTGCGTCCTCCGTATGATTTAAAATGCAATAAATAAATGAATCGGTTTAGTATCATCTTTATGGAGCCTCGGCTTGATTTTGCGTACAATGCATTTGTAATGTTGCCTGTAAAAATACAAATAAATATTTAATACAAACATAATCAGTAATCCCAAAAGAAATCGCTGTTTGATAGACAACATAAATGGATCAGAGGTGGCCTTGGCCTAAAGGGCATTTTTTATTTAATTTATGAATTGAAACAAGGAGTCAGTAGCGGATTTATAGTCTTGGCCGCTCTAGGCACCAGGCCATGTAGTAAATACCAGCCGCCCCTATTCAGTAATACGTATGTTAAAAGTTCACACTATGTTAAAAGTAAATGAAACATGGTAAAACAGATCCAGGTCTTATTTTCACTTAATATACCCTTATAGCTTCATGAGTTCCATAAATACGGATTATTAGAATCTAACGACTTTTCTGAATATAAAATATGTAAGATTAATGTTCCCTTTACATACTATGACTACGGACTAGTAAAAAAAAAAGGACTCCACTAACTACCCAGGTGCTCCACCTTGACTCGCAACTTACGACACACATTGACATAATAAGTGCTCCAACTGACAGATATCCAATATCTGGTATCCATATGTATCTCACTCACACATGAATATACAGCTTCACGCTGTAGTATGACAGCGTGGAGTCCTTCTTTTTTTACTAGTCTGTGACTATGACTTACCTAATATCTTTTCATAATCTGTCATTTTTGTATCTTGATTTACTCCACTCAATGTAGGCATTTGACAAATTGTAATTACACCAGTCTCTGTTGGAACATTAACTCTATATGCATTATCATCAGATTCAGGAGCATTATTTTGCGAATTACTTTCAATGCTATTTACTTCCTGGACTATTTGTGAATGCTCCTTATTTATTCCTGGATCAATTTGAACTACTTTGCTTTGAATGAGGTTTTCAAAATCTGTTTCCATTGCATAATCTTCATTGTGCATTGTCATACTTTCATCTTGTTGTAAACTATCTTCACTGTCATTATTTGCATCATCACCATTGTCATTGCCCCCAGGTATTAGTGGATGGATGTTTACTTTGCTTTCATTGTCAATTTGAATACATGCAGCAATTTTAGTAGACCTTTTTAATAGACAGACTATTTAGCCATTTTAATTGATAACAAAAATTATACATACAAATAATTAAGTACCTATTTATGATACATACCCAACATTTCCAATAGACATAGAATCTGATATTTCATGTGGTATAGTTACTGTTTCAGCACCAACTCCATACTGAAAAAGTGGCTTTGTTAAAAATGAAAGATTTGTTTTTAATTCGGATTTATAGGGTGACAGATTTATCAACCATGTTTCTTGCTTTCCTTTTGCCCCACACAAGCATTATAAACATATTTAGTCTGGTATTCTGGTATGTTTTTAATTGTATGGTATGTTTAATTTACTCCACCTTACCTGAGATGGTTGAATTTCTCTTACTTCCAAAGGCTGGACTAGATTTTCTTGACTTATAGTAAATTGTGCAATAGTATCTGCAGATCTAAAAGAAAACATTTTTTTAATATAATTTTCATCACAAACCTACTTAGCATATTTACGACAATACTAATTAATTTATTACATACCTGTTTTCAACATTTTCACTATTTTGTATTGATGACTCCACGGTTAATTCAGGATTTAAATTAACAAAAATCTGTAAGAAGATTCTTATGTAAATACTTTTCTTATTAAGGTAAAGAAATATAAATAAAATAACAAATAAAACTTGGTAGACCAAATTAACACAACTGTTCTAGTGGGAATAAACTCCTTGCACATCAGATTTTGTTTCTTTTAGTTAATTAATTGTTATAACAACAGTAGTTAGTAATTTTTTTTATATCTTTTTGGATGCCACCTACATTTCAGTGAAATAAGTTGAACTCGCCAGGCGAGTCATCAACACTGGAATAACATTTACGTAAACTCTAACTCCATTAATGGTACTGAATGTGTTCAATTTTAATATTAGCAATTGCATGAATGTAATTTCTCCTTTATTTATTATGGAACCCTAAATTACTTGATCTTTTTAAAGCATTTCTGAAATTTTTTTTTGTAAATTCAAATTTACCTGGGGTGTGTTTGTTTCTTCTGTCAAAAATGGTTGTACATTCACTTGATTTTCATTGTCAATAACTTGTTCATGAATCGAAGGAAGTGGTTTCTGTAGATAAGGCAGTTTTATATACAAAATGTTAATATATATATAAAATGATGTGTAATTAAACAATATTCATGCAATTATTACCTCAGGCACTTTTATATCCGAGATTCCTATTATATGCAACATTTTGGAGGCTTCAACAAAGGATGGTAATATACAACTAGGCATTTTTACCTCCCCAGTATATATGTATTCCAAAATAAAAGCTAAAACTGTGTGGTTAATAGGCTGAAATTAATGAAGATAGTAAATAATTGAGTAATTTTATGAAAAACTTCTCTCTGTTTGATATTCTTTATTTTAAAGCGTAAACTTACTCCCAGAAATATGACAGGATGCCGACAAGGAGCAGATTTTAACATCTCCTTAAAGTAAGGACTGGCCAGTGCTAGTATATTTTGATGGGCACCTACTAAATGACCTCCAGCTGCTAATGTAACATCTACAAACTCTTGCATCTACAAAACAATTGTTTTAAACATTCAGCCACAAATAAAACCCGGCTGGGTCAGATGGAAAATTGTGAAAAATTAGAGACAGGTGGCTAGCTTGTCGCCTACGCAATCACATACCCAAAACCCGATATTTGTTATGTGTGTATGTCTGTTACTTAATAAACATTTTTCTATTTTTATATATATTTATTTATTTCTTTCTTTCAATATACCAATGGTCGCTTTTATGCTAGGCAAAAACTACTGGCACTGTGGGCACATTCTTTTTAAGTCTCAGACCAACATGGGACAAAAGGTAAACAATTAATAGTTATGTGTGAAAAATATTTCAACTTAAATTTATACCTGCTGTAATTTAGAAAATCCTCTGCTTAAATTATTTTTATAAGACTCCCAGCGTAAACTATAATTTCCTTCTACCATTTTGAAATAACCTTCTGTTATGTTCTTTAGATTTATTTAATTCTACACGAATTATAGATGCTTTTATTTGTTTGAAAATAAAAAATGAAATTAAAACAAACTGAAAATTTGACACTAGTTTTCTTTCGGCCATTCGACATAAAGCTGCGTTCTCATATGGTTAAAAATGTATAAGTACAAATCTTATTAATATGATTTGTACAATGTTGAACATATTTATTTTTTATAACCATATTGTTGTATTTTCTTCAGTAAGTTCTATCTTCAGTAAGAGTTATCTACTTTCTTGTTGTTTACAAGAAAGTAGACAACATGATAATAAAGTGTACGTTAAAAAATATATGTACCTTAGATTTGTTTGTAAAGAGATTGCTTGATAGGTCTAGGTCCTTAATCGCGTAACCGGCCCGCACCCGGTCGCTTCTATCCTTACGTGCGTCTGCCCTCTCCAGCAACGTCCTGAGCCGAGGTTCGAGCCCCATAGCCCCCTTAAGGGGTGCCCTCAGGCTGTTGCCTAAATTTTAGGGGTGGGAGTTTCCCGCTCCTCCGCCAGTCCAGTAGGTAGTAAAGGCCGCCTACGGCCAAACTACCGATGTCCTCTCAAAAAAAAAAGCTTGTTTAGTGGGAGTTGCCATCAACAAAAAAAAAAAATTGTGACAGTGACATAAGTGACAGTTCCCCATTTCGTTCGACGTTTTTTGGGAAGCCAAAGCAAAGAATTGAGTATTGTGATTGGAAAGAAAAACATTATCATTCATTAGACGCAAGTTAAATAAATTTTATCCGATATGGTTCAAACTCAATTTTCTTTATCGTGGGATTCTTATAAATCTAGTATTTGTAAAGGTTTTAGTTCTTTGCAACAGGTAGCCAATCTTCACATATTATCCTTTGTTATTTTCGATTTATTACAATGATTAGGTATTACGAGTTTGTTTTTTTATCAGAATGGCGAATTTGTTGACATGACTTTGGCAGCCGACGGACACTATGTTAAAGTTCACCAAGTCCTAATGGCATTAGCAAGCCCTTATCTCAAGGAGCTCATTTCGTCGGCTCCTTGTCAACATCCTGTCCTGTTTCTTAACGTAAGTAAACATATAATCGAAGTTTACCTCCCAGTGTGGGTTAAATGATTTTATTTGTATGTCAAGGGAAGGTGTTCAATCTTTACAGTGGCATTCATAGGTAAACTAAAATTGTTATCTCATACCCATTCCAGAATGTGTCCCATAGGACATTATCTCTATTGCTAATATACATATATACAGGAGAAGTACATATCCCAGCTGACAATTTGCCTGCTTTTGCTGAAGCTGCGAAAGCACTGCACATAAAAGGATTAGAAAATATTGTAAGTATATGCTGGTCCTAAATATTATTTCACCTTAGAATTATGCTAATTGAGAATTGCTAGCAAACTTGATGACAGGAATTACACATATAAAAAAGTGGTAAATTTTTTTAAATTTTAAATGCCTTTAATCATTCACTTATAATTTGTTGTTATTGTTTGTATTTATAGCTTTACTAAGTATGAAATATGTTTAAATTACAGACTGGCACTGAGGGAATGACTGTGAAAGTGGCAGAAAACATGTCACACATGGAAGATGGCGAATTTTGCCATGTCAGTGGGATTAAGAGGATGGTTATGCCAGCAAGCGATGGAATGGAGCAGGTCAGTAGTCCTTTTTTAAGTCAATATATAGATTTAACAGTGATTGTAGTCAAAAAGCAATAAATACAAACTTAACCCATAGCATGACGGTGTTAATGTTACAATCATCAAATCAAATTAACTAAAATGTTACAATTTTATTAAAGTATTGAGTTAATCTATTTTAATAATATCAACATTAGTGTACAACTTTATATCACATCAAAATAATAATAATACTTCCACTATATTGCAACATAATATTTATTTTTATGCCAGTTTATATAGTAACACATAGTTCTATACTGATAAACAGAAACCTATTTATCTCGACAGCCAACTATTCAGATTTATTTATGTGTCTATGATTGCTATTGCATTGTAAAATTCCTTATTCTATATTTGGTTACCATTTTTATTGTATTGTAATCGCACTATCTAATCAATTCAAAAGGTTTTTGACCATCCTGACCAATTAATATAACTAGAAATAGACTATCTCCAGTGAGAATTGAACCAAATAATCAGGTTTCTGCTTTATTTTCATTGTACAGACCTCATTATTCATGTAATCAGAATATTTATATACATTTTCAAATTCAAAGTCAAAGTCAAAATACTCTTTATTTATATAGGTTTGAAACAAACACTTATAAATCATTAATTCAACAAGAACATCAACTAATAATATGAATCTACCACCAGTTCGGAATGTTGCTTCTACCAAGAAGAAACCGGCAAGAAACTCAATAGTTACTCTTTTCAACAACATCTTTTACAAAGGTGTATAGATCATATTTGCCTCTGAACCATGTCATGAAGTTGGCTTGTCAGACACTAAAATATAAAATTAAGATGTTTTCAGATTGGATTACCAGCAGCTGCTAGGAAGATTTGCATAAAAAAGGAACCACATTCAGTATCATCATCAACGTAAGTATCAATACATTTTGCCATAGCTCAAAATTTATCTTGACTTTCAACCGTTTGTCTTTTTGAATTTTTGTTACAACATTGCTAGTCCTAGATTAACCTCTTATAATTATGTAGAATTAAAAATAATATTAATTTTCAGACCCAGAAAGTCCTCTTCCCAACCACAAGTTTCCAGAGATAATAGAGTTGACCCAATGGTAGACATTTCGGATGTAATGGACGATGTCACACAAGACTCTGATGATGACTTTAGAACTGATGATAGCTTACAAAAATCGAGTAATAAGAGTGCAACAAATCCCGATGGAACAGATATCAGTAAGGAATTTGGTTATATTATAATTTTAATATGCCCGATTATCGTAATTTATTGAGCTGAAGGAACATAACACCATGTAAATGTATATTAGTATATTGTGTATGTAATATGTAAATTAAACTCAACATAATACCTTAATAACCTCAAAAGCAAATCAAACAAGGTAGGGTTAGTATAACCTTCGGCAGAGATTGAGAACCATAGAAGCCATAAGTGGATTGCGAGGGAACATTTGTATTTTTTTGAAGGAACATTTGAATTTTTCATAAAATATAGAATTTCCATTGATAATTTAACAGTTTTGTTACGTAAATAAGACAAGTACTGTCTTAATTTGTTTAAGTACAGTCAGATCTGCCTAGTTCCCAATAGATGAATTAGGTTCTCTAATCTAGGTGCATATAATTTATGTTACAGAAACGACAAATCTTCAATTTTCGGTGTCGATCCGCGGCTCACTACAGATAATCCTGAACCGGTACATTTACAATTTACACTCCAGCACGCAAAAGTCCGGTGTGAGGCGTTGGCGCTGTGTTGACTACCGCAACCACAAATGTATGGCGTTCGTAGTCACTAAGGGAAATGTTGTTCTGAATAGGTATGTGCATCGATTTCTTAAAAAAATATATCAATGAACAAATCATTGAGGACTTTTTAAGGATCGTAAATATGGTGGTATTACTATGCACTATATTTTGTGGTTTGGAAAGAACTGTATTTAGTTTCTTGTTCTTCCTAGCGTCTAGTCAGGTAATCCTAGTCAGGGTCCGTTCAGACCATGGGCATGGATTTAACGAGTTTGGTAATTACCAAGAAACGACTGTCAGATGTGACCTTCGTAACCCGTAGATCACGGAATCAGAAAACTTCTATCATGGTTTCATATCCATATTATCCATATTTGTTTGAATGTTCAGGTTTCATCACGATGTTCTTTCTCACCCCCCAGCTAGTATAAATGCGTGCCCGAGTGACATGATGCGCGTGTGCGGACCATTGAACTACCACCGCTCATTGTTGTTCGTGTATAATAATATAATAGGTACATACCTATTTACTTAAACATACTCAGGCGCCGCTAAATGATGTTGCACACTAAATCAAGTCTAGTCCTGTCAGATCTAATATTTGTATAACCACAATTATTTAGTGAAATCAGACGTTAACCAAATACACAATGTAAACTGTTCTGGCTCTACTGCAGTACTGCTTGTGTTCGTATCTTATATAAATTGGAACAAATTGGACAATCCGGCCGTGTTTGTTTGTTTTTCAACCAAACTATCTTACAGACTTGTGCAAGCACTTACTTCCAATACCTATTAGTACTAGTTGTTTGTACTATTCGCAAATACTAAATACTCCTGGGAGCGTGAGGGAGCATAGGGACTTACATTCTACATCCTATCTAGTATACATCCAGTATAGCAATATGCTAAACTGATTAACATGTAAATTGGATAAGTGCACTTTGAATCATATAAATCACGCCTGTAGACATTTTATAGGTATTTATGGTTTATACTAGAGATATATATACAATACAACTTAGTGTTTACAAACGAATGTATATTTATTTTTATATTGCAAGGTTTAATTGTTATATACTTTATAATGTAAGTGCAAATAATTTGTATCGTGCTAATATAATAAGGACAATAACCTGAAGTTAATATAGTAACTGCTAGAACCTATAAAAATATCATACGAATATTTACTAAAGGAACAACTTTTCCCAGCGACATTTTTACGCACGTTTATACTGATATGTAAACATCTAGATGGAATTTTAAAAAATATTTTTTTTTATCGCAAATCGAAATGCTTTTTTTACTCCTAGGCCTATTTTATGGAAACTATAATTCCAAATATCATTACAGGGCAAATCTTCATAACCACTCGTTCCATGACAAGAAAATTCTGGCAAAAATTGAAAAGAAATCAGTCTACTCTGCGTTAGACGATGTAGCGGGTTACAAGGAGAAGGAAGAAGCGAAACTTACCGACAATGACGCGTCCATGGAAAACGAGGACTATAATATGATGCTCGACGATTTTAGCACAGGAATCTCCGATATCACGGAAAAGACGACGGACTTCGTTAAAGACGCTAAAATAAACTGATGCTATACAGCCTATATATTTTTTAATTACCTTGACCCTAAGCGCCCACGCCTAGTGCCTACTTAAAAATTATATAAATATTAATTGAGCACTGAATACAAATTGGTTCCTGACAAAATATAAAACAATGTTCCTCAGAAAGTTAATATACATGCAGGTCTTTTTTAAATGCAATAGTTTAGTAAGTTTTATTTAATTTCTGAAATATTTGCTCTAGGTAAATTTATGTTTTACTTGGGTTTCATGAGCGAAAATAGATGAAGGATCTAGTGTAGTAAGTCTTAATAGAATGCGAAGTAGGTACCTACGCATGAAACTAATTCTGTTTTAGTGTCTCTGTAACGTTAATGACGCCTACAAAAGCGACGAGTGCCCGTGTCTTATGTCAGTAAGAGCTGCGTTGTGCCTGGGAACAGGCTTACGCGCACCGTTTCTGAATTGTCTCACAAGTGTTCAGTGTTATATTTAAATTGAGTGAACTAACGATAGGTAGGTATACCTATCGACCATTGATGTTTTGAATCTGGGTTAACACAAAATATAGATATTATCGCCATCATTGATTACCTACTTATATATTGCCTATCATTTGTTTTTATACACGAAACTGCACTTGTAGGTGCCCTTACCTATGCGGCAGCAAAAAGGTAGGTAATTGGTTTATAGAATTAATATCGCACTGTTTTGTTATTATTCGTTTTAATTGTCTCTAATTCATTATTGATTGACACACATTTCAAAAAAATAATTCAACTTTAATGTGTAGGTACCTCAGCAGTGGCGTAGCTAGGTAACAAAGGTCCCTGGGGCAAAACAGTAACTGTGGCCCATGGGCGTATGCAGCTTTAGATCCAGGCGACAATTTTTTTTTCATAACGGTGGGGAAGGCTGGTTTTAGGGGCCCCGGAGCATTGCCCCGCCTTGCCCCTGGGTAGCTACGCCACTGTACATCAGATCTAGACTTGGCTATATAGAAATCTTAACAGAGATGTGTTTATATTAAATGTAGTTAGTATTTTAATTTTTATTTGTGTACCCGCACAGCCTCTGGGTGACGGCTGAAAACCAGTGTTTTCGCCTTAGGCGGATGCCTACACTGAGCCAGGACCTAATTCTTTCTGCAGCAGACATGCATTTTTTTTTAAATTGTATTATTAATTTGTTTGCTTTTTTTTTTGTATTAATTGCTTTTTGTTTATAATTTTTGTGTGTAATGTGAATGTAATGTCAAATATGTGTGTTTGTTGTATTAAAGAATAAACATCTATCTATCTATCTATCTATCTAGTTTTTTAAATAGGTATTCGCCGTCAAACCAAGTGAACGTATAAGTTCTGTATTTACTGTGGTATAAGCCCGACGACCAGTTGTGAAACAACATGTTGTGTTACTTATTCATTTTGTTATTGTAGGTATTGCACCGGTCCATTCACAAATCGTGTATCCAAACGTTAAATGTACCGATGTAAGTGGAAGATATTTCAATGGGCTTGGTTTAGAGGCCCATATAATATTGCACAGACGTAGGTACAAACCTTATTTAAGTCAGTGCCTTTGTCCGTCCCTGACCTAGGTTACACCGAGTCCTACATATCTTATTGCGTAGGTAAGTATTTAAACATTATCCTACATATCAATAAAGTGTGCCTAAGCAATCACGGTAATGATTTAACTCGCCACAATTAACCTAATTATTAATGATGTTAACCACTCTTTGTTTTGGTTTCAGAAACATGTTTAAGTTATCTGTGTTAGTTGGATTCACCATTTTTGGGGTAATCCCTCAAATACTAATGTACAAAATGCAGACTCCTGTTATACAGAATCCTGTTATCCAAAAATTTAGGGAATATATTCAAATAGATACAAGTCAAAGTGAACATTTACGTAAGTACATTGAAACAATACGTCTTATCAATGGCATAAATTAATAAGTAGGTAAGTACCTAAGTAATTACCAACCTACTTTTTCAACACATATTAAGAATGAGATATCGATGGGTCCTATGTATAAGGGCCGAAGTGCAATATCACAACTTTACAGGAGGGGCTCCGAAAGTATAAAATTGGTATAATTTTAACCATACACCAAAGTTTATGAAACTTTGCATGGTTGCTAAGACAATTACATTTATCATTTTCTCTATATTATTTAAATTATATACTTATATTTTCGTTTTTTTTAAACTTCACATTAACCCTTATACGCTAGTTTTTTCTAAAAATATATTTTTTTAAACTTCCTAAAAAGGCCAATATGTCATATTGCCCATTACACGCGTATTACGATTATTTAAAGAAATGCAAATTGTTTTATAGCGGTACCAAAATTCACATGACAATAGCATTAGTATGTAGTTTCTTAGATATAAGGGTGTGACAGACGGATGAACAAACAGACAAAGTCGCACCATTAGACTTCTTTTCGGTTCGGAACCCTAAAAAAACAGTAGGGCCAATGTGTATTTTTTGGTATAAAACAAGTATAACGGCCAATGTAGGTACCACATTGGCCGTTAATCGTAATAATAATACACGACGTTTACGTTAACAATCTATAAAACAATAACTAATTACACAATAAAGGTTTGGTACTGTATAAAATGAGAAATAAACAAGCGTGGCAACTCCCCATGTATAAGTCTTAAACTACCTTTTGGCCCTTGTACGTTTAAATTTATGTTTTATTGGCCCTTTTACTACAGTAAAAAAATGTGTTTCTGTGCAGAAATTATTATTTTTTTTAAGTACACCAAATCAATTGTACTAATAAAATGCGTTTACTATAAAAAGCTCAAAATCCCCAAATTTGTTTGGCCCTTATACATAGGACCACCCGTAAATAGTTAAATACAATTCGGGCAGATTCACTCCCAAACGGCGCTACATAGAGATTTATAGACGCAAAGGAGACGTGTAAACGCAGAAATTGTGTAGTGTGTCTGCCTAAGAAATTGTACAGGCTAAAGCTACTCGTATGTATCCTATTTAGGATTAGGATTATGGACATGCCCATCGTTCGGACTATCTGTTAAGTTAAATACTGGATCCGTGCTCGTCTCTTCGACTGAGTGTTTATTTGCACACGCATATCTACTTAATGGTTATCGTGGTAAAGCCGTTTTTTTTGTATATGAATCCTTCGTTTTGTCAGATCGCCTATCTTATCGGCACACTGCGAACCATCTGGTAAAACCTGTACACAAGAATAGCGATGCCGAACTATCGATAGTTTCGCTATCGATAGTTGACCTCGAAAATCAGTTAGAATATCGATAGGACTATCGATAGTATCGATAGCCCAAATTGGGTTAATACTATAGATGACTTGCAATACTATCGATAGTATCCATAGTATTATGGCTAGATATCACCAAACTATCGATACTATCGATTCTATCGATTGTTTTTCATTTACCAGGAACAATACTATCGATAGAATCGATAGTATTGCTTTCATGCAATAGTATTGACTGGATCTAAGCTGTCGATACTATCGATACTATTGATATGACGTCAACTATCGATAGACTATCGATAGACTATCGATAGTCGACTATCGATCGGCATCACTATACAAGAATTGATGAGCACTCCCCCGAACATAAGTCTATATGTAACATTTTCTCTTATTTTAAAACATTTCAGCACAAGCAGTTGACTTTTGGAAGCACCAAGCAGAGGAATATGGCTTAGAGTTTGTAGTGTATAAGCCGGTTGATAAACCGATATGTGTCCTTACGTTGCCTGGAGCCAACTTATCACTGCCCAGCATTATGCTGAATTCTCATATGGACGTTGTTCCGGCGAATTCTGTAAGTATCTACAGTGTTTACCTAACTCATTATCACATGTCATAAGTGACAATAAAATAATAATATCCTTGACCGGATTGACCAGGTGGTATAACAAAAATTATAAACCGCCGTAGTCATTAATGCTCAGAGAACTCGCTGCATTATCTACTTCGACATGCCGTAGTTTTCAGGTGATTTAGATTCGATTTTTGGTTATGTGATTTAAAGTTTAACGCGTCTAGGTATACCTATGGATGAGAGAAGCCGAAAATCGAGTAGAGTGGCGAACATTTGGAGAGGCCTATGTCCAGCAGTGGACTGCAACAGGCTGATGATGATGATGATGAGGTATACCCATGCAATGAATGAGCAAATCACTCATATTGCTTATAAATTAAAGACGGGTTTTCCACTGAAAAGATGACCAACATAGGGGCAAAAATATAGTCGTAACATAATTATGACAATGTCTCATAATTTTTTGTACAATATTTTACTGTTTTGCGATCTATCTAATTTCTATCTATATATTTATAATTATAAAAATATAATTATCTAGATATTAAATATATGAATGTAGTGTAGATACTTGGGTAGGTACTTAGATAATACTAGCTCGATGATGACTAACCGGGGGTATGGAAGGGAAAAATATAGGTAGGTACCTACAGTGCTGATGCCCCGGAAACACCGAAGACAATGTATGTGGGTACAAAGTTATTTATGGCTCTGCGAAACTGTTAGAAATTTTTAATCCTTTAATATTTTCTTATATAAAATCTTCCCCCGAATGCTAATAAACATTAAATGTTTGATTTAAAAGAGGGAGTGGAAGTATCCACCATACTCGGCTGCCGTGGATGACCAGGATAATATCTACGGCCGCGGCACACAGGATACCAAAGACATTGCAATACAATATCTGGAAGCGATTGGAAGAATCAAAAGAAATAACATCACTTTGCAACGCACAATACACATGACCCTCATGCCTGGTAAATATTTAACTGCCGTATTTTTATTGAATCAATTCAAGGCGCGCTCCTTGAATTGATTCAATAATTCCTAGGACCCATTTATTTATTTTTTAGTTACATAGCTAGTCCGCCCCTTTGTCGACAACTAGTACCTACAAACTACAAACGACTATTACAAATAAATTACGGTGTTTTTATATGTATGTACTTATAGGTTAGGGCCGTATGCTTGTATACCTTACCTTTCCAGGAAAGTTAAAAACATAGTAAAGTACCGTAATATTTTTTTCACATGCTACATACATTTTATTGAGTACCTACGCCAGGGATTCCCAAACTTTATCTGGTGGGCGCCAGGACAAAATAATAATCCTGACAAGTGTGCTTCTTGCAGGATTATTAATTTGTCCTGGCGCCCCTGATTCAGCTTGCGAAAGATAAAGGTGTGATACTAACTGAATTTTGAGCATGGAAAAGATTTTGGATCAATGTAAGTTTTTGAAGGTCCACTTCGATAAAATATAAAAAAAACAAATTGATGAGCTTGAATTTCCTAGTTCCAAACTAAGCTTATGCTTGTGCTATGGATACTATGTGAACGGATAGACATACTTAAATACGTTTTATGAACATCCATGACTCGAGTACAAATGTCCATATCTATCATACGAAACATTTGCCCTTAGCGGGATTTGAACCCGCGACTCTCGGTTTCGTGGCCAGGGTCTCTGACCTCTCTACCAACGGGCCAGTCATGTAACTGAATACTTTGTAAAATGAAACCACTTTTATAAAATATGTGATTAGTATCTACACATACGTATGTTATAATGTTACACCTTTTTACTGTAGACGAAGAAACTGGCGGATTTAGCGGAATGCAACCTTTTGTTAACAGTCCAGATTTCAAAAATCTCAACGTCGGGTTTGCTTTAGATGAAGGCTTGGTATCAGAGACTGATGACTTCTACGCTACGTACCAAGATAGGATGCCCTGGTGTAAGTGTACAGTATTTGTAGTTAGTACTTATTTAGCGTGATTTTCGTGGTAGGTACATTTTCACACAAGCATATTTTCCAACGTGCCGAATGTGATCAGTAGCGTAGTAGCGAAATACAGCGTTTTATAGACCCTAGAGTTGGAGTTAAATGCAGTTTTGTGGTAAATTCAAACAAAAACATTTCAAAAATTGCTAAAGTCAATATGAAAAGTACCTACCTATCACTACACAGTAGTGTATTTTGGTACTTTTTAAATATACATATTAGGATATTATAGTTATATTTACAACGATTTCGTGTTAATTAAGTGGCTGCTGTAAAAGTGAAAAATAGTCAAATATCCCATTCCTACCCCAATATCCACCCATTGTGATTTTAGTTTTGAAATACACGGTTGAAGGAGTCGGCGGTCACGGGTTTACTATACCAAAAGATGCTGCTGTTATAAAGGTAAGGATATTTTTGATATACTACACCAGTGTTTTTCAACCTTTTTGAATACGCGACCCCCTAACAGGTTTTAAAAATTTCATCACATAACCAAAACAGCTTCTCACTAATAGTGTGTAGAACTTTGCTGTTTTCCCTTTGGCGGCGACCCTCCGAGTATGGCACAGCGACCCCCCTGGGGGTCGTGACCCACAGTTTGAAAAACACTGTACTACACTAGTCTATACTAATATTATAGAGACGCAAAATTTTATAGTTTGTTTGTTTGTATCGAATAGGCTTCGAAACTACTGGACCGATTTGAATAATTCTTTCATCAATGCAAAGCTACTTTATCAGCGAGTAACATAGGCTATATTTTATTCCCGTATTCCTAAGGGAACGGGAACTACGCGAGTGAAACCGCGGGGCGCTAGTTTTATAATAAAGTGGACTCATGTTCTAAGAAATGTTTAAATATCAGACGTTTATTAGATCATTTTAAAAAAGCATAAATACTTAGCAAATATTCTTATAGACTTAAACATAGGTTAAGGCTATATTCTCAAGAGTTCCAAACTAAGCTTTATAAGCTTGTGCTATGAATACTAGGTGAATGTATAGACATTACTTAAATACGTTTTATAAATAGCCATGACTCGAGTACAAACGTCCATGTTTATCACACAAAACATTTGGCCCTAGCGGGATTCGAACCTGCGTTTCGTGGCCAGGATCTTTGACCACTCGACCAACGGGCCTGTCTGTCTAATTAGGTCTTGTGTGGGTCTTGGTTAATAATTAATTGATTAAAACTAGATTGTTATTGTGAGTAAGGTGTGTAAGGATCGTGCCGTAAGGCGTTTGGTTTTATCTGCCTACCCCGCTAGGGAAGTGGCGTGAAGTTGAGCTAGTTATAGTTAGATTGAGATTATCTTCAGCTTCATGAGACACAAGTTATCAATTATCTGGCCGTGGTCGAGTGGTTAAAGACCCTGGCCACGAAACCAGGGGTCGCGGGTTCAAATCCTGCTAGGGGCAAATGTTTCGTCTGATGAACATGGACATTTTGTACTCGAGTCATGGATGTTTATAAACGTATTTAAGTATGTCTATCCGTTTACCTAGTATCCATAGTACAAGCATAAGCTTAGTTTGGAACTAGGGAATTGGTGTGTCAGTCTGGAGAATTTATTTTTAATTTATTATTTACTAGCTGTGCCAGCGGTGTCACCCGCGTTTATGGTTAATATTATAAAGACTATTTCCGTCATACATGATTTCTATGTAACTTTAACCATAAAGGCTGCACACGCGACGGAAGCTTAAAAATGGAGTAACTTCTCCCGTTTTCCCAACATTTCCCTTCACTACTCTGCTCCTATTGGTTGTAGCGTGATGAAAAGTATACTATAACCTGCCCAGGAGTATGAAGAATAATTGTACCAAGTTTCGTTAAAATCCGTCGAGTAGTTTTTGTTTCTATAAGGAACATACAGACAGACAGACAGACAGACAAAAATTTTACTGATTGCATTTTTGGCATCAGTATCGATCAATAATCACCCCCTGATAGTTATTTTGAAAATATATTTCATGTACAAAATTGACTTCTCTACAGATTTATTATAAGTATAGATTATCTAATTAAAATGTAGAGTTTGATACAGTTGGTTACTAATTTTCTTTTCAGTTGACTAAATTACTGGATATCATGATGGAATACAGGAAGCCACTAGCAGAAGCAGTGCAGGCTAAGGCGAGTGTTGAACTTGGACCGTACACCACTCTGAATGTCAACATGGTCAATGTAAGTCGATAGTTAAATTACTGTGTAGCTTAATAACTAAGTACTTAAATTACTACTTACTTAAGTTTATTTAAAGGCAATTTATTTAGGTCCAGATTCTCAATATAGGTGAAGTGGGCCTATAGACCAATGCTCTCAGCAACTTAAAGCTAGTTCTGGGCCCGTAATAATTGCTTACTTAAAGACCCATGTGTAGGTACTAGAATTACCTTATTACTTACATTTAAATGCCAACTTTCAAATCAGTTCACTATACCTATTTAAATAAACTGGTTTATACGCATTCAACTATGTATCGCAGTAGGTTTGTTTTGGTCTACATATAATATTTCGATTTAAAGCTAGGTTATAAATAAATGTGAGCAATTAATTAATATTAATCTAAAAATATACTTATTTCAGGCTCAAGTTTACTTAGTCTTTTAACAATAAACAGATACGTCATTGCTAAGTAATTAAATGCTTTCATATTGTTTTGCTGTGTACATGAATTCGTTAAGTATATCTATTGAATACCTACATTATTTACCTCTATTTAAAATGTATTCATATTTAAATATAGGTAAATTCTGCATTCAATGTAAATGTCCTACAGCTCTGTTTGCAAGGAAATTCATTTATCATATCGAAAAGGCTTGAATAGTGGCTCGATAATTTTATTTTTTATTTAACGTTTGTGGATAACAAAGCAATCTAATTTAAAATATTTATGTAAGTTAATTGGTTTCTTTGGAGGCATTACTTTGTTATGAAACAACTAAAAATACGTAGATCCTACTTAGGTATGTATTTGGATTTTTTCTAATCGATGTGTCACTTCTATGGATAGGTTCTCCTATCTCCTATAATTTACATGACGTTCGTGGATTACATTTAAATTACAAATTACATTACCTCTTTATGTTAGTGGGCATCAATCGATATTAATAATTGTTTGATTTTTGTCGGTTTTCCGTGTAAAGGAATATTCCTTAATTTTATTTATATTATTGGCAACATATTTGACTGGCTCGATGGCGCATTCGGTAGTGACCCTGCCCCATGCGCCAACAGTTGTGGTGGGTTCGATCCCTACCCAGGACAAACATTCGTGTGATGAATACTTGTGTTTGTTCTGTGTCTGGGTGTTAATATCCAATATATTTAAGTATACATTATGTTATACCACTGTTGATTCTGATATCGGTAACACAAGTGTTTAAGCTACTTACCTCGGAGTCAGATCAATATATGTGATGTCATCGTATACTTATTTAAAAAAAATATATACCGCGGAAAATAGTTAATCAAGTATCGTTATTTCCATTATCGTTGCCACAAACAATATTATAAGCTTCGTAATCAAGGACGTTTTAAACTCATGTCCTATACGCTACGTTTTTTTACAGGGTGGTGTGACTCCTAATGTGATTCCTCTAAGGTTTACGTTGGTAGCAGACATGAGACTATCTCCATCAGAAAATACCACCGAGATTCTATCCCTTGTATGTATTTTTTATTAATATTATTTTGCTTCGAACACTTAATTTGAATGCAAGCTATATTTTGTTAATTCTGAGAATGTCTAAAGATAAGATAATGTACCTCCGGAACTAATTAACGGTTCAGTTTAACAAGTTAATCTTTTTTAGTTTTAAAAACCTTATTGTATCTTTTTACTTGACTGATATTTGATGATTACCTACACCTATCTTAATGCATTAAGTACCTATACATAAAAAAACCGATACTGGTTCCTGGTTCTATTAATACTTAATGTATGAAGATATAAGTGCAAGTTAAAACAGAAGGATAATTACTTGCATAAAATTATCGATAAAGTTAGGTATATAAACTGAATAAAGATTCTTATATAAACATGTGTAGTGGTTCCCAGCTACCTTGTTCGCTAAGATATATTCACACGTTTCTTTAGACAATTAAACAAATAACTATTTATTTATAAACTAAATGTCTTGACCATATTATCTGCATAAAATTGTTTTATTAAAGGTAAACTCATGGGCGACTTATGCGGGAGAAAATACAAAATTGGATTTCATCCGCCAAATAATGGTTTCGTTAGCAACACCGGTGGACGATACTAATCCTTACTGGACTGTATTCAAGGAGACTATCAATCAATTGTAAGTTTATTTATTCATTTATCTTTACATTAATTCATATTTTCATACTGCTTCCATAGCTTTTGTATGATCATTAAATAAGTGTGTTATTATAGGTACAGATGCGGATTCAACCTTCAAAAAATATTGTGAGCACTAGTATCCGAAATCAGACAAGTACCAGTCGATATCGACTTATTCAGATACTTGTCCTTGCATCCTTAATTCTAGTATATTAGTAAAAGGCTACATCTAAGGTTAAGCTGCTAATGTCCTGGCAACCTGCTTGTGCTTAGGGTCGAGTTAAGGTGGTGGGCATGCCCACAACCGCGCTTGTTATTATAGGGATACACACACATAAGATCATGCCCATAATCCCCTAAGGGATAGGCAGAGACGAAGAGGCAGCAGGGCTCTTTAACCACATTCAGCCAAAAATAAAACTGGGCTGGGTTAGATGGAAAATTGTGAAAAAATAGTGACAAGTGGCTAGGTCGTCACCTACACAATCTCATACCCAAAACCCCATATAGCATTAGACACCTTTTACTACAGGCTAACAGTATAGTTACGCCTTTGTTCATAGGTACTTTACTATCACGCGGCGCAAGTCATCCTTATCGTCGTTCCCAGGCGTCAAGACTCTTACCTTCTTCTTTTATATTTCAGAGGGTACAACGTCCATCCGATCATATGCCCCGCGACTTCCGACATGGTGTACGTGCGGAATGTGGGCGTGCCGGCCATCGGGTTCGCGCCCAAGCGGCACACCACGTCGCGCGTGCACGGCTTCGACGAATACCTGAACGCGGGTGTCTTCCTCGACGGTATTGACGTCTACGAGGCCCTCATTGAGAGGTTGGGGAACTTGCCGTGATTTAATGAGATAAGGTTTGACTTTGTACGGTCTATTAATAGAACACCATAGAGCGCGAATTAAGCCCGCTCATTTATTATATTGTTTAACTTACATTGTAAATGCAAAATTATTTTTATTTTTCTAAAGATATATGCGCTAGCTAGACTCAATTCAACGCCAGTCGTGAATTGAATTTTAACTTATCAAAAAGTCGTCGTGTCAATCCCCTAAAAAGCAATCGTATTAAAATATTTTTGTTGCTATACTTAGAACCAGTAAATCTTTCAAATAGTAACAGTAACACTAGCATTATCGTAGTATTTATGAGCTCTTGAAATGTTGTTGGCATCGCTTCTTTGTTCTCCTTATTTTAATAGTATGGTGGGCGAGTGGGAAGTTATTGGGCTATTCGAGTTATGTTTAACAAATATACCTACTTATCTACGTACAAAAAAAGTGATAAATAGTAAATCGTTCAGAATAGCACTTCAATACCCCAAGTTTCAAATTAAGCATAGATGCTTACAATGCTTGTACATATAGACAATATTGAACATCTTTGTAAAAGCCCAGGTGATCATGTTGCTTACATGAACATTTTACCTTAATCAGGATTCGAACATACCTACCTTATGTTTGATAATCATCATCTCCTTATGATTCAAAATTATTATAGATATCTATAATTTTTAATTCTAAGGACATAGATTATAATACTTTATATTGCCACACGAGTAAAAAAACGAAACAGAGACAAAGCTTCTTAAGAACGTGCAAAATTTTTACCTTTTTTGGTAGGGTTGTCACAAAAGATTAAGACAAATTAAACAAAATATTTGTTAAATAGTTTTATTATTCAGTATGATGGTCTTCTGTTTTATAATATAATTTTATACTAATATAGTATTATACCTAAAATTGAATCTATAGGGTCATTTCTATGGTCAGGCTATATAAAATATTTATTTTAAAATTATGAACAAATTTATTTATAATAATAATAAAATTGTTTTATAAGTAGTATTAAGTGTGTACGTACCTATAAACTAACAATAGACTAACAGCATCTGATTTAATTTTATTACCTTCTAACATAATTTAATTTTTACTTTGTTAATTATAAAATCCGTTCGTCCCTTTTCTCATTTTGATAATTATTATATGAATCATTATAATGGGAATCAAATGCAACACCTTACCAGGTATCAAATGAGAATCTTTTTAATATTATAAGACTAATTTGTATTAATTTGAATGCAAAATAAATAAATATGAACAAATTACTTACTTCAATAATTTTCTTTTTATTATTTTTGTTTTTTAATAATTTATTGTGTCTTTTAATGGTGTGGTAAATCCAGAATCTAAAATATATTTTTCAAACAAATATTTAACAGTACCATTTTTAAAAAACATGATGGCAGTTTCTTTCGAAGTGATCCTTACATATTCTGTATTGTTGTCTCGTTTTATCATCAACAAGTTTTAGAAGGAGATCTTCGCGCCCGACAGCTTTGAGCCAATCAGGTCGCCTGAAACAATAATACAATTACAAAGTAAAACGAACACGATTATACAAAAAACATAGGTATGTTTTAAAGGTTATCTAGCTATTTTTTTATATATTTACATAGCATTACATTCAGCCAAAAACAAATCTGGGCTGGGTTAGATGTAATATTGTGAAAAAGTATTGACAAGTGGCTAGTTCGTCGCCTACACAATCACATACCCAAAACCCCGTAGACCATTAGTCGACCTTTACGACATGCTATATAAATTTTCATTTTTAAACGCGTATTCAAACTTTCATGATAATGCTACTATAGCCGTCGAGGAGTTCCCTAGTGAGGAGACCATCCTTGCTGCAGCGTCAGGTTATATCTATCATATTATTGCATTGTCACCGAAGGTTATACAAAATTTCAGCTCAATCAGACATCGGAAAGTAGTTCAAATCTTACTTACAATATTAGAACCCACATACCTACAAATGTTTAATAAATGCTTGTAATAATAATAAAAAGATAAAAACACCGTGTAGTTCACTCTTTTTAATAAAAAAAGGTTCATACAATAAAGTAAAGGTACTTACTTGAAAAAATATTAATCAAATATTTACTTACCTATTGTACTCCTTGGGATAGTTAAAGTATGATATATTTTTATTTTTTCTAGTATTATTCATACACATAGTACAATAAACAACCATTATCTATACTTATAATAAATCTGTAGAGAGGTCAATTCTGTACATGAAATATATTTTCAAAATAACTATCAGGGGGTGATTAGTGATCGATACTGATGCCAAAAATGCAATCAGTAAAATTTTTGTCTGTCTGTCTGTATGCTCCTTATAGAAACAAAAACTACTCGACGGATTTTAACGAAACTTGGTACAATTATTCTTCATACTCCTGGGCAGGTTATAGTATACTTTTCATCACGCTACAATCAATAGGAGCAGAGTAGTGAAGGGAAATGTTGGGAAAACGGGAGAAGTTACTCCATTTTTTAAGCTCCGTCGCGTGTGCAGCCTTAATGGTTAAAGTTACATAGAAATCATGTATGACGGAAATAGTCTTTATAATATTAACCATAAACGCGGGTGACACCGCTGGCACAGCTAGTTAATAATAAAATACCATGTTTTTACATTAAAATATTCAAACTTGCAACGAACAAAACAAACAACGTGTGTCGCACTGACCCTGACCCTGAGATTGTCAACTGGCTGTGCCAGCGTAAACCTTTTTTTCCAGTCTCGCCGTGTACGCGACAAACAGCAATATAGGTACCCTGCGCGCTTGGTGTACCTAAGTGCAACCGATTCGCGGGGTTGTTTGAAGCTTAATCTCGTACCTTTACTCCTCTATGATATTGCTATGTATTCCTAATATTGTTTGAGCAGAAGAGTAATTTTTATTGAGAAATAAAGCTTATGACTTTTACTTGTGTTTTATCTACCTACCTAAATCTCTCTTTTTTATAATTTGGACTTATCCATATACAGATCTATGTAGAAACAATGAAGCAATTTATGTTAAAAAAAGGAAAATTGTCAAAATAGACAAGTCATCGATTCCTTCGAATTTGCCGTGGATACCGGAATAGCACGCCACGTTTATCTCAATTCTTTCCTCAATCAAATACTAAACTGTTTACACAGAGAATCCCCATCATTCCTGTGAATTCATTTGTACGCTAAAAGCGTGACAAGCGTCGGATCCGGCGAGCTGCGTAAACACGGCGGCGGTCGCGAAAAAGTCCTTTTAAAAATGTGGCGGCACGTACGATGGCAAAGCAGCCATTACCAGAGAGTGCCCGCTGTTAGTCTAAAGATTACGTGCACACGTACAAACAAATTTTTTGTTAGACGAAATTAGAGCGACGGAAATGTGGCGGTGTCTGTTAAGGCACTCTTTTTCTACGCTTGTTGGAAAACGTCCTCATTTTAGGGGTTATCTAATATCTATTAATATCAGACTACATGTTTTGACCCGAATCTAAAGTAATTAGCTTATGGACTTGTATTTATGGAAATCAGAATCATATGAAGATAGGTACTACACCTTTCCAGACCTGCGACATCTGTAAAAATTAAATAAATAATTCAGACCATCCTACACCCAAATTGCAAGTTAAGTAGTATTTATTGTTTTGGTTTAGGTACATAAGGCATAGACTTATTATAAATATCCACTACATACCTACCTACTGCATGTCGCGTTTAGCCTTATTAGCGTTATTCCGAAATATAAATAGGTAAGTATACTATATAAAACTTAATAAGTTCTTAGTCCAGGCATATTAGGATTTCACCTCGGAATGAGAGATAGTCGGCTATAAACTTGTATAAACCTTAATTTAGGTACCCTAAAACTTGCCTCAAAACGTGCCTATCGTAGGGTGTCCGCGTCTTCAGATATCCCAAGGTCAAAGGTAAAAAAATAGATTTTTTACACATTAATTGCAAATATCTTGTTTCCTATGAGTTTTATGCTATTTATAGATATCTATTATAAATATTGTAGAGGATTTAATTATATCTATTTGACTAATGATATTCCTGGGCTATCTGTAATTGCCGTGCAATAAAGAACATGTTTCTATCTAATTTATACACAGGTAATGCTCGAATGATTCATTAGGTAGAGGCGGCGAGCTCTCAGCCGGTGGATGTGCTGTCACACACATAACGACAACTCATTCAACACGCACACCCCCTCTTGCATTCGCATCATCAAGCTGCGCAATACTTTTGGTTACTATGGACGTGCCGGGTGATTCCAAAATATTTTTAACTAAAACGCATCTTCTATAGCGGATAGACTACATACAGTTGTATCAATAAAATGTGGGTCTCAAATACGAAAATGTACTTGAAATTTTAGACTTAAGTATAGGCAACCGTCTGACCAGTAGAAGGGAATGCGTTTTATAATAAATTGAAAATTTCTAGACAGGTACTGTTTAGCTATTTGAACATTGGTAATTACGAGTAGTACCTACGTGGTGAAGGAAAAATCCAATTGATTTTATTTGTAACAACACATTTTAGATGTTGTTTCACCTTGGCCACTAAATCAAAGATCGCGGGTTCGAAATCGTTAGGTTCGTGAATGTAGTCATTTATAGGTATTTGGAATCATTAATGTTTAGAAAGGCAATTTCAGTAGGTATATGTTACATAGTAGTCGTATCATAGACATAATTTCTTAGTCTAGACTTAAAGTTTAGGTGTATAAAACATCTAAAAATAGTTTAGTTTAGTGTACATTTACTGGCTAGAACAGGGTTACTTAATTGTTACTCTAGCAGATAAGTGTATAAAAAAATATTAAAGAAATTTTACTAAATGTTCTTCATAGGGGCTCTGTAGCCAGAAATAGTGTTATCCACTTAGTTGTTACTCTAGCAAATAAACTGTGTAAAAGATTAAAGAAAATCTAGACGTACTTTTCATGTGGAGTCTTATCCACATTAGCGATGATATTCGGAGGCAGCTTTTAGCGGTGCGACGGTACACCTGTACCGTAGGTACGGTGACAAATGAGCACTACGGGCAAAAATCGCGGCGCCCACCGCGACTGCCTGAATTAATTCGTCTCGCGGTGTCTCTTAGAGCGTCATCCTGCGGCGACGGCGTACGAATCTTGTAGACACGGCGAACGCTATCTGACAAACGAGTTGTGAGTTGTGGGCTAACAAAGGATTGGTGCAGGTAACACTACCGAAATTGACCCAATAAATCTTCTATGCTAACAATGTGAAAAATTGGAAGCTTTCCAGTACAATCCACCCAAACCCTAAAGAAGGATATGTATCATAATCTTCATGGTTTAAACGTGAAATCTATGAAGATGAAATAGTCCATCTAGACCAAATCTGTTGAATGTAAATAGCAGGCTTTGTATTTCAGACAGTGACTTACCTATGCTTTAGCATATGTAGCTTCTTGATAATTTACTCGAAGTAAACTGACTAAACTCCTGAAGCTCACAGAATCTCTGTTGCATTCATCATCGTGATCTTTGTTGTCACATCAAAAGTCTCGTACTCTACATATATTAGAATAGAACAAGAATACGCAACAGCCTGAAAGCAGTTCACAAGAAAATTCTTAGTTTTGTTTATGTATGCAAGTGGCAGCTTTATTTCAAGTATCAAAATACGTTTTCCGATACATATTATATTATAAACCAGCTCTGTCTGTCCGTTCGTATGGCTAGAGCGCGCGTAGCAGGCACTTAACCGGTCGCCGGCGGCGGCTCTGATTTATGTCCCGCCGACATCCAGCCGTGACAATTTATTTCAATTAGCGCTCGCAACGCCCTCTAGCGGTCCGCCGCGCCGCGCTAAATTAATATTAAAACACTGAGTCCCTGTTAAATAAAGTGCCTAACTATATCTGCGCGTTAAAAACTTTCGCTGAGGTTTATTCTAATTAGCGCTTTGTACGTGGTCGTGAATCAGAAGTTCGTGTAGTGCTTATGCTAATAGACGGTTTCTCGTTTTATATAGGAGTTATCTAGATAGTTTACTTATCTTTATGCTTTAAATCAAGATCCTATAAAGGTTACAAAAATATCTAATAGCAGTAACTGTATATAGACTTTAGTGGAAATAATTGCATAATAATACTGACATGTTATAGGTACCTAGTAAAACACATTTTACCTTTACGACACATTTCTTTAGTTTGGAACTAAGTGCAGTTAAGAAAAATTTTGGCGTCATGTCAGAGCATCATCTCTCAGGTAATTTGTAACGTAATAAACAGTGAACATAGTACTTATAATGAGTAGGTACCCTAAATGGGCAATGCCTTTAAACAAATAGTGATGTTTTGTTCATCCAAATGTTACTTTGTAGCATTGTTCAACTTTAGTGAACAGTCAACATGTGACAACAATCAATACCATTTGTAACAGGGTTTGTCTAATTATAATTAAACTGTTAGATTTAATTTTTCTGCAAATGTTTTCTAATACTGCACATTCATACAAAGTACCATTCATTTGAAAAGAATGAACACAAGCGTTTCCAAGACAGTGTTTACATTTGGAAGAGGGCTTATGAGCCGTGACCCCACGACGAAATGGTCACGCGCGGCGTATTTGAATTTTTCAAGTGGTTTAACCTCACCCCTTGCCATCGCCCGTGCATATGTTTTCTCTTTAAAACGGACCATTGGGACGAACACGCCGACAATGGTTTTTAATGTCTCTGCAACCTCGAGTGTTGACGAATCAAATTTTGATTTAATTTCAATCGTTTTAAAATAACATTGGCGTGAGAATTTCTCACGGTTTTTTTCTGTATTCAAATTTGGGCTACCATTCTAATGGATGTGTATTATTGTAAAATTTTGTCACATCTAAGCATTTTTTATAGGAATATATGGCACTATTATAATAGGTATATCGTCCTCTGCTGTTAGATAATAGTGTAACTAAATAGGACATTCAGTCATGTTTATTTAAACATTTGTTTTTTTTTACTCAATCCAATAGGCACTTACGTCACTATGCATTACCAATAATAGGCTTGTGCAAAGCTAACACGGGTAATAGAGCGCCGTCGCCGGATTACCGGCCGTGGGCCGACGCGCCGCGCCCGTAAAACAACACGCCTGGCGTTGAGCTGGTGCAATGCATCTAGCTTGTCTTCTCTATATGCACTCATAAATTTTATCTCTCAGTAAATGTAAATAGAATAATAGTTTTTTTCTATTTTCCTACTTATGTTTACTTAATCATTACCTATGTGATTATAATATGTTATGTGTACCAAATAAAAAAATGGCGTCACTATTTAGTGGTGAAATCACACATTTTTTTTATTTCATATCATAAAGGCGAAAGTTTCTGAGAATAGATGACTTTGGTGTATGTAGATAGGTTATTTATAAAAAAGTTAATGTATAAAAAATTGCGTTAGTATTGTTAGATTATATGAAAGAGATAAGAATCGAATGTACTATGAGGGCCAAAAATTAGATTTACAAAAGAATCCATCAGAAAGGTTTTTCTAGAATCCAATAAATTGATTTTGCCTTTTAATTTGATTTGAATTTGATTGCGTTTTTTGCTTTTTACTTACTTTACTATTAATACTATACTATTAATACTATAACTACTATACTATTAATACTATCACTACTATACTTTACTATTAAGTCTTATTTTTCAGTTAGAATATAAATTGAGCATTAGTTAAATATAAAATTCAGACAGACTGATTTCCATTTACTATATTTGTTCGCATGTCAAGTTCTGTATTTGTTTCTGTGCAATAAAATACTATCTACCAGGTCACGCAAAACTTAAGATCGTATTTATTTCTACTGAAAAGAAAGGCTATTTTTTATTTATCCATTTTAGTTCGCCGTCCCTAAGTCATAAATAAATTACATGTATAATATGTATAGGTACATTTACCGAAGCCTTAATTATTGATAAGTAATTTTGTAAATCTGATTTAAGGTGTTGTCATGTGTAATCGGTATGGAAAATCGAAGTACTTATTACATTTTTACCCTTATATTTAATTTTATTTAAATTAATTATGCAGTCTTTTTTTATTTATTTATACTTTATTTTATTTGCTACAAGAACAAATTACAAACCGTTACAAAGATATAACCATTAAATTTATAACATTTAAAGACGGATGAAAAGCTTATTGTAACTGTACAGACTGGGGCGGTCAGATACACTCACTTCTATCCGCTCCAAACGAATTAGCGAGTGACACGCGACGCGTGTCTAAAAACAACAGCGCCTCGCGTGCTCTAGTGCTTAGCCAAGGGATAACGCGACGGACAAACCAATTGCACTTGAGTCGATTGCGTTACGTTTAGGATTATCATTCTTAGCAGTGATTTAGCAATATTTACATTGGTATAAAAAGTGTACAAATCTTCATAATCTTGTCATTTTTAGTTTTCAAATTTTTTAATCTGATTAATTCTCTGTAGCTTTGATTAGAGCAGAGCACTTCATGTTATATCCGATTACTGGATACCTAATGAACCATAGACGTCATTAGTATGTAAGTAAGAGAAAATAGATAGTTGTGCAGTCAGTGCATAGGAATCACTTATGTTTTTTGACGTAGGTAATTCATGTTATATATATCTTATAAACACTTCATAGTCAACACCCGGCATACATCAGTTTGCTCTCAAACATTGACAAACGGTAATCAAGTCGTGATTTGCAGGCTAAGCTGATCCCACCATCTCACCTGTGTAACGACCCGTAGCCGCTACACGTACACGTAGCCCGTAGCGCGCCGTAGTCACACGTAGCGAAGCACGTGGCAAGTTCGCTTCGTAGCTCGCTCGCGAGTCGAGAGGACGCGACGCGCCGCCCACCCGGCCGCGCGGGCCGCGATTGGTCGCCGGCGACGCCCAGCCAATTAAGCGGCAGCTCGCCCCATGGGTCGACTTGACATTTTAATGTTCGCCACACTGATAGTAAAACGATAGCGACGATTTTACAGATGCCGTTTTGGTTGATTAATGGTGATTGCTCGAGCAACCTTTTCGTTGCAATTACCTGTACTACAAGTATGCTAGAAATTGTACTGATGTATTCTAAAAAATGGCTACGTACCACGCTGTTTTATCCTACTCTGAAACATTATTCTTATTTTATTTACTAGTAAGAACGATCATAGCTAAAGTAATATTCACGATATTTCATTATCTACATTCGTAACATTGCAAAAAACGTGGGCGTATAAATCTAAAATAAAAATATCGATTTCTAAGTAAGGCCGTTTGTTTTATGAAGAAAATTTTACGTTACGTTTGTACTTGATTCGGTTAGATATACGTAGCCGTCGCTGCCCTGACAATGTAGCCTGTGGACCGGGACACAAGATGGGATCACGGCCATCTCGCTCGCTCGCACGCCAGCTGCGTATCTCTATCTCGCTCAGGGGGTGGGACTCGATGTAATCAGGGGATGATGTGACTCGCGATCTCCGCAGCGGCTTCAAAGATCACAATTATCAGAGCAGTCGGTCGAAAGCCGCGACACAGTGGTGAAGTCACCCCGGCGAAGTCATTAAAAGTTTCGTGGTGCCAGCCTTTCTAGTCAATCATACTATTAATATTAGATAGTTTTACGAAACTGTTCGTAGAGAACAAGATTTTATTTTAAGTTTTTTTTTATTAAAATAAAATTGAGTGATTTTTTTGCGACGATGAGTAGTGGGGGTAAAAGTGTGGTGGTTTAATTAACCCGAGGCTGAGAGAGATCAGGCGAGCTGTCTGCATTCTGGGACAAGCAGCGGGTGCCAGCCGTGGCAGTCCGTAGGATGGGCACAGGTAAGGACCATCTAAAATAATAATATTGAGATTTTTCTAAGAGAATTATCCATTCATGTGCCACTATTACGGAATGGTATAAATTCAGTAGGGCAAATGTGTAAAACAATCAGATATATTGTATGAATGTTTTCAGAAATGTGTGTTTATCACAAACTTTTCTCAATTGTTCAGGATACTATAAGTTCAAAAATTAGTAGTACAATTACATTTACAAGTGGCAAAGTTCTAAAGGCAGAATGGCGAAGTTTTAAATGTTTTTAACTAGAATTGAATTTTAATAGTATTTATTTTTTACCCGGTTGCCAAATGGATAGTTTTTTTAATAGATATTGTTTTCTTAATTGGAAAAGTTAGCAACAAAATATTTATAAGCGCCACAACATGTTTACAGGTGAACGACGTTTATAGTTGCTTTTCCAAAAAAATAGTACTTATCAACTGATTAATATGAGAAGTATCATGAAATGACGATCGACTATAAAGTGTACAATGCAAATGTCTAATGAAATGAGATAAGAAATAATGTACATACTTAGATGAAATAACGAAATAATAATGTTGGTATTATACAATACAATACTTGTAATCTAGGCTTAGTTATTACGTAAATCTGTTTATGTAGTATCTATAATCAAAATCTGAATGACGGTATTCAGAATTCCCTTTAAAAAAATATTGAGCGAGAATATAAAAACGATTTCTGCTGTAATGACGATTTCTTCTCGCGAAATGCTCTAGAATCATCTTTAAATTCTCGACCTAGACCTAGACCGGACTGATATCTATATCATTATATATGATTATATGTATATCTATATCAGTCCGGTCACCAATGGTGTGTAAATGAGTGCTATTATTATCAATATATAAGGCTTTGCCTAAGCTGTTTGACCTAAATAAATGAGGGATTTGGATATAATAATCTTAAAGGATACATCTTAGGGATTTACAACGCAATATATCACTGATAATAATTTTGTTGTTAGATGTGATTTAGGAAATAAACGTTGTGCCTCTAATTTTTACAATAGAAAATTATCAATACAATGTTTCACAATATAAGTAACTCTGTTAGAGGCTTTAAATGCATACATTCATGCTTTCACAATAGTAATCCTCGACGGGTCCAAGGGACAGTAAGTTCCTTTGATCAATTTATCTTGATTCAAAAGTAAAATTGATTTGGATTAGACGGAAAATCGTGACAAAAAAGCTATCTCGTCGCCTTCAAGCAGTCACAAACCCAATACACCATTAATCACCTTTTTCGACATAGGTACCAGACAAGGTAAACTGTTGGTAGGTACATTATTATGTTGGTCCTAAACCAACATAGGTTTAAAACAATTTTCAAATAAATCACCTGTTTTGGTACATATGAATACAGAAAGTATCTTATAATTTCATACATATACATATGTATAAGTATACATGTACGCTCGTAATTAGGAAAACCGTGCAGGACTCTACTGATTTTCCTAATTTTCCAAATTTTCCTAATCGAATAAAGCTTGTTGCAATCCCAACCGTCTTAAAATGGCACTTGAAAGCGATAGTTGTTTAAATAGTTACACAAATACACACCGTCAGAACAAAGGGGAGGCTTACGCACGCGCCGGGCGGTGCCTAAGCGGCTAAGTTTCACGCACAAAGATATTTGCATGGGCGCGGATCCCTACTTGAAAGCAACTAAGCGCGTAAGTTACTCTAAGCCACAGAACATTTGGGCACAATGTTACAGAGTCGTCATTCCACTAATCGATGTCTTTCTTGCTTGATTCGCACGAGTATAATATAGGCAATAGGCAGTTCTGAAGCTACTTATACTTAGATAGTTGAACTTTGATCTTTATACTAGGTTGTTTCATGATAAAAGAATTGTTGACTTTTACTCTGATTTTAAACAATAAGTAGGTAGGTACGTGGCGTTACAGATAGGGTTGCCAAATTTTATTAGAAGAAATAGAGTAAGTATATAGGTATCTATACGGACTTATTTTATATGTTAAAAAGGTATTTTTTGTACTTTTTGCAGCACATAAAATTTTTTTATGGTTGCATATACATGACTGGCACTAGTATATTAAACATTGTGTAAAAAGAGTATTTTAGCGTACTTTATTAGTGTTATAGATAAAAGATACTCTTTTTGAAAGTACGGTTAGCAACCCTAGTTACGGAATTAAATCTATCTATTTTAAGGACAATTTAAGTATTTACGGACAGTTGTATTTTAAATTATACTTATATTAAAACTGTAACGGGTAAGTACTAAAGTGCGATAAGTGTGGTGAAAATAAGTTTATGAACGTCGAAAATACTTATATACTTTGGATATAATAGTGGGTAATGGAAATTGATCTTGTCCTAACGATTTATAACTGCTTTATCAAAACCTTTGTAAATAAAGACAAATTCATTTAATTTCATATTAGGTATCCATAACATCAAAATCAATGGTTTTCAGATCTGTATCACCTATTGAACATTTCCCATCATGTATTAAATAATGTGAAAAAGCTTTGCTTTAAATGAAAATTATGTCTTTGAATTGTTTCACACCACCATCTTCCTAGCGTTATGTCCCGTGTTTAGACGAGGTCCGCTTAGACCATGATCAAGGATTTAGCGAGTCTGGTAATTACATTGAAGCGACTGCCGATCTGACCTTCGTAACCCTAAGATAGGGGAACCAGACAATGTTTGGATCATGGTTTGAATTGTTTCACATACTTACAACTATTATAATACGGAATTCAAAATATACAAAATAGTGTCTAAATTGGAATAAATTATACTTAAAGATTAATGTATAAATTGAGGGTGCTATATTAAATAAATAAATTCTCCAGATTGACACACCAATTCCTTAGTTCCAAACTAAGCTATAAGCTTGTCCTATAGATACAAGGTAAACGGATGGACATACTTAAATACGTTTATAAACATCCATGACTCGAGTACAAATGTCCATGTTCATCACACGAAACATTTGCCCCTAACGGGATTCGAACCCGCGACTCTCGGTTTCGTGGCCAGAGGGTGTCTGACCACTCGACCAACGGGCCTGTGAAAATACAATATTGATGATACACTTTTGTTTAAATACTTGTGCTAGCCAGATTGGAAAATATGTTAGAGATGTGTTGAAATATTATCCAACTACTATTCAAATCGTTGGAGTATTTCACGGAATGTTTATAACAACGCATAAATAACCTTTTTACCATGAACCATAAACAAAAAAAAACATAAATATATTATATTTTTATAGTGTCTTATTTTTAATAGAACAACAGCAACGCCTTTTTTTTAAACCGAATTTGTCGAAGAATTAAACACTCTAATAATACTAACACATAATAAAGTGTCAATGTAATCAAAGTTTTGTTATCTTTTTAAGTAAAGAAAATATACGCCGCAAATCGGCGTCCAAAAATATTAAATCCCAATATTAAAATTAAACTGCCGATCTTAGGGATTTCAGTCCTTTGAACCCAGGCACTTTATGGACTAAGAAACCAGACTTAGTTACGGCCTCGATTGGTATTTCTAATTTTTAAAACCAGGGTGACCTAACCTGTGTTCCTCAAACAAACAACAAGAAAGACAGAATGAATATGTTTAGGTACCTACATACCTATTATGCCTCTTAGACACATCTGGCCGCTTACCACCAAGCAGGCTTTTTGCTAGTTTGCCTCCTTTTATACGAGTAGTATATCATTTTTAATTTAAATCAAAAATTTAATATATTATGCTTAACATAATTTACAGTAAGTAAATATTGGCGTAATTAACTAAATCAATTTACGGACCCTCAGTTACTGCAAAAATTATTAGAACAAGGGCTAGATTTTTATACTTTATTTTATTAAACCGATTCGATAAACACACATCTACATGTATATTGAAAATGTTCAATGTTGACTATTCAAAGTCCTGCATGCAATCTGAGAGGACGAGGGCCGGGAGCGGGACTAACGAAGTTCCCAACCGGCCCTAAGTTACGGCGAGGACTCTTGGGCTTTGTCCCGTCTCACTGAACTTACACGATCTTATTTGTGTACCAACTACGAACAATAGAGGCAACCACTTGCTAATGCTGTGTGTAACGCGAGTATATCTCCCAAATCTGTAGTACAAAAGCGAGTTAGGTAGCGCTAAACTATTCTTCATAAAATATATGCAAAATATTTGTTATAAATTCGTAACTCTGTTTGATTTCACGTTTAAACTATTTTACCGATTGTGATGAAATAGTTGAATACTGAAAAATACATAGGATAGTTTTTATCCCGAAAAAATAGTAGATACCGTTACCTATAACTACGAAAAGTCCAATTCGTATGAGACCATAATGTTTTTTTCATTAGAAAATTCTTCAATGTAGAAACGACTAACTAAAAGTAGAAAATGTATTTAAGTTAGATGCATCCATGTATATGTAATTAATGCCTACACAACTAGGCATTAACTAGTGTGTAGGCATTAATTACGTAAATGTTTATGTAATTTTTATTAAATCTAATTGATCGGTATAAATCATACCATTTTTTTTACCACTCACGTCAAGTCACTGTTTGAATGTGTAGAGATATTATCTCGTAAGGAGCTTTTAGAGTTTTGAGATTCAGAACTCATCTTTTATCTCACCCTTTTTCCAAAACCCTTTTGGAACTACATCTTGAAGGGGATAATTACGACACTTCGCGGCTTTCCTCAGAGGCCCGAAAGACGAACAGTAAAGTCGCCTAAGTCCGTTTCAGCGAAAAAAGAAAAGATCTTTACTTGAAAAGGATTCGCGGTATTAAGAACGGCCTTCTGTTACACCGACTGTATTTTTTGTAAGTAGATATATGTTCAATGGATACCTACTCGTATAGGTTTCTCGCTTTCCTCAAACTGCTCTACCAAACTCAATGATTAAGTGATTTTGTACCAACAAAAGTCCAGGTTTCGTTTCCAGAGGGGTCAGGTTTACACTAAGATGGGATTTGACTTTTTGAAAATTCGATTATTCAGTGGCAATGCTGAATGAGCGCCCTAGTAGTGATACGAGCAATAAATAAAGTAATAATAAATTTACGCAAAACTAAACGCGTGCGTTTGTAATTATGTACTCTAATAATCGATACTAGATATATCTAGTAAATACATGAATTAAACCATACAACAAAACAAAAATCGTGTTGAAAACGACATAGAATCGTACAATATATTAATATTTTTCTATATAGAGAAATTGGAATACACACACATACATACCTTCATACTCACAATCTCCGAAGGGGTTGGCAGAGTCTAAAGAGCGATAAGCTCTTTAACCACATCCAACCAAAAATAAAATTGAATATGGTTAGATCGAACAATGTAAAATGATGATGTTTCTTTTTTATAAGATTCCTTGCTCAGTGAATAAATGTTTTATTTATACGGAATCAGCGTTTTGAGGGGCTACGGTGTAACGGTAGGCCTTTGTGAACGTTAAGGGGGAGCGGAAGGCGTTCAGTAAACGGAACAAAAACACAACGTTATTAGCGAGATTGGTGTAATCTGACTAATCTATTTTGGGAAAGGGGCGCCTACTCGGCGCTTAGAGGTGTCAATTAATATCTATACTTACTGACAGAGGAGAGATATTGCATTTTGATATAGGTACGATTGAGTTGTAATATTGTAAACCTCTAGATGGTATCAGTTGTTACATTAGAGATTCATTTTATCGTGAGCAAAAGCAGTGCATCAGAATAATTCATATTCAATTTAATCGCTTTTAACTAACACAATAAAATATTTTATGGTGTATGCATGCATGCATTTCCATTACATTTTTTATATTAAGTTATTAGTTTGTACGTATATAGCTTCTATACTTCAAAGTATAATATTAGGAAATCAATCATAAAGAGATGCTGATGCTGATAACTTAAAGTTATTATTTTTGATAAATTATCAACATTACGCTGTGATAAAAACTCATCGCTTAATAGTAACGGTGTTTGACGAGAAATAATTTCGGGAATTCCGTTTGTTAACTACTCAGCAAGCAATAGAACAAAACATAATATCAGATTAATAAAATACTATTAAGCATTATCGTTAAATTCCCAGCGTTATGTCACAAATCTAGCTAAGTTCCCCTTAGATCACGATCATGTTTTGAGCGAGTATGATTGTACTATACTAGCCATGGCCCACGACTTTGCTCGCGTGGTACGATGATAAAACAAAGCTTATATGTTATTCAACATTAGAGATAGATTTAAACCCTAGTGATTGTGACAAACATACAACGACCCGCTTCATGCCAGGGAGATTGAAATAAGAGAAAATGTGACTATAATTACTTCGGGCTAAATGTGGTTACGGAGCTTTTTGCTACTTGGCTGCCTACCCCTTCGGGGATTGCAGGCGGGTTGCTTTGTTATTAGCTGTCTTATGAGTACATCTCAACTTGATTGTAGTTGTATAGAATTTAGCGAAAACGAATCCAATAATAAATTAGTTCTTACCTCATTGCTTCAGGTGATCGGCTACTCGACATACCGTGTAATGTCTGCGGGGACAGGAGTTCCGGAAAACATTATGGCATCTATAGCTGCGATGGTAAGAATTAAGAAATTTTTCATCAACTGTTAACATATTTCAAGTCTAAAGATATAAATCACCATCACCCTACATTCGCTCATGTAGACATAGGTGTCTAGAATATAGATTATAATGTTTTACTATCGTCCATAAAGATATATCGTATGCATAACATTGTACTTTTTCAAATATCAGTGATATAGCACGGGGACATAAGAGTAGATATATTCATGACCAACATATTATTGTTGTAGATAACTATTTAATTATACTTACAAAAATAGTTGCCCTTGAAGTTATATAATAGTGCTGCACTATTAGTGCATGCTAAATAGATAATAATATAAGGAGGTTTTGATGCTCAAAAGAAGAAATACTGAGATTATTAAGTTAAACTTAACGATTTATGAGTGCTTTCTTGAAGTTTACATAAATATAGACTTTTTTCTTTTATTGGGAAGGTATAGTTTAGTATATAAGAGGGTTTTATGTTAGGTGATGAGGCCAATGCGGCGGCTAACTATGCCTATTCTATTTACATAAGTATAGCAAACTGAAACCATTTTTTTCTGCTCGACGGTCCCCAAGTTGAGGTTGTCCGTGTTAACATTAGCACCTTGTGCAGGTTGCTCGGGATTCTTCAAGCGTTCGATACACCGAAACCGGGTGTACACGTGCAAGGCGGGCGGCGAGATGAAGGGTCGCTGCCCCGTGGACAAGACGCACCGCAACCAGTGCCGGGCCTGCCGCCTCGCTAAGTGCTTCCAGGCCAACATGAACAAGGATGGTGAGTGCTGTCGCATCACTTAGGGCTGCTGCACCAAGCATGAGACGAGCCGCGACTTGTGCCGCACCTGCCGCCTTGCCAAGTGCTTCCAGGACAACATGAACAAGTCCTTGTTTAAGTTGGCGACAGCATTCATCGTCCGGTGAGTGCCGTTACTCACGAACACCTTACATTACTTACAGACAACTGTGAAGAAACCCTGAATCTTTATCTATTTGGACGCATCGGTGGGCATAGGTAGAAATAAAATTTCAAAAAAGCAGTTAAATAGCTTTTAAGAGTAAAAGTTTACTAAGTATTCTTACATGGCTAAAGATAACAACCTCATCAGATGAATTGTCAGGCAGCCCTTTAGGAGGTCATCAAGTCTGTCCTTGCATCTTTCAAATTAATGAAACTGGATAAAACTTATCATATTAAAAAGGAATGATATGGAAAAATACTTACAAAACTGCCTTTTGTAACAGGTTGTTCAATTGAAAAACCAAAGTACTTATTTCCCATTACTTATAAAGGTTAAAATCCAACAAGAATAATATCAAAATACAAATTATGTATAAAGCTAGTAGGTATAGTATTGGAACCTTTGGCGCAAGCTGTGAACCTAGCGAGTACGAGTGCCGAGTGGGCACAATATCGGTTATTGATGTGTCGTAATGACGCATGGTTGGGTTGGACGTCGCGAAAATTGAACCAGTCGCGAAGCGTTCAGGGTTGCCGGGTGTCTATTTATTTGAAATGTATTGGTAGAGATTTTTGAGTGAAAAACTACCACCTCGCATTCTTTATAAAAAAAAAACAAATTCATTATCCATCTAATGTCAGTTGCCGTACCTATTACGTTCTGACCAAATCTAATAAGTAGGTATATATGATTTGGTCATACATTAATTAATATAATACATTTTTTATAAGTCCCATGGGACTCAAAAAAAATTGTACCAATTGTGTTCTTTGCCTTACGTTTCATAAAATGTGACTGCTAGTAGATATATTGGCTATTGGCTTTGTGATTATGTAAGCGACAAGCTAACCACTTATTACTAGTTTTCCATAATTTTCCATCAAATTCAATTAAATCTTATTGTTGGTTAAATGTGGTGCTCAGAAGCTCATTGCTCCTTGCACTCTGCTTGGGGTAAGCAGGATATTTAGGTACATTTTATAAACGTTATAATATTTAAATAAATATTTTTTTCCAGACTGAAATACCACTTCCCAAGTCCCAAAGTAAGCTTATGCATGTGCTATGGATACTAGGCGAACGGATAGACACGCACTTAAATACGTTTATAAACATCCATGACTCGATTACAAATGTCCAAGTTCATCACACGAAACATTAGGCCCTAGCGGGATTCGAATCCGCGACCCTCGGTTTTGTGGTCAGGGTGTCTGACCACTCGACCAACGGTCTAGTCAAATTATATATAAAGTTATACTTGTTTTGATTCATTAAACAATAAGAAGCTAAACTATACCTACTCATATTAGGGCGGATTTCAAATGAAAACACGTACCTATGTGGTAGTGCCAACCCGCACTCACGAGTGTTTCAGCGGCGACTCGGGCGCCGGCCCCCGCGGCGCGCCGTCGCCGCGTGAGCCCTAATGTCGCCCATTGTCGCCCGCGCCCATTGTCGCTATTGTCCGATACCAGCAACGATGCGAATTTCATACACGTACGCCTCATAAATTCCTGGATACCGGAAACTGATTGAAAAAATAAATAAGGGATCGCTAGGGCGGCAATGTTTGTGAACGTATATATTTATGTTTAATACTAAATGCTACGTATGTAGGTACAATGTGATAGTCCCATAGACATACATTTGGCGTGTTAATATGTAACGCATGTTTCCGAATGTTATTAAGACTTTTTTTATTAATCAAGTCTTGCTTAACATCGCTTAATCAAGGATAAGCACTCCTTTATCTAATTTAAAATTTAGAGCTAATTTCGTTATTTCCAAGTAAAATAAATCAGCGCCTCTACATACAAATAAATAAGTATTAGTAATAACCTATGCCCAGCTTTTGTGTCAAAAAAAAGCGATTCATAAAAATATTCAAATAAACTAAATAAAAGTAGCTCCACAACGTACGTACGTACGTACGTACGTACGTATTTAAATACGTATATTTCATTTGTGAGAATTATACACTGAAATAAATTGTATAAGTATGTATCTATTATTATATGTATATGTACCCTAATACAGATGGTATGTAACGGCACAGAGTAATAATATACTACGTACAAGTAACGGTAACCATTATAACCAGTTTTAAATCAGTGAGTGTAAAATATTATATATAATCGTTTTTTTTTCGATAAAGTAATATGAAGGATGCGAGTAACAAAACATTTCACGAAACTTTTACATCCTGGGTTATATTAAAACATTTAAAGTTTGGTAAACAAATACTCCAACTGGCTATAATCGACTGGTTGACAGTTCAGCGCTTGTATTTCAAAGTTCTCCCTAAGGGTCCTAAATCTTATAGGCGCCTATATGTAAATCTCCCTCTAAGTAAAGTCTTGTGAATAATTGAATATGCATAGAGGCCCGTGTTGGCCGCAAGTCGGGACCGAGCGATCCGTCGCGGAGCGCGCTCCAGCTATCTACATATTAATGTAAATAGTAAGGGCCAACAAATCAGATATCAATGAAACGGCAAATATCCGACTCACGCTATTATACCGTGTATATCATGGTACAATATAGATACATACATCTTTACTACATCATAAGTTTGTAGGCTACCATAAACTTATAGTGTCCGTGTATGTAGTGACTCATGGAATGAACAACACAACTTCTTTAGTAATCTATACTTATAATAAATCTGTAGAGAGGTCAATTCTGTACATGAAATATATTTTCAAAATAACTATCAGGGGGTGATTAGTGATCGATACTGATGCCAAAAATGCAATCAGTAAAATTTTTGTCTGTCTGTCTGTATGTTCCTTATAGAAACAAAAACTACTCGACGGATTTTAACGAAACTTGGTACAATTATTCTTCATACTTCTGGGCAGGTTATAGTATACTTTTCATCACGCTACAATCAATAGGAGCAGAGTAGTGAAGGAAAACGTTGGGAAAACGGGAGAAGTTACTCCATTTTTTAAGCTTTCGTCGCGTGTGCAGCCTTAATGGTTAAAGTTACATATAAATCATGTATGACGGAAATAGTCTTTATAATATTAACCATAAACGCGGGTGACACCGCTGGCACAGCTAGTACTAAATAAGTTTTGAGCTATAGAATTTATGAGCTAGTATGAACCATTAGAAGTTCCACATGTAGTTGAAATACAAGTGCATTTATTGTGAATTTATGAAACGAGTAAAATTTGTACTCGTTGACAGCAACCAAGCTACTTAGGACATGGTTTGTCCTGTAAAGCAGCGATGGCGAACCTTTTTAAGCATACGCGCCTATCCATCAATGAATTAAATATTATAGTTTCTCAAGTGCTACAGAGGGTCAACATAGTATATTTCATTTGTGAGAATTATACACTGAAATAAATTGTATAAGTATGTATCTATTATTATATGTATATGTATAAGTAAGAGTATCTATGACACGTATGCCTAATGGCATATCGCCATACATACTTGGTGTAAAAGGCTCACAAAGCTACCGAGCGCGAGTACATCGCCGTTTGCGGCGCGACGCAGGTGCCGGGGCTAATTTATTCACGCGCATCACTTTGTGCCGCCGCCCGGATTACCTTTATATGTTTGCTCGCCGCGTAATTATACCGCCGCACGAAACTTATACACAGACACCGTTCACCGCGCGTGCGATCCGCAACCCACCTATTTTGCATCGTATAAGGTTGCTTACCGAATTAGGTAGACAGTGAGTACAAAAGTATCTTACGACTATATTATAGACGGGACTTCTTTTGTTTCAGTATTTTATGTTTATTCGTTGTCATTTTTAACATTGACATCTGTAGTGATCGGATAATAGAGGTTACAGCATATGTTAGAGGCCTGGACATCAGTAGATATGCTATAAATAGGTGCAGGGAAAAGAATTCAGCAAGTCTTAGAATTGAAAGACTCACTTCGTTGGACCTTCTTCTACTTATTTAACTTTTTGTTCATAACGATATCTAGACCTTTAGATAACTTTAGTTAGTGTAAAAATTTATTAAAAGTGCAAATCCTTTGCTCCACCAATCAGAGATCATCGCTGCCGTACTGTGCAATCTAGGTCAAAAAAAAGTTGTAAACATTGTTCCACCTAATTATTTACTATACAAATCTCATTGAAAACTGTAACAAAACCCGACTTATTTACTTGGCAGCTGCTTCGTCGCAGCGGGCGCATGTATAATTCAGCGTCTGGACGCGGGTGGTGTCGCCCGAAGCGGCCACAACCGCAGAATTACGGATTAATTCCATTAATTAATCACAGGGCTCCCTTCACTGCGCACTTACGGGGTCGCGACGCCGCCAGGTGAAGTCGGAACGGAAAGCTACCCGGATGGAATAGGGTATTTCAATAATATCGCTATGTTATCATGTTTTAATTATTTTATCGAAATCATGACAGCCTCGCTATCTACATATAAGCGAAGCTGACTCGCGCTCGCAACTTCCCCTGTGTTCCGTGTTTAAATTTTTTAAAGAAGAAAACATGGCATTTCAATTCAAGGTATGGAAGTTAGAATTGAAAATTAGTTAGAAATTCAAAATGAAAACCAAATCTGGACTGTTCGATTATTCCGAGAAAAACTAAATTAAATTAATATATCACATTTATTTGAATTAAGTAACTATATTTTGACACAAAAACATTATAAACATTAAATTATCATCATCCTCCTAAGATAAGGCTAGTTCCGTGTATAGTCGGGGTCCGTTTAGGGCTTAGACCATGATCCGGGATTAAGCAAGTCTGGTAGTTACATTGAAGCGACAGCGGATCTGACCTTCGTAACCCTACTAAGGGAACCAGACAATTTTAGATCATGGTTACACATTCATAGTTGTTGGAATGTGAATGTTTTCCGCTGAGCTAGTAGTATAAATACGTACGTAGATTTGAAAAATCCAGAGGTACAATCATGCCCGAGTTTAAACCCACACCCGTCTGTTAAGAGGCGCGTGTACTTACCATTGAGCTACCACCGCCCCCCCGTTATAAACATCAAAATACCCACTAAAATGTTAAAAAGTCTTACACAAACAATTGCTGCTACATAGAATTGAATAAAAATCGTATAATCACCTTACACAATTATATAACAAGTGGAATTTTTATTAGGTACCTTTGTACTTAAATATTATACTTACTTACTTACTACGCTGGCTCAGCGACCCGAAGTGGGTCTTGGCCTCCGACATTAAAGAACGCCATTCCGGTCTGTTACGTGCCAAATTTGCCCAGTTGGGCACTTGGAGCTCCTTCAGGTCTTTTACCACTTCGTCAATCCAGCGATATCTGGGGCGCCCAACTGGCCGTCGCCCAGACGGTCGCCCCAGGTATGCCCTTTTCACGGCCCGTTCGTCAGTCATCCTCTCGACATGGCCAAGCCAGCGAAGTCTGGCCGCCTTCACTTCTCCGATGATGTTAGGTTCGGAGATCAGGTCTTCTATTTCCTTATTACGCCTTATCCTCCAGTCTCCATTCTTATCTCGAGTTGGTCCCAGAATCTTCCGCTGAATTTTTCTTTCCGCCACTAAGAGCCGATTTTCTTCCTTTAAAGTTAGTGTCCAGGCTTCGCATCCATACAATAGAATCGGTCTAATAACAGTTTTGTACATCCGAACCTTAGTTTTCCTGCTGATAAGCTTGGACACAAGAACTTTATGTAGGGCTGCCGAGCATCTCAGTGCGTTCTGTATGCGGATGTCGATCTCCTCATGTCTTTGGTTGGTGTCGGTTACTGTGCATCCCAGGTACTTGAACTTCTCAACGCCTTTGTATACCGTGCCGTTTACGGTCAGGTCCGTTCTTGTAAAATTTTTGTTCCTGTACCTTTTCATGAGGAGATATTCCGTCTTCTCAAGGCTGATTCTGAGACCCACTCTAGCGCCTTCTCCTTCCAACACCCCCACCATCGTCCTCACATCTTCCTCGCATTGTCCCAGGAGTGCTAGGTCATCAGCATATCCTATGATGTTGTGCTTTCCATTTAACTCCACTCCGCCGTCCGTCAAGTTGACTTTCCGGATGACGTGTTCTAGTATTAAGTTAAACATGATAGGTGACAATGCATCGCCTTGTTTAAGACCGGTAAAGACAATGAACTCTTCTGTCAGATTTCCGTCCACACGCACTCTCATCTTGCTTTCGTTTGTGGCGACTCTGATCAACCTTATCAATTTGTCTGGGATCTTAAACAACTCTTATCAATTTGTCTGGGATCTTAAACAACTCATAATCTGATTCAATTCAATTAATGAGATAAAGTAGTAAAGCCCTAAAGGGGATAAACACCAATTGTAATTATACCTAAGATCAAAATTCTTGAGAAATTATTTTTATATAAAATTCCGGCGGCGTCTATTAATTTCTGAAAAATTGGGTCACTTTCAATATATGTGACAATTATTTTTAAGGTTTTAAACTAGAGAGTGAACTTGAGAATTTAAATCAAACATTACGGCTAAAGTTAGCTTTCCCACACAAAACTATGAAGAAGCAGCATTTGGACTGTAAAAAAAGTTGATTAGTGGCATTCGCTCCAATTAAGACTAAAAATCAGCCAAGTCTTTAGTTGCTTAATTCAACAGGACAGACAATCAGCCAATTCCAATATCAGTCAGCAAACACGCCGATGCAAGACCCAACTTAGCGCCAGGGTCAACATGCCTTGTCATGTTACCTACACTAATTTGTAAATAGTAGTTACATAAAGTAGGTAAGTGTACTACAAAGTAAAAGACTTAGTGATTGAATCGTGATTTTCGCTGTAATGTTGTAGTACGGTCTAGTGGTGCTGTAATCTCGGGAGAAATATTTTTTAAATGAAATCAATGATAAACTCTTTCAGCCGTTATAATGCAAGTGATTATGTGATGATTGGTAATAATAAACTGATAAAATATTTACTTTCTGATCGGATTACTTATTGTCCTTTAGACTAGGTAGATACTTAAACCAAAATTAGACATAATCTGTACACATTATCCATACATTAAGGATACACATTTCAGGATACGTATACTGACTGCTATATTCATTTAGCTTTATTATTGCTTTGCTTCACCTGATTTTCACCATCCATCTTTGAAACACGCTTTCTCATTTTACGGCCTTTGCACACTAAAAACGTATTCAAATTGCCAAAGTAAACACCCAAAAATCATCAAGTTTGTCAGCGCTCCGGCTGAGAGCCAATCAGCTAAGTTCAATAGCGCTGCGCAAACACCGATCGAAGTTTGGCTCCGCGTCGACAGAGGCCCATAATGCCTGCCCAGCGACATAGCCTTCAGATATTTATAGTGAAGACCAATAACTTTGATATCTTCTTCAAACAGTTACGTCCTGTTTAAGCCCAGTCACTTATATATATATTAATAAATATATTTAGTTTGCTATTTTAATTGGGAAGAAGTAATACATATGAAAAAAAGAAATAAATATAAAACTGTACCAAACGCGCTCGACTGCGCAACAAACAATTTTATGCTGATCCAAATCACTGATTTACTAGATGAATTCATTCACTTATCAATGTGAACATGACAATTTTATAACCAGTGGCGTAACTATAGGGTGGCAAGTCGGCAAAATGCCACGGGCCCCCAGCCCGAAGGGGCCCCCGGTCAGAGGAAATCTCAATTCCCAACATTTATTATTACACATACACATTACTTAAGTAAAAAAAAAGTTTTGTCTTTAATTTATTTGTTACCTTCTTAGTTGCATACACAACTAAAAAAAATATACCTAGGTATTAAACTTTCAATGCATTAGTAAAAAAAAAATTTAACCCAGTTTTAGAAAGAATGGTCAAAATCCAATAAATAATAAATAAATAAAGAGAAGATTTTTATGTGAATTTATTTAACCATTATTAATAATGGTTAAATAAATTCACATAAAAACACATCTTCTCTTATTGCCATTAAAAATTCACAGCTAAAATTTAGCGCAATTTTGAAATGAGTTTGGTGTATTTTTTCTTTCTCAAACGGCAACACTGCTTAAAATTTATGTTGGTAATACTTGTTGATGCTTGGGGAATCCCCGATTCGAGTTTGTATATATGAAAAACTCCACTATTGTATTACGCAAGAACTCACCAAGCAATTAGCAGTTTATTGTTGTAAGAATTGGTTGTTTGTTGCAAGTGAGGATATATTTAATTAGTTTATTGTGAGAATAGGTTGACAATGTCTACTCGGTAAGAATTTTATTCTAATATTTAAAATAATTTATACTATTATTATTTTAATTTTTAATCTACCCATAAAATTAATCATTTACATCGTCGGTAGGTATCGGTAGTAAAGTTTGAAATCACAAGTTACGAAATTATTATTTAAAATAATGATTCTCATCGCGCATTTCAAAATCAATTTACTATTTTGACATTCGTAACCACCAAAACTATTTCGGTACCTATGTTCATCGTTCTTTCAAAACTTACAAAATTTGACACTTGAATTGAACTTTGAACAATCGGTGGACTTTCGTTATAAACATTTTTACGGTCGCTTTTTTGGCATTTGTTAGCAATTAAGTAGATTTTTCAATAAATAAAAACTATAGTATTATTACAAACTTTTTGCGGTTTTGTTCTAGAAAGTATCAGAGTGGAAGCGAAAAACGAAAGCGAAAGAAGGAGTCTGAAGAACAAAATAAAAAATTACCTAAAATAAGTCAGTACTTTAATAATCAAGATAGTATACAAGAAGAATCAAATGAACAGCGCGACGGAAAGGCAGAAAATGATGACATAAGTGGCAATATCGCAGGGCCCGATAACAGTGAATATTTAGATTCAGAGCAACCACAACCAGGTACGAGCAAATCTTTAAATGAATCATGTTTGGACATAGAAAAATTAAAATCTTTACCGCATGTTACTGATAAAGGAAACTTTAAAGAACTCAATGATCAAGTAAAACGGTTTGTGATCGAAAACGGACACTGTAAACCAAAAGGCCCCTTTTTAAGGGATAGTAACAATAGATCTTTCTTAGATAAATATTATTACACTGTTTCTAAATCTGGCGTAAAGTTAGAACGTACATGGCTGTCCTATTCTCTATTGCTTCAAAAAGCATATTGTGAACCATGTTGGTTATTCGCAAATAGGGCATCTAAAAATATACAAAATATTTGGATGGAAGGCTATGATGATTGGAAACATATTGTGGAAGCCATAGAAAGACATGAAACATCGAAAGAACATTTGCATTCATGTTTTGTACATCGACAGTGGCAGTTACATGGAACACTAGATGAAGAGCAAGAGTCCATTATCAAGAGAGAAAAATTTTTTTGGCGCCAGGTACTCACTAGACTCCTTGATGTTACTCTGACACTTTCAACCTGTAACTTAGCTTTTCGTGGCCATAAAGAAACGGTATATGGCAACGATTCTGGTCCAAAAGGAAATTTTTTGAGTATTGTTGAGTTATTAGCCAAATACGATCCTATTTTACAAGAGTTGCTAAGCAAACCTAAGGGCCAGATTAAATACTTAAGTCCAAAAATACAAAATGAGCTCATTGCTGTTCTGGTTCAAAAAGTGGAAAATGCTCTGGTAAATGAAATAGTCACCGCACCGTTTTATTCCATTTTGTTTGATACTACTCAAGATATTTCCAAAACAGATCAATTGTGTGAACTTTACCGTTACTGTGTAATCGAGAAAGATGAAAATGGAACTCCAAAGGCGCTCGTAATTAAAGAGTCATTTTTAGGATTTCATGAGGTTAAGGATCAAACTGCCTTAGCAATGTCCAAGCAGATAATAAAATCCATAAATGACAAAAGTATTTCTCTGAATAAGTGCCGTGGACAAGGGTACGATGGAGCTAATACCATGAAAGGTACTTATGGCGGAGTTCAAAAACTCATAAGAGATATAGAGCCAAATGCAGTGTATGTCCATTGTGCTGCTCATAATTTAAACTTGGTAGTAAATGATGCAGTAAAAGAGGTCATAGAAATACAAACATTATTCGAAACTGTGCAACAAATTTATAATTTTTTTGGCCATAGTATTAGACGATGGAATATATTATCTAGTTTTATATCTGACAACAAAAAAGGAGAAACCGTTGTATCATCAAATTCAGTAACATTAAAAACAATGAATCCAACTAGATGGGCAGGACGCTTTGATGCCATGTTTGCTTTAAAGGTTCGATTTGTTGATGTTCAAAAAGCGCTAACAAAAACCATTTTATCAAATTCCAAATCAGATGAGAGAAATGAAGCTATCTTGCTAAAGAAGAAGGTAGAGAACTACAATTTTATTATGTTGCTGGTTTTCCATTGCAAAGTCTTACAAACCATAGACGCGGCTTCTAAAGCACTTCAATCTAAAGCCATCGATCTTTCAAATGCTTCAAAGCGTTTGCAAGTCTGTCTAGAAGAACTTGAAAAGTATCGACATGAATTTGAAGATTTAAAAACGGAAGCAAATAGTATTGCAGTTAAATGGTCTATAAACCCTGAATTTCCTAAAACTCGTCAGAGAAAAGTGAAACGTCATTTTGATGAAATTTGTGAGGATGAACGTCTCCAAGATCCTGAAAGCTTGTTTAAAGTGAACGTATTCTATCGTGTATTAGACATCATCATTAATCAACTTAGATCGCGTTTCCTTGGAATGAATGAAATTGTTTCCAATTTTAGTGTCTTGCAGCCTGCCACTTTGCAAAACTTGAATGATACTGATTTATTGGAAAAGGCTTTAGCATTTGTCCATTTATATAAAAAAGATATATCTATGTCGTTTTCCAAAGAAATTTTCAGTTTTCGATCCTCTTTTAAACACGAAATAGAAAGGTCATCTTCTATAAGAGAACTTGCAGACTTATTAATAATAAAGAATCATTTTATATCTTCAAGCTTTCCTGAAGTGTGCACTGCATTTCTGTTATTTCTCACCATTCCTGTAACTACGGCTAGTGCCGAGCGATCATTTTCAAAACTGAAATTGATAAAAACTTATTTAAGAAATTCTATGGGACAAGAAAGGTTAAGCAATTTGGCTATTCTATCCATCGAAAATTCTATGGCCCGAAATTTGAACTTTGATGATGTCATTAACACTTTTGCTGAACAGAAAATCCGAAGAAAGGAATTTTAATAATTAAAATTGTGTACTTAAAATAAAATTGTGATTTCAGTTCAATATGTACTTTAAATTAGGTACCTTTAATTAAAAGTGAATAATTAGAAAATCAAGAAATTATAATTATAAAGTTTGTATGTACCTACTTCACGTAGTGATTTATTAGTTAACTCTTACAAATAAAAGTGTATAAATAAAATAAAAAATACTATTGTTGTTGGTTCAGCTTCTTTATATATTGGGGAAGTGGGAGGGCCCATTCGATGAATTTGCCACGGGCCTCGAACGGTATAGTTACGCCACTGTTTATAACCTTTTGTATATGTTCATCATAATAAGCTTTTAAGAAACTCGCTGGTATCAATATATACTACTTTAGCTAGCCTCTGTATGCAAAGTTTATTTTGCCTCACAAGCAAGGAGCTCGATCACACAAAACAATTTCCTCTCGGAGCGATCAAATAAATGTAATCCCCAATTTAACTTCATAAAATTAATTTAAAATGGAGCAGGCTGTGAGCAAACTACGCTCCGCCGTCGCTCGATCAACTTAGCTACTCCTACTTTTAATACTCTCTGAAAAAGTTAAAGGGTTCGCTTCAAAAAGCTTTCTGCCCGACGACTTTTCTTTAAAGTTAATCAGTTGCCTTCTTAAAAAATCGCACTGGAAATATTGGAATCAATCGGCAGAGAGAATTTGTTCAAGTTAAATGAATAGAAAATTTCAAATAAGATTCCGACGACAAAAAGCTGCAAAATTGTGCAATGAATACTTATCAGCTTAAATTAAAATGATGGTTAATAAATTGTTTGTGAGGCTTATAGTATAATACTCGCTTAGTATACAAATACAAAATTCAATAAAACTCGAGCTATGATTACTTGTCTTGGATTTGGTAATGTATTAAATTTTAAGTATTTTTATTTTATTTACAAATCCAATTCTCAATTAAATTTTAGCGAATATAGCACTAACATTTTGTAATTTTGGAGCTTGCCGTCATACTACATATGTGCTATTATTACCTAAAGATAAAACAGAGTTTTTAAAAGCATTGTAATTAAAACTTTCTAATCTAGTTACAGTTTCCTAAAATATAATTTTTAATATTGATCCCCTAAAAAGTCTTGTAGTAAAACGTTACAGTCGCCAAGACGTGTCGCCGACGGCGCCGAGCCGGCAAGGGGCAAACTTTTCAATTACAGCCATGTCGTGTTACCCCGCAGCGGGTTAAATTAATTCTCTCCACTTCACAAAAAGATTCACCTTACCCCACACCACCCTGCGAGCCGGCATCGCCTGGCCTGACGGTTTTTCATTTTTTTTCTGTGTATTTTCCAGGACCCATCCCGTAACATACTGACGTTTCGCAATATTTATTTTTAATTTAACGGGTCGCCTGCAAGATTTTGAATCTGCGGGGCGTGCTTACCTTTCGGATGTTCTTTTGTGTTAAAAGGTGAAATTAGAACGTAACGAATTGGATCTCAACCTTGTTCTGGTGTTCGATTTTTAGGAATCCTCCGGGTTCTCTGTATTCTTGTTATGGTAAAGGGTAATTTTGATGAAAGTGAAAATAAAAGCACAGATATGAGAGGCTAAGGATATTTTGACAGGTCGTCGGTCCTATGATAATAAATCGAAATGTAAATTTTAATTACGTTTCCGATGTAAATGGTGGTGTAATAAATTTTTATTGCTCTTAACCCTCTGTTGCGTGTTCCGCTCATTGAGACCGGAGCAAATTGAATTGATCGCAGCTCTTGGTGCGTTGTTTAGGATCACTAACACGTGTTCGACACCTATTGCACTCCTGACTGCTCCCGAGGGTGCAAGGGGAGAATGAGGGGCGTTCAATTGTATTTTAATAGCTAATTTCGTTACGGTTATAGTATGAAGGTAATGAATGTTTTGAGTACCTACTTAAGTTTGTTTGATATATTTTAGGTAAAATGTGTTACCTAATTGTGTAAAGCCGTAAACGCCAAAATGTATAAGGGATTAAACAAATAAATAGGTTAAAGTTATCGAATAGAATATGTGCCTTTATTATAACGTCATTACCTATTTATGAATGAAATCGGTAGAAATTCACTTATGTATATTCTAAAAGATTTACGACAGATTTTGTACCTTATCTACCTGATGATGTGTGTTGTATTTTTTTGGTATAATGAAAAACATTTTAAGAGCAAAACGATTGGATGAATCTATTATGTAGTATACTTGTGATCGTGTAGCTACGCACCTGTGTATCGAGCCACGGTCGCAGTACAATACGCTAAATCGGCAAAGGACACAATATAGTGGAGCCCGGCTTCGATCCGATTATGCGATTTATTCACCGCTTCCGTGTTTACGGGCTCTCTGGCGGCCAACTAAAATATTACCTATATTTTGACAGGCCAAGTGATTCGACCCTCGCCCGAGGGTGAATCTCGCCCATCTAATTTCATTTTAATGTTGTGCGTGAACAAATTATTGCAGTGTCATAGTGAATAAAAATAAAGCGGTTTAATGGGATAATCTGTTGCATCTGGTCGGGGTTATTTTTTGTTTCAGCGTACCGGGCGGTAATTAATTTGGGCAGCGGTGGAGGGTTAATTGCATTACACGTGAGTGGATTAGTTGCGATTTAGTGTTGATTGTTTTGTGTCCATTCGAGTTTGACTATACAGCAGCGTCTGCGTTATGCGTTTAATTAATAACATAATTGGATGTAATCGCAATACGCAATTAAGTTGCACTTGTTAACGCTGCGGTTGTATTGTTTAGCAATTTTGTCAGTCGGATTTAGAATTCATCTATTAGTCATTCAAATAATTCGTATGTAACTTAAATAACTTTATACTTAATATCTCGGTTAAACAAATACATTCAATGATGTGTATACAACGCATATAAATAAAGTATAAAAGGGATTTATTTTTCAAGTTTGACCAATAGGACGCTTAGCTTATTGACTCTATACAAAAAAACTTCGCTCTTTTATTTTAGTATCGATATGATGACATTATAAATCACGACCTAATACACTTTTCTGTTTAAATGAACCAACGCATTTACTATATAGGTTGCGTTTGACATGCGAGCAAAATCTCCATCGTATTCCCTTTATGCCCGACCAACCGCACGCCCCGGGCACTCGAAGTTAAAAACAGGCCAAAAAATGAGCGGTGCGGTCCTCCAGAGAGTTGGTGGGCGAACTTGATGTACAAAACAAAGTTATTCGTCGCGAGCGCACTCCTGAGTTGGGTGAGTAGCGAACAAACCGCGTCTCTAACTTTGCGACAACTTTTTAAGACACCATTTTCGGTGTTATGAATTTTGTAACGTATTTGGAAATTCGCAAAATTTTGTTTCATTTGCTGTGAGATCTTGGGAACATAGTTTCTTGTTTACAATTTGAAATTTACATATAATTTTCTCTATTACTCGTACTTATAGTAGTAGTGTCGCCTGCGCATCATACCTTTATAAACAGGTTGTCTAATTTATAGACATCCGACATGCAAATCTTCAGTATCAAAAATATTTGGCGAACATTACTGAACATACCTACGTATGCTGTGGCATACATTGACGCGACAATTAAATTTTAAATTTAAACCTAATTAGTAATTATAATTACTTACTATATTGAATCCACCGAAATATATTACTAAATGCCATATTTGGTGACTAAGGTGTTGTTTATTATAACTATTTGTGTCAAAGGTTATTGTAAGTGGGTTTGAGTTTATTCTCAAAGGTTTTCGTGGAATAAGGAATCCTGTCATGGTAAAATTTTTATTGTTTTGAACATTCTCAAGGGAATGACGAAAAATAATATTATTATTTCCCTTTGACAACTTAGAAATACATACATGTATAAAGTAAATTATAATTTATAGGAGAAAGACTTAATCCTGCCTTGTAGGTACGTCTCATTTACAAATCTGAAAATAAAAGATACAATAATATTTGAATGTGTAGGAGGAAAACCCGTTGTCATCTCGACATTGTTGGACATCTATTACGAGTGTTTGTCCGACCGCCGGGCGCGGGGCCGAAGCTGAATAAAAAGCTGGATATTTCTCATATTTATGTCGGTGCACTCGAAAATATTCCCTGAGATCGGTACTCCTTGCTAGGCGGCTTTAGAGGGATGTGCTCTCTAGAGGTTAATGCGGTAAGGAGCAATTTCGCGCGCAGGTGTTGCGGACCGTGGGACATCGCCCACCTGACGCGCCCCCTCTGCCTCTTCGCTGCCCTCCGCCCTCTCTGGCTCGTTAATGATGATGTGCTCAGCCAGCAGACTATTTCACTTCTGAATACATCTTTCTCACTTTTGATCGCGCGTCCCTGTCGCTCGCGGGAGGCGCGCGCGTTGCGTCGCGCTCGCGCGTTCGCCTGGTCGCATCCACCTAGTCAATTCGGCAAACGCGTATCTACTTTGTGTCGGAAATGTAATGGAACAAATGCGGCTGGAATTAGCGTCGGAACGAATGTCGGGACACGGGCGCGGGGTCGCTCGCTCCGGATATTTTCCACGCGATGATTTTGATGCGCATCTATGGAGCGGTAATAACGTTGCGGTGAAATTCTACCTCAATGTAATCGGTAAGATTTAATGCGCTTCAAAGGCGCTTTGCGCGTGTCCATATTATTTTTATGTATTTAACAGAGGATCAATGAGAACCATAAGTAGATAACTACTTGAATTTCAGACCTCTAAATGACTATCAAAACTGCCAGGCATTGCACATTAATCAATTGATCTCAAACTCAATATTCAAAAATGGTTGCCTATACGGACTTGGATATTCCTTAAAGAAATATCTTTTCCTGGTTATAATATATCCGATAGAGTCTCAATGTAGGTATAGACCAATATGCTACTAACAGTAACCATTTAATCTAATATTGACATCATATAATCTCACCTACCGCTATCTCTCACAACAAAAACTTTGTGAAACCGCCCAAAATCTCGAAAGGCAAATGATTTAACGTGTTGATCGTATTATCTGGCGGAGGCCTCTTGGCGCCGGCGGGCGCCGAGTCACGCCGCTGAATTACTCGAGCTAACCTCGCCTCGCTCGCCTAGATAAAGACCTCGGGAGCTACGCCTCATTCAGACGCACCAGGCCCCGGCAGCCTGACAATTGCCTATTGAGAGAATTTAAACTTATTACTTAAGATATTATGAAACATTTAATCGTTTTGGTCACGACTTTTTTTGCGAATATTGGTAAATGTTGAAGTGTAGTCAAAAACAATCATGAGTTAAATATATCGGCTCAACAATTTATGACAGCATGAAAGTTCTATAGTACTGCTATTATAACTTATAGAAAAAACTGTGATTTAATAATAATTTGTATTAAAATGTTATATACTGAAAGTAAGTATGTTCTTATGTGAGCTTAGGTCAGCGATCCCACGACTACGGGCGTGACGTTGATGTCTTTCGCTATTAGATTGGAGACATTCGTAGCATGTGCTACGATAAAACCGTCTGTAAGAAATTACAAATATTAAAGTCATCATTTTATGACTGTCATAAGTAATTAACACAATAGTTTTGTAATTCGATACAAAAATACGTACATTAAACTTACCTATTTTTATAAAAAGTTATATTTTTTATTGATAAACTGGACCTCCATTCTTCACCAACTAGACTTTTGTTTTATTACGATCGAGGTAATTCATTCAGCCGGACAAGGGTAACATATCACTGGTACCTGCTCGTAAATATATGTGCCTGTAATCCAAATTAGTGAACATAGTCTACTTCTACCAGAAATTTTATTCATGATGAGGGGACATTAAGTATCCCCTTTCTTCAGATTTTGTGGTCTGTATGTTTTTTGTTTTGCATGTCTTGCATTTGTCTTCATATAAGTATATACAAAGTATAATAATATTGTACCTATATCATAAGAATAATATAAAGAATAAGGACACCAACAGTTATAAAAGCGCCAAACTTTTAAGCATGTAGTAAAAGCATTTCATACAATACGTGAATGCCTCTCCATTCGTACTATATATGTAGGTAGTGCAAGTAAACTATGGAAATAGCAAGAAAATCATATAATATCAAAGAATTCTTGTAAGTAAATCGAAGTTCGCCGGCTGGGCTCGCACCTCCCGTGTTGTTGGTTCACGTGACGGCCCGAAACTGCGTCTTGCGGGTGTTCGTCAGTCAATAAACCTTTTGACCGTTCACCAATTCGGCTTCGTGAAGCTTTCATAGGGCAGGCGGCGAGCGCGGGATTATTGGCTCATTAATCACGACCCACACCGCGCCCGCCCGCCCGACGTGCTGGGTCAGCGCCGTGGACAAACGTCGACGGTATTCTTTTTCGGTAAACATACTTACATAAAAAAAAAAAATTCAAGTTACGTGTCAGTACCTTTTTCCAATTTTTTTTATTTAACCCAACTCAATTTTATTTTTGGCTAAATGTATGAAGCTTTTCGATCCTTAGACCCAGAACCCATGTTGGTTCTCAAAAACGACGTACCAACTGTGTTCCTTACCTAGCACGTCGTAAAAGGTGTATTGCGATTTGGGTTCTGATCGTGTAGGCGACAAGCTAGTCTCTTGTCACTACTTCTTCACAATTTTCCATCTAATCCTCTAAATTCAATCAATTCTTTTTTTTGGAAGAATATGGTTAAGAGAGCTTATTGCTTTTTAAACTCTGTCGAGTACTTCGGGGATTGATGGTAGGGGGGTGTGATGGTATATATGTATGTTAGTTTGTAAGTTACCTTGTCGAGCTCGTCATCGTAATCCTTAATAGACCGAAGTATCAATGGACGCAAAACTCGACCGAGTTATTGGCTTTTGATCCCAAACTCGATGTATTGAAATAATTTTATTTATGTAGCACATGGTCAAAGAGCTTAATGGGACAATCAAACCACACTTTTATTGGCTTTTTTAACTACGAAAGATATTTAGTCATTATTTTTCTCTTTTTGTCACCTTCATAACCTAAGTACTCTTGATTTGTTTTTAAACATACATTGTTTCTCTAACAAATCAATTTTATTACTTTGTCTAATGTAGACTTATTTTGTATTAAAAGCTTCAGTCTTACAGACCTATCATCACGACTGCAATCCTCGAATGGGTAGTCAGAGTTTAAGGAGCATTAGGCTCTCCGAGCCGCATTTAACCAAAAATAATGAATAACCAAAAATACAATTGATTGAGGGGTTGGGTTAGATGGAAATTTGTGAAAAAGTAGTGACAGATGGCTAGCTGGTCGCCTACACCATCACAAACCTAATGCCCAATACACTATTAGTCGCCTTTTACGACATACTTACCAGGCAATAACACTGTTGTTACATTGTTTTTCAGTCTCAAGAGCAACATGGGATCTTCAACAAAATAAAAAATGCAAATAACTTGAGTACAGTACTTAAATAAAAAGTCCATTAAGATACAATGGTCTTACTAAGCACACATCTAAAGATTCGATACCGTATAGGTACTGGTACAGCTTTCATTTGCGTACTTAGCACTGGTCTTTGAAATACTCCCGGCATTGTGTCTAGATTAAATTCTGTCAATAGGAAAAAAGATCGACATCGATAGGAGAGCACATCTCTAAGCTATCGAATACAGAATTCCGTTTACACGAGCCATAACGGTGGAGATGGCTACCCGCCCCCCTCCCCGACCCCCTGCCTCCACGCTATCGCGCTGGTGTGTGTTGCTTACAACAAATGCTACATTCTACAGTAATAGCCTACATTCTAGACTTCAACATTTTGCCCGAGAAACGGAACATTGTCTGCCTTGAATACAGAAATATAATCAGAGGTTAGAAATCTGGCACTCTCATTTATTGTTCATGTTTATGTTGCTGTCTGAATAATGTTTACGATTATAGACATTCCAATTGTATTATTAAAATCACAATAATGCTTGACATTTCGAGCGATTGCCTGAGATGTTTTTGAAATTTCAATCGTCCCTTGTTTTATTTCATAAGTGATCATTTACTGTTATGAATAATTATATGACGATTTGAGTTTGTAAGAAAACGGAAGCTACGAGACGTATAAATTACATTAAGTGGATATTAAATTTTTACCACTGTAAAAGACTCGATATGATGTTGGTTAAAAACCTGGACACAATATGTACCTACATCTGGAATGTTTTGCATTCTGAGTGCGTAGAATCCATAATTTACTTGGCGGTGGAGTAAAATAAGGAAATTAGCACATTAAAATAACTATTGTTATGCAAACATGAACCGTTTAGACATTTTCGGGTCTGAAAATTTCTAAGGGTTCCGAAGGTTGGACAACAGTCTTCTATGTAGGGTATAACCTGATTTGCTAAGTCCAGGATAATAGTGTAAACCGACCGCGACTAAAACGCTAGAAAGATTATGATGACTTTTTACCGCTACAAGTACAAATAATAATAAAATTATATCATCGCGGTTCTATTGCTGCCGATATTTGAAGTCAACAGTCCACCCGCCGGAATCCCGCTTGTTTGGACAACGGTGCACAAATAACACATGATCAAATTAAAATGACGTCGAACCGCACGCTAATGCCTCGCGGGTGAAAAATAACAAATATGTAGTTTTTGTCAGAGCTACCTTTTCGAAAAACACGTTTTGTTTGCTTTCAATTCGGCGGGCGAGGGGCTTCGTTGATAGATGTTTGAAGTTAAATCTCCCTTTAAACGCTTCAAATGTGATTCAGTGAGCGCCTTTTTGGAGGGGCTTAAGTGACTTAGAGCGAGTCTGCAGCTCCCTTCAGCTAATGTGAGACACTTGAGTTGGCAACTGTGCTCGCGACCAAGTAATACGCAAATGTGTTTTGGACGAAGTGATATGAATGTAGGTATAGAAATAGAATAGAGAAATATAGCTTATTAGAAGTCTGCTCTGGTCGGGTCAAGTTTTTGGTTGTAATTTATATATTTTTATTTTGATACTCTACGACAGGCCCACACTAAAACGTGGTTCAAAGTTAATTATGATTCATACACCTTGTATAAATTGTATTGAAAAGAGTAACTACCGAGTTTCTTGCCGGATTCTTCTCGGTAGATACAACATTCCGAACCGGTGGTAGAATCATATAGCTGTGGCTTTACCTGTATTTGACGATTTATAAGTGTTTCCTTGAAACCTATATAAATAAAGAATATTTTGACTTTTGACTTTTTATTTATTACCTAACTGCCAAAAATGCGTTGATCGCCGCTATCTGATTTTTATCGTCTTAATTTTGTCAATTGTTAATAATTTTAACAAGTTTATTTAAACGTATATTATACTTAAGTCTTTCTTGTTTATACTCGTACCTACACAACATGAAACCAAAGATTTTCTAATAATGTTCAACGCCTCAGTAGTTCAAATAAAAGTACCTACTTACTTCGTAAAAGGCCACAAAACATAGTCTAATTACTCTTTTGCGCATTAATAAGATCTGCTGCATTTATTTTTATGTATATAATATTACTTCAGTATTACAAAAAACATACTAATAGTAATACTTAGTAAGAATTCATAAGTTTGAAATACTTCCACTGGAAGGTACTTTTGCCTATGCTTTGAGATGGGTATCATCTAAACTCACAGTCTCGAGATCATGCACAGTGGAACATTTCTTTCCACATTAGCCTTAGTTTAATTAGAATCTCGCTCAGCCGCGTTACAGTGGAAACTAAAGCCCTTGGCTTAACAGACCCCTGGCCAACAAACACATATAAAGATCGACCGTATCTCCGTTTAGTAGAGTTCAAATTGAATTACTGCCCACGAAATTGGCAGCCGAGAAAAAAAGCACGTGTTCAATTTGGGATTACATTCGCCCCATAAACAAAAGGTTAACAAGTAACGTTGCGTCAGTTGCGAGCAGAAATAAATAAATAAGTAGAGGAACAATGTCCAGCTACGGTTGAATGTTGCAAAAAACTGCATACAAATGGATCTTTCTTTCGAGGGTCAATTACGTAATTCACCCTTAGTTGGCATCTAAGCAATAATAAGAGAAAAAGTAAATAGACGCACAATATAAAAAATACCAAATAACTATTAAAAGGATCCTGTTTATCCAATCATTTCCATATAAAACTCTTAATACCTAGTTTAATTTAAAATTTTGAGTCGGGAGAGGTGTGAGTGGTCAGTATGTAAGCAGGTAAATGTAATTACACTTTACGAGTTTAATGAACAAAGTTATGTACCTATCTAGGTACAGTGACGTCAGTTATTTAAAGCTATAAAGTTTCAGATATCATGGACTTTCTTGTGAAGTAGTTTACATCTTAATAGATTCTCTATTGTTCTCTTTTAAAGTACTTAGTCATCCACTCATAATTCCTTGTCCGTTAAGTTTCAGAAGACATTGAACCTTTTTATTTAGTCGTTGTTAAAATTCTCGTTTGCATTTGTGAATAAAGTAAGTAAATTTAATAGGCCGATTAGGCATGTGAAAGACCTGTTCACTGGCACTCTTAACCTACATCTATTGATCCTGACAACGTTCTGAGCGTCGCACGTGTATACAAAGCGGCTCACATCAAAGTAAAAGCCCGGTCAACCGGATCGGCGGTTATAAATAGTCTTACATGTAGGTACTTACATATAAGCTTCCTGCTTTATTGCTCGAGTAGGTATACAGGAACAGGAATACTTTAATAGCAAGCACTAGATATATTTTAACATCAACTCATGTGATTTCAGGGTTTGTTTTGTGCGAGCGTCTGCCTAAAACCTACGAGTATTTATCTAACTAACTAACTATGATATTTACCTAAGATAAAATAGTCAAAATATTTTTGTTTATTAATTTATTTAAAGAAACCAATTGAGTTGACATAAAGATTAATACAAGTAATATTATCGTTATTAAATTTATATTGGTATAAATGTAAGTTAGTATTTGAAAGTAAAGTAGTTACTAGACGGTACATTTTTAAAAATCACCTCACTTTTTTGTCTCTAAAATATATGCATTAACCACAACCGATGGTCATTTTAACCCCTTAAATTTCTTATCCAACGTCCAGACACAATTTGAATTGTATCAAGTACTTAAGTACCTACATACTATATCATAATTTTTAAGTCAGTGTTTGTCCATTACAAATTAAAACAAAAGAAGACTTACGTATCTAATAAGTATTATAAAATGAATTTAATGCTAATACGATGATCACTCTTTAGTGATCCAGTCATCACCGCATTACTATCATTTACAAGAGCATCATCGAAGCAATTGAAACTTAATTAAAACTGCACCTAAACGCTCACTAAGCCCGCAGCAAATTGGAGGCGTATAGTGTCCGGTGTCGGTGTCATGTATTCGCATTCTCACTTTAAGCCGCGGAAATAGGGTGACCAGCACGCGGGGCCGCCGCGACTGTCCTGCCCTACCTGGTCATAAAAATACTTATCATAATAATTATACCACCATAAGTATAGGCATAAGCAAGGTGAATGGCCCTTGATAATTATAATTTTTTTTTTTTTTATTTCTACTTTTGATGAATATAATGAATAAGGCGTCGCCCGGCGGGACGCCCTAATAATCATCTCAGTTTATAAAAGTACATCAGAATCTGTGTGTTCTGAGAGTGTAAACAAAAGTTTCCATCTGTTTTTCGAAAATAATGTAAAATTTATTGGGTATGTTACTATGTAAGGTCTCTACACGAGTCCCAGAGAATGTATAGGTATGGGGGGGGGTCCACCCTCCCTACAGGTTTATATTGTACTTTATTGCATATGTGTTCATATATACATATACGTACCACTGCGGCAAATACCCCCGAAGGAGTAGGAAGAGTCAAAGAAGCAGCAAGTTAAACCCGCTTAACCACTTTCAATCAAAAACATATACACATTATGATCATACACAAATATTTTACCTGTATGCTCTCGCATCTGCGTTTGTATCGTCAGTTTATAATTTCCAATCAGTCCATTAATGTCCCGACCAACCCGTACCCCTGGCCTCCCTGGGAGCATCGCAGAGGGCGCGCGTGAACCGTAGCGTATGCGCCGCGCCATGTGCGGACACAATGGCCGCATTCTCATGGACTCAGCCCCGGTAAGCTGATTGCGTGACGTCAGCGGGGCCCTGCACATTGATGCAATTACGAGACAAAGCGCGTGTTTTATTTTTTGGACACGCTTTTGATCATGTATCGGATGCGAGTAAAGAGTGAGATACGTAAACAGCTATTCGATTGTGAAGTATGTACATTCGAAATGAGTTAGATGTTTAATGCAGTTATATCGAGATAATGATAGGGACAAATTATTAATTTATTATTTTATGAGCAATTTAGATACGAGTAGGTAAATACCTACGTCCAAAGTTCTTCCTTTATTAGGTATCATGTAGTCCACGACCAGGTAACCAGTTTGAAATGGTTACCTGAGTATGTATTTTTTTTGTCAATAACCAACACAATAGTGCATTGGAGCAGTCAGAGTGATTGCAATAGCGATCCCATGGATATTTACAAAGTTATAAAAATTAACCCTAAAATATCCATATGGCTTTTAAATTTTTACCATAAGCCTTAATAAAGCGTTAGAAATAGCGATATAATTTTTTAGAAGAGGCATGGCTAATATCTGTAGCATGAATTAAAGTTGATAAAAAGCTTAGCGACTAATAACATCACCTCAAACTCTTAAATATAGATAGATAGATAAATAGTCAACTACTAGTAAATTTTGAAAGCCAGTTATTATGCTATCAAACTTCAAAATACAATTCAATTCGTGCATAACATTCAGGCAATCATGGATTTTCCCAATAAAATAATCCCAACTAAAGCGCATGGCAGTGTGTAGTGCTCACCGAGGCTAGCTCGCTAACGCCTCGTTGCCAAGTCGACTAAATAAATAATGAGGGCATTATGACGCGGCCTATGCAGAGCGCGATTATAGGCGACAGAGGCCGTGATCCCGGCTTAGGGGGATCGCGCGCGAGCCGCCCGCGCCTCTATAATCCGCCGTGTAATACATCCAGCTACATTTCGCTGTCAAAAACTTTTATTTCGCCCTGTTATTTAGTTGACTTTATCGCAATTAGTTGTTTGAAAATAATTGGTGTATTAGGATTGAAGTTAGTATCTAACGCTAGCGTAAAATAATAGCGTTTCAGACTCGCCACTACTTACTTATCTTTTAACAAGTTGGATAATGAATAAAACAGTTTTAAAGAAATCAAATGAACAGACTTGTGTTTGACTACCTTGATAAAACAAATAATAGGATACTTATGCTAATAGGATTGACAAATAAATAAAAGTGTTCAATATTTTTTTATAATCTATCTGTCGGACTTAACAGATTTTTTTTGTCATCTTGCCAATTGCCATGGAGTCGGCAAGATATAGAATTATGAAAAAAAAAATTTATCTGACTAAAGTTTTTAAAGTTTTGCGAGAACAAAAATCACTGGACGATTAAATCTGTAGTCGAAAAGCCGATGGTATGTAAAGGCGCTCATCATAATTTATCTATTAATTTGATTCTGCTTGACTACCTCCTCTTGCAAGAATAGAAAAATTAACGAAGCTTTTAATAATAGATAATGAGACAATAGCAGGAAAGTGAATTGAATCATCGTAATCCCTTTATTCGTTAGCGGCAATCATGCATGACTTTGGCCTCTAGAACCCCAGATTTCGCATGCTTAAGCCGCTCTAACTACTTGCCAGCTCCCCTAGGCCCGAATAAAGCTAGCTTTTAGGCTAATTCGCCACTGCACTCTGACCACTTAACATTCCTAAATCCTGTATTCCTGTATACTGTTATTTAAACTAATTGAGTTCTAAATACATGTTGCTCCAATTTATCTGGTTCCCCTACCTAAGGGTCACGTCAGTCTAACGATTCTTTAATGTGATAACCAAACCCACTAACGCTCCCAGGATCAAGGTTTAAGCGGATCTCGAATAAACACGAAACATAACCCCAAGAAGATGATGATAATGAGGGTGTTACATGGAAACTGAATTTAAAACTAATTAAGTGTGTTCGTTGGCAGCCGTACAGCACGAGCGGGGCCCGCGCAAGCCGAAGCTGCACGCGGGCGCGCTAGGCAGCCTGCCGCCGCCGTCGCTTGCGCACGCGCATAAGCCGCATCCGCTCAAGCTCTCGCCGCCCTCGCCCTTCGCGCCGCTGCCGCAGCCCTTCAACTTCCAGGTTTGGGGTCTTTGCCTTAGTCACACGTACGTGCAGATGTATAAGGGTACTCATTAACTACTTTAAATTGAAATGCTTGTACCACGCTATTGAATGTTAATAACATCGCTATCAATACAAAACTTTTTAATTGGGTTATTGACATATCGCCTCATTCCAAATGAGACCTACTTAATATGCACTACGTTAGGAACGGTCAGCAACAATATCAACTAGCCTAACAAATTTGTTTCAAATGTCTTTAAAATAGAGAGTTAAGCTGATTTTATTGCTGACTATACACGGTCTGAGGTTCTCTGTTTTTTTTCTCGTCTCTTCTCTGTATGAGGTTCTCAAATCACTGCGTTTTACTTGAACAGTTCAGTATAAGTGGGTCGACGGAGCAAGCGCCCCTAAGCACTGCGTCGTCGGCCGGGTCGAGCGGCGCGGGCGGCGCCGGCGCAGTGAGCCCGCTGCCGCTCGTGCCCGAACCATTCCTGGCGCCGCCGCCGCCTGGCCTGCTGCACATACTCATGTCCACTGATAAGTGCCAGGTGGGTTGGTCTAGTTAGGAAGAATGGTAGTAGCTCAGTAACATAATTACTAGACTCGCTAAATCCTCGATCGTGGTCTAAGTGGACCCCAACTAAGCACGGGACATAACGCTAGAAAGACGATGATGGTGGATGGACTTTAATAGGTACCTAGGCTATCTCTGTGTCAGCCATAACAACGGTATGGACTCGGGACCTTAAGATGCCTAGTCCTGAATACGTCTTTAAGCAATACCTTAAGACTATTTGAGCAAGAGATCCTATCTCTTTAAAGCGCACTTTTAATCACTTGATAATTCGTTACGAAATGTTCTTATAACAATATACTTACCTGTCATTGATAGTAGCATCGTATAACATTTAAGTAGGAGGTAACAAAGTGCCGTGCAAATCGATTTATTTAATCTAATTTTTATGATTTTTTTTTTCTGAATTTGTTAATAAAATTTCATTAGCACTAAGTACCTACTCATACTTAGCGCAAAGACTAATCAATAACCTCATCAATCTACCCGTCGGCATTGTATATAATTTAGGTATGTAGGTATATGAAAAATTTCGTAACATTCTAAAACGATGTGAGAAATAACATCTGGCGATATTGTCTAAAGGAGCTAATGTGGAGCGCGAAGCAGCTGCAGCTTCAAGGGGACCCCACTCTGCTGCGGCCCCCGCCCAGCGCGTTCGGGGCCCCGCTCGCCCCCACCTGGGAGCTGCTGCAGGTAACGTTCGTTAATAACCTGTCTGAACCTAATTAGGTTTCGATATTGCAAATTAGACGATAAGAGACGACGACGAACAGGATCAATCTGTACTTATCACCTATGTACTGTACTGTCTGCACCTATAGTATTTATACTATAGTTTGTTTATTTGGTTGAACGCGCTTTAGTCTAGGAATATTAGGAGATTCACCTCGTAATGAGAGATAGTCAGCCATAAACTTGTATATCCCTTTATTTTGTTACCCTAAAACTTGTCTCAAAACGTTCTTATCGTAGGGTGTCCGTGACTAGATATTCCAAGGTCAAAGGTCAAAAAATATTTTTTTATACATTTGTTGCAAATATTTCGTTTCCTATGGGTTTTATGCTATTTGTATTTATCATAAATATTGTAGACGATTAAATTTTCCTCATCCGCTCTGCCCTCAAAAAAATGTTTAAACACAAGTTGTAGGAAATTGAATCCTCTATAAAAATATGACCTTGGAATATCTGTAGTCACGGACACCCTATGATAAGTTGGTTTTGAGACTAGTTTTAGGGTGCCATAATAAAGGTTTATACAACTTTATAGCTGACTTTCTCTCATTCCGAGATACTTGTCCTTATTTGACTATTATAACATGTTATGTTGTTTAGATCAGTGCTTCCTTAACTTTAAAAACTACAGAAAAACGACCAAATACATACTTTTTATTATAAGGAACCCCTTATCAAAATTAATACTTAAATATAAGAACATTTTTATTTTACGATTTTGGCGGAACCCTGATAACTATTCTACGGATCCCTCTTTGGGAATCCCTGGTATAGATAGTTCATTTATCGAGGAAGGCTATTTAACATTAACTATAAACCCGAGCGAAACCGCGGGTACAACTAGTAAGTACCTACTTTTATAAATCAGCTGTAGAAGAAATTTCACACGACTATCATCTTAGATAATTAGGTATACCTAATTATATAAGGTGAAACCTAACCTCAGCTTTCGGCAAATATGCGATAAATCGCACTTGTAGGCACGCCGTAGGTATCCGCGGCTCGGGAACTTTTGAGGGGTGTGTACACGACATCCGGGTAGGTGGCTTTTTGACTTGAGGGGCGGTCGCGAGCTTACGATTGGCGCCCGGGTGACTTTTCGCCTTCACTTACTTACCCCGCCCATCGCTTGCGACCGTTACGACGAGACGACCGTCACACATTGCATAATATACCTACTTATATAAATTACCTTACATACTTACATATGTAAGAAAGTTGTATACTTATATGTATATTACTTGAATTTATCAAAGCCTTTTTCTTTTTCTATTAGATTTTATCTAGCGTAATTAATAATTATTTTATTTTTATAATAGGATTTCATGTAGGTAAGAATTAAATAGATAGGTACTTACTTATTTCGATTAGCTGCTTACCTACGTATTTATATCACTAACAAATCCATTAAAATTAGTTACACGGCAGCTATCTTGTGTACAAGGTGTGCTTACCCAAGTAACACAGATAGCAGTATAAGGTCTTAGTAACAGCAAACCCGGGAGCGATAAGCTTAAAAAGCTGTTGATTAATGTATGAGTAAACGTGTACTCAGCTCTTATTCAAGCAAATTGGACACACTTTTAAATGCTTTAATTTGAATAATAGCAATATAAAATCTGAGTAGTAGCAATGTAATTGTCCACATAGCTTAATAACGTCTGAAAAACGGCAGTCGTTACTTATACACAGATGTTTTATCATGTTTATTCAGATAAATATTTGTGGCTGTGATATTCAAAAACTACTCAGCTATAAGCACATTTGTACCACACTATTTCAAACAAAATGTGTGTTTCCTTCAAGAAATTGTTGACATCATTAATATTTATTAAGATATTAATGTGGACGGAATGAATACTTGGAATTGTTAAGTAATTTTTAAAAATACGAGTTTTAGCTATTATACAAGTGAAATAATATTGCGCAAGTAATTTTGTCGTCAATAACGTATGTCCTGTAACTATTGGTTTTACGCGCCGCTTCAATATCGAAGTTTAATGATAGAAATAAGTTAATGTACAAGAAAGAAATAAGGCAAAAAAAAACTTTTAGCGTAATTCCTTATTTTAGTGTTTTAAAAGTAATAATTAGTTTATGTATAATACTCGAATTTGTATCTGAATTAATAAAACACAGCATTTGATAGTAAAAACAATTCCAAAAACATTTTTTTTTGAGGTTATAATGGCGATTCCTATAAATCTGATTATTAGCTGCTCACGGAGCTGTTTTACCGAGCTGCTGCTGAATAATAGTTTTGACTCGTCACATATTAAGCCTTTATTTGGCAAAGCGCGGTATGGCGGAATAATTTCTGAATAACAGTTGAGTATTTGTTCACATGTTTTATTAAACAGCTTATTAGGGTTCAAAACAGAACAATCAAAAACTAGAATTTCGTGGAAAAATGATTAGGTGATCGATCGAACTTTATTATTTAACTATTATATAATGCAATCATTTCACTTAAATAAAAAAAAATAATTAAGCAAATGTTTGTTTTATTTAGAAAAAAAGCTGTGGTAATCATGTTTTTTTTTTTTTCAACTTACGTACCTATGTCTAGTTTGAGTTAACTACTCGTATGTACTGCATACCTTATTAAAATGCTAAAAAGGGAAAAGAAACGAGGTCTCTTCTGGTTCCCCATCTATTCTAATGATAATGTAGCAATTTTTCATTGTCTGAAAACAAACGGATATTATACCTACACTAGCTGTGCCAGCGGTGTCACCCGCGTTTATGGTTAATATTATATAGACTATTTCCGTCATACATGATTTCTATGTAACTTTAACCATTAAGGCTGCACACGCGACGGAAGCTTAAAAATGGAGTAACTTCTCCCGTTTTCTCAACATTTCCCGTCACTACTCTGCTCCTATTGATTGTAGCGTGATGAAAAGTATACTATCTGCCCAGGAGTATGAAGAATAATTGTACCAAGTTTCGTTAAAATTCGTCGAGTAGTCTTTGTTTCTAAAAGGAACATACAGACATACAGACAGACAGACAGACAAAAATTTTACTGATTGCATTTTTGGCATCAGTATCGATCACTAATCACCCCCTGATAGTTATTTTGAAAATATATTTCATGTACAGAATTGACCTCTCTACAGATTTATTATAAGTATAGATAAACGGAAACCTAAAACAAAATTAAACCTAGCTAGATAGATTAATTGCCCCCGAAACCCCCTACATACTAAATTTTATGAAAATTCTTGGAGCCGTTTTCGACATTGAAATTACAATATAGATTGGTATACAATAGTTTTTTTATTTAAAGATACGTATTAATAATATCATAATGACACATAATTTGAGTATACTATACAAATTCAAAACCTCGGACACAACAAAAGGTAGATTTATACTACCGCATTGAATGTTGAATGTTGAAATGAATGTACTACAAATACAAAACGCTAGAATAAAATGATTCGGACCGCGCGTATTTTTGAATTCGTTAATATTCTCATCTGATTCATCTCCACTAGATGTGTAATCATCGTCACCCACACAGTCTGTATATGAAATTGCGGGTACGGAACACTCTTCTATGTACGATCGCACTTGACTGTTAAGGTTAGCTTAACCGCTTTCTTCCACAGCTAGTTTACTAAACACTATGCTGCCTACGCCCAACTTACAACAACTAACGTTTAATAAATATCTACAAATAAAGCAATTTTCAGCATTCTTCTGTGTAAATACTGTTTAACTAACTTTAAAACTGCTAGTTTCGGTATAAGAATAGAAGTATGTGTAAGAGAGTTATAAACTATGTCTACATTTCTTTTATACCAATATAAGCTTAATTAGAACCCAGAAAATACTTTTTATCAGCAGCTGAATAATTCGCAAAATAAAGAACCTTATAAGATTTCAAAATATTATTAAAGCTGTTATTCAGATACAAGCATTTTAAAACCGAATTTTAACACTATTATTCAGCATCTAGTTGCTGAGCGTACTTTATACAGAATATAGCATTTTTAACAGCAATAAGCTTAATAATGTTTGTATAATAGTATTGTACATTACGTTTATTCAGCTTGTTATCTTTTAGCTTACTGTTATGCAAATTAAAGCTATGTGAAACTCTGTAAGCTTAGAAACGTTTGTGTAATATTGAGAATAAAAGTTATTACTAAGCCTTAAGAAAGAAGCCGAAATTATACAAATTTTACTAAGCTTAAAAAATTATAATAGCCGTAATACAACGTTAGTCAGAATTTAGCTATTTCCTTAACTGTAACACAAATGTTACGTAACTATTAACTGTGTTATGAGTCGCATTAGTACTGTTATCATGCTTGTGTGTTACTTGGGTAGTTTAGTACTTGATAATTATGAGTACCTAAATTTAAAACATTATAAATGTTATAGGTAACACTATCAATATGTAAGTACTTAACAAAATTGCACAGCAATAGCATAAGATAACGGGCGAACCATTTTCTTGCCCAAGCAAGAAATTATTTCATAGAAAGAATTATTTAGCATGGTCCTTAAAAACGTTGTTGTTCGAAAAACAAACGTGCTAGCGCAAGAAATACCTACCAAGATAATACCTAGGTACCTACTACACATCTAAATAGAGTTTGTGTAAACAGTCTCTAAGAAGGTTCATTCATCAACCACATTCTACTTACTACGGTTTCCAGCATTGATTTAACTATGCCAACCCATATAGGAAACAAGCGCCCGACTGCTGTTCATGGCAGTACGATGGGTGCGCTGCCTGGCGCCGTTCCAGGCGCTGGCGCACAGTGACCAGCTGGTGCTGCTGCGGGCCGCTTGGAAGGACCTGTTCCTTCTGCATCTGGCGCAGTGGTCCGCGCCCTGGGACCTGGCGCCACTGCTGGCCGCGCCTGCCGCCCGCGCGCGCCTGCCCCCCGACCCGCTCGCTGATCTGGAGCTGAATACCCTGCAGGTATGATCCCCACAGCAGTAACTAGTCTTTTACTTAATTAGCTCTGAATCAGCCGTAGCCATAATTTACCTGGCTCATTTGAAGAGTGTTTGGCTTCTGTTTACTTATTTGTGGCTCGAAGCTATCTGTTAGTGAAGGTCTCGTTCAAATAGCTTTTTTTTTGTTATAAGTAAAACCTACCTACTTACATTAATTTACGCATTTATTAAAAAAACTGGTATCGACTTGGCAAACAGACACTTGCATTACACTTGTATTATAATAATAATAATAATAAATAAATAAGTTCTTCAGACTGGCACACCAATTCCCTAGTCCCAAACTAAGCATATAAGCTTGTGCTATGGATACTAGGTAAACGGATAGACATACTTAAATACGTTTATAAACATCCATGACTCGAGTACAAATATCCATGTTCATCACACGAAATATTTGCCCCTAGCGGGATTCGAACCCGCGACCCTTGGTTTTGCGGCCAGGGTCTCTGACCACTCGACCAACGGGCCAGTCTTGTATTATAAGTATCTGTATACCTATGTAGATTCTTTATAAAAGGATCAATTAATCTACTTTCTGTTTTCAACAGGAAATTCTATGCAGATTTCGTCAAATCGCACCAGACGGGAGTGAATGCGGTTGCATGAAAGCAATCGTCTTATTTTCTCCAGGTCAGTCAGAAATTTAGTAACTTACATTAGCTACAATTATTTAAATAATAATCGGTCAATGCTTAAGTTAACCCGAATCCTATCCATCTAGATACGCCTGGCCTGAGCGAGACACAACCCGTAGAGATGCTTCAGGACCAAGCGCAGTGCATCCTCGCCGACTACGTACGCACGAGGTACACACGGCAACCAACCAGGTAAACTCATTTTTAATATTTTTCAAGTATAAAAATTAACCCCTATTTCTCCTGGTCACGCTATAACTTGAGAACGGCTTCACCGATTTCGCTAATTATTTTTTAGTTGTGTTTGCTATTTTCAGTCAAAGATTCTTATGAAAGAAAAAAATTTAAAAGTTGCGCGGAGAATTAAAAAAAAAAATCTCTTCAAATCTCATCTCATAAGTATTGAATAGAAATAAGAATCAATGATAGTGACCCTGTCTTTCTTGATTCTGGTCTCAACGTAAATTTGATTTATGCAGTTTACAATTTTTTGCCACTTTTTGGCAAAAACAAAAAAAAACACAAAGTTCTATCTATGACATAATACAGGGCCCACCCAGGACTAGCTAAGCTACGCCACGAATACTAGTTTCTTATACTAGAATTCGTCCCGATATCTCCACTGACGAATAAGAATAGCTACCTACCTACTTATCTGATATATTTACAGATTCGGCCGCTTACTACTCCTCCTGCCTTCCTTGCGAGCAGTACGAGCTCGTTCCATCGAGCTGCTTCTGTTTCGCGACACAGTGGGCGACGTGTCGGTGGCCACTCTCCTGCACGACATGTACCGCATGCAGCCTGCGCCCGCGCCGCCTTTCCACACGCCAGCCCCGGCCGCTAGTGACCACTGCGCCTCGCCTTAGACTCCTTCGAGGCGATGAGACCATCAGAATTTTAATACAACACCGACAACAGAACTGTTGGATAAAAATGACCGTAAGGACCCAGCAGTAGTCAAGACAATTCATTTTGGGTCTAATTCGTTTAAGATTCATTTGATGAGTTTTCCTTAGCAGGTTTAAAAAAAATCTAAGATTCAAATCAGAAGTTCAGTTAAATAGTCGGGGGTAAACAGATATCAAGGGTTTTTGTTATTTACTCCTGACTTTTTGGAAGTCTTTCTTGCACCTCTCTTAGTCTATGAGTACTAAAGGCCAATCTAGTAGATTTTAATATCATCTTTTAGAACGCCATAATAAAATCACCGAACCGATCTGAAACCAAAAAATCTAAAGAGTAAGATAATATAGAGTATCTAAGCAGGGATTGTAGAATCCTCTTTATGCAACCATATTATATTCAAAAATGTAAACTACTTACAATATGTGTTAAACTGTGATTAACTACTACTACTAGTCTACGCTAAGAAAAAAAAATCCAATTGACCCTAAAAAGTATAAAGTATAGGTGGTTGAACATTTTGTAAATTCAATTGTTTATTATAAGTAAAAAAAAATGCATTTCCAACTTGATAGTAGAATAGTGTAGGTGGAAAAATCGTGAAACTGTTAATTCTAGTCTAAAATTCTAGTCACCTAATAAAACAACTTATGTAAATTGTAAATGTTACTGTAAGTAACTAAACCCACTTGTTAATATGTATTATTATTAAATTGTGAATTCTAGTTGTAAAGTCACTATATATAAATAAATTTTAAGATTTGTCTGTAATTTAATGCAAATCTAATAAGAAGCCATATGATCTGACCCAAAAGTTATTGGGAATGATTGTAAAAATTATCCAATTGAACTTCATATCATGGAATATTTTTAGTTCCATTACTATGGTCAGTTATATAACACAACAAACATGTTTGATCAGATGGTTAGTAATGTAAATATATGATTTGTATTTATTTAAAAGATTGACATTAAATGTTATTGAATGATATGCTTGTTTAAATGTTCAATTTATTGAATTAATTTCACATCCATTAAGGGAATAGAAATAAAACAATTTTATAGAAAACCACATTTTATTTCAGTCAAATAAAGATACAATTAATCATATGAAAATTCATAATAATATGTTCTTGTGCCTCATGAACATCAAATGATGACAGTATCAAAATTCGATAATCACACCAACGGCTCATCCTTCATCCAGTCACATTGACCTTGCCCATTGATTGTATGGCTTCGATGGTGGACAGATCTACTGAGTCGTCTTCTACTGCGGCATCTACTTGTGGCTGTGGGTCTTCCTTTTTAGGTTGATCCCTTGGAAAGTCTAACTTGCTCCATGCACCTGGCTCACCTTTCTTCAATTTTACCTCCAGTTTGGTGCCCAACATAGAAGCGCTGCTCTTCTCTACACTTATCACCTGAGAAATTTTAAAAACACAAATTGTTGTCAAATTGATGGAGCTATAATAGGTATTTTAAAAATACTAATCATTTTATGAACTCAAATATTTATTGTACTTATGAGGCCTTATAATATTTTAATCTGTAACAGTAATTCTTAAATAATATATAGTGCACATAAAAATGACAACTTACACCTCTAAGCTCAAGATCCAGTTCGAATGCAGCATCACCCTCTTCTCTAAATACCAGTTTTGTGTTCAAACGGATAGGGTTCAGTTTCACATAGCTCAGTGTTGGGTCATATTTCTTGGCGTACACACTCACAATAACATAATCGGGTGTTTGATGCCAGTCCCAACGGCACTTTATAGTGCCAGCTGGCGCCGCCTGTGAAACATAATGAGATCAATATAAAAAATATTTTGCATATTGCAACATAAAGATAATCAACTTAAAAGTCGTATACTTGCAAAAGAACTGTGTTTGAATTTTAACTCTATTGTAGCATCTAAATACTATTAATATTTTGCAAAATATTTGTTCATTGTTATTTAATATGTATTATCATGGATATATCACTGATGAGTTTAGATTAAATATTCATTCATTCAGTGATATTATTTGTATGATTTAGATACATAGAAAAGTATGTAGGTACAGTACAATATTTTGAAATGTTTAATCCAATATTTGTTCAATTTATGTTATTGAAACCTACAGCAAACATTATTAGTATCCCTATTTATTTCATGACCATGGTTTTAATTTTAAACATCCTTTTAAACTGCTTCTTACAAGGTTTTCCCCAGAATCTTTAATTCAATACTAAAATAAAAATGTGGTTATAGGGGCCCTGTCTCTTTGACTCTGTCTACCCCTTCGGGGATTATAGGTGTGGTGTTATATTATGTTAAAATAAAAATATGAATTTAAATAAGGCTTTTTATGACATGAATTTCTTAAATTAATACCAGTAACTTACTTCTTTTGTCCATTTATGTGTTCCAGTTGTGCACCCAGGCTGACTTAAGAACGTATTAAAGTCAGTTGTTCTCTTTTGACAGCAAGACCAAAATTTAAGGCCTTCATGAAACACTGGACAGCCGGGGTGGTATGTGCACATTAAAGCATTTGTCTGGGGGCCTTCATATGAGACATTGCACCCACCATTCTTGCAAGTGGTGCCAATAGCAATGTTGCTGGAAGAAAAAAAAAAAATTTCAAATAATGAATTTTGGAAATTTAAGACTGAAACTGTGTTTCTTGCCTAGTGTGTTGTAAAAGGCGACTTATGGTATATCGGATTTTGGGTATGTAATTGTGTAGGCGACAAGCTAGTCACTTGTTACTACTTTTTCACAATTTTCTATCTAACGCAGCTCAGTTTTATATTGGGCTTAATGTGGTTAAAGGGGCTTTTAGCCCCTTTGACTCTGCCTACCCCTTTGGGGATTATGGGTGCGATGTTATGTTTGTAAGAAATTAATGTAGAAGGTAATGGGCATAAGTATTATTATTAAATACTTGAACATGACTATAACTGATAATTCTTATAAAGCCTTTGAATAACATACATTATTATGTGCTAGCTTCCACATTTATGGCATAGATGTAGCTTTATGTTCAACTTAATAAGTAATTACTCATACAAATATACACATACAAACAAAAAAATCAATCTAGTTTCACATACCCATCATCAGCAACAGTAGGCTTCTGAGCAGCCTTCTGTGAAACTTCTTTCAGTGACTCAGCAATTTGAGGTTTTAATGTCACCAATGGAGAATCAAATGGAGGCCTCGGCAGTTGAGGACCGAGGACTGGTGCCCTCACTTCAATAACTTCCTTCTTCTCCAGCTCTTTGTCTAACGCTTTTTTCTCTGGTTCTGGAGGTTTCTGTTACGAGAAAATGTATATAGTTTAGTTCAGTAATTATATTACTTATACATATTACCAAGTCAAAGCAACCCTCTGAAAAATTTATCATACAACCAAAAAAGATTCATTTATATATTTGTGTACCTGTTATGGTGAAATTAAAATTGGTGGACTTTTTGCTTTTTTTTAATTTAAGTATTTTTATTAATAAAGGTATTCATCCTTTTCTAAAACACCTATGAAAACAAGTATCCCAAAAATATATGAAACTGGTTAGAATCCTAATGTTTCAAGTCAATTTAATGATCAAGCAAACAACCATAGATACATCCAACATTTAACAGTCATTTCTGAAATATTTTTAATATATAAAGATCTATCCTATCCCTTAAAAATGGGAGGCAAAAATTAACCTTACAGCCACTACAGGATTAAAATTTTAATCAAGGAAAATATACAAACCACATTAGAATGCTTAGAGACTGTACAGCCCTTAATATTGAGAAATTCCGTGAAATCTACACTTTTCTTATTGCAGCACGACCATCCTTTGTATGCGTCATGAAATATAGGGGCTCCTGGATGGTGACGACACTCATCTGTGCATCCAAAATACCAAAATGAATGTTATGTGTTACATAGTTTATGTCATTTAAAAGTGAATAAACATAGGTACCTACTTATTACCATCCTGAAGGTTCAACAATAATATGCCGAAAACTTGATTGGTTAAAACCATAACATGTAGAACAGCTTTTCTGGGCATAAATTACCATATTTTAGTTCAGGTTTATATGGTTCAAGTTAAATATTATGAATAAAATATAATTTATTTGATAGTATGCTTTATTAGGAACAGGATAACACAGGGAATTGGACTGAGGAAATTTCTGGAATGTACTTACCTTTGTCGTTCTTATTGGGATCAAAAAGTTGTCCACAACCTCGATTGTAGCACTGTACTAAGTTGTTACTCTCAGGCATGATTTAAACAGGCCTAACAAATACACCAGAAAGATCAAGAAATCCTGGAGTTTAAGAGCTTTAAAAATAACTCACTCCACTCGCTCCTCTCAAACACATGAAATCACAGACCAGCACAGACCAACCAGGAATAAAATTGTTTTTGATAAATGTCACTGTCACTGAAACTGTCGGATGTCGTGTAGTGTTGTAGCGCTCGATAGGACAATATCGATTGTCTATCGGTTTCAGTACTCAGAGGAGTATTCTCATTGGGATTCTCATCATATCACGTTCCTCATGCCTAAAAATTGCATTTTACATACTTATTCATTCATGAAAATGGATATGTAGGTATGTATGTACTAATTTTAAATACACTACGGATGAACGTAGTGTGTAAGAAATTTGATCATCGATTACACGGAATAGATATTTTTCTGTTCTGTGATCGATTGATTTATTTATTTTTATTATGTTGTCAATTAAAACCAGTATTCCTTGGGCTATTTAAATAATTAAAGTAAATAAAAAATGAGTGCTGCCAGTTAGAAAAAAATATACAAAATTAATGATTTATTTCATGTTTTGGGAGTAGGATTCTCAAATGTGTGGCGGGCGAGCGTATTTTTTCTTTACATACCTACTTCATGGTTTAATAAATAAAAACTGTAGGTAAAAAGTAATATAGTAATATTCATAATATTATAATTTATTTCATCTGAAGAGAATGCTGAGAAATGACAATAAAATTAGGTAGGTACATGGGTAATATAAAAAACTTAAATACAACACTCATATTAAGTTGTAGCTCATTTATGGGCCTAAGGATAAAAATATTTAATAAATTGCCACAAAATGTAATTGAATTACCTATATATAATTTTAAGATTTTTATTAAATCATCTTTAATGATAAAGGGTTACAACAAAGTAGAAAATAATTTAAATGACAAAAATATTTGGACAAGATAGTCTGCTCGCATGCACAGTGAAATTCACATTTTTAATTTATAATGTCACTAAATTAGATAAATAAGTACAGATGAAGGTTTTAAAAAAAAAACCATCTGTGGAGTTTCTTACGGCACCTCTTCTCAGCAGGCATTCACGTCGAGGTGCTGTTAGGGCAAAAAAAATGTCCAAAAGAATTTGTTATGAATCCACTTGCAGAATAAATCATTTCATTTCAAGTTTAATAATTTGACAGGTTGTTTAAGTATTTAAGATTCTATCAACAAACCAAAAATTCAAAATCCCAAAAAGCGCATAATAGTGTAAAAAAGTAATTGAGTATCAGGATACTCAATATGCTAAGCGACAGGTCGCTTAGCGAAAAATAGCCGTACAATAATATCCTACCACTTATCTAAAAGTGTGATCGTAAGTCCAGGCTGGCTTATTGATACTGGCACAAAGATTTAGAAAGTAGCCCATAATAAAAATTAGACAGTGAACACAACATTTTGTACAGAAAAATACTTCAGTCAAAACTGTTAAACCATAAAATAATCAGTAATTAGCTAAATAAATTGTGCCTTAGTACTTACTAAGGCACAATTTATTTAGTGATTTAAGTACTCGGGTAGGTATTATTAAGTCTCCGCATCTGCATTTTCCCCCTCACCATTTTTCTGTGACAACTCTCATGTTGTCAATTGCATTTCTTGACGGGCGCCTGTAAATTGGTAGGTACCTACATTGAAAGAGGGGAGGGTAGTTTCAGTTCCGATTACAGGCAACCCTAATCTCTAGTTTTGTAAAATGGATAGATTTTGTTCTTGTGTGGGCGTAATAAAAGGAAAATAATCTATATCAAGTTGGAAAATAAAATAGTGACATGTAGATTAAAGTGTGATTTTAAGTAGCAGTGCACTAGCTATGTAGTTTATTTAATTTAATCGATTTGCAATGAAAAAACTGACTACAATGTTTCGTTGACTATGTGTTTTTGTTTCCAATAAAATGAACAAAAATGTGATACAACATTTTACGTCTTAGCAATATAATATGCGAGTTATTTGACTGTTAGAATTGTGTATTATTGAGTGTCCGTCATGAATCTGATGCGCAAATTGCGCGGTGCCACCGCCGCAGCGCCCGCCGACTCCGCGGAGGCCTCCAGCTCCTCCCACGTCCAGCTGGGGCTGATGCACCTTAAGAAGCTCTTCTCAGAGTACACGCACCCGCCGCAGCCCCTCACGGACGCTGAGAAGGATGACAAACTGTACAATATGCTGCCACTTTTTTGTAAAGTGAGTCTTGTGTTGTGATTTGTTTTTGATTAGCACAAGATATTTTTATCAGTATCAAGAATATAATTTGCAATTTGTTGTAAACCGAACTTGAGAATTTTGATAATATTTAATTATGATATTTTTTACCTTAAAAAAGCATTAACAAAGTTTATTGGGAAAATCATATGGAACACAATTTGATGAGGTTTCTCCACTAGAAAGGCCTCACATACATTCTACATTGCATTAGCCCATGCTGTAGATGCTGTTAAAATCATTAGTTATCATACTGCAGCATTACAGCTTTAATATTTTATTACCAACTATTAATGATAATCATATTCAATAATCTAAAGTAAGTATGACAAAGTTGGAATGTATTAATTTTATGTTTTGATTCTGAATGTATTTAAAGCAATGCAGAGTTCAATTAATTAAGTATATTAGACTGTACAGTAAATTAATACAGTTTACCTAAATTAATGAAATATTATTCCTTTTTATAGATATTTTGTTTATTTAATAAATGATCACTTGTATACATTTCAATCCACCTTGAATTCTTTTATGTGGTTAATTAAACATTGTTTGCCCTCTGCTAGGTGTTCGGAACCAGTCCATCAAGTGATATGAATGAAAAATTTTGGGACATACTGTCCTTCTGCCAGCAAGTCTCGAAACTCATGGTCTCAGAGATTCGGAAGAGGGCAAGTAACCAGAGCACAGAAACAGCTAGTTGTGCCATTGCTAAGTTTCTTGAGATAGAGAATTCCGAGGAGTCTAGCAATGGTTGGATGTTGTTATCCACCTTAAATCTACTAGCAGCTGGTGACCAATCTCTTATTCAGGTATTAAATAACTTAACTTACATTTATTATAAGAGTAGTGATGTTTGTTCTATGATAGTAATGTTTACTTATTAAGCTGTATCCTATTAATCATTGTTTGTTTAAACTACAATCACACTCTTTGGAATTATGTACTTTAGCATTTACTTATATATCATAATACTTGCCCGTAACATGAACATACAATCTGATTATTTCACAATAATAAAAATATAAGTATCAATAAATATAAATTTTACTATTACATTCTGTATAAATTTCAAATACTTCAAGGTTTTTTCTCTAGTATCTTCTGAAGATATTAAACTTTATTTTCTAACATGTAATACACTTTTTTGTAATACTTAAAAATTTTAAAAATTCCAGGTCATGACCACTGCATCGATTCCTTCAACCTTAGTCAAATGCCTGTACCTGTTCTTTGATCTCCCCGAAATACCAGAGTCTGAGGCCGATCTCCAAGATGGTAACAGTGATTTTACACCTAGAGAAAGGCGAATATTACTTCAAAAGATATTTGTACAGGTTATTATGTTTTCATTTTGTATTTTGCATGTATTTTCATTGTTCGTGGTGTTTTATCTATGAATTAAAAACTCATTTATCTTTCTTGTTTTCATGGAGTAGTGTTAAACATCAAATAAGAATTTGAATTTTATAATGGCTAGTAAAATGTGTTTCTTGTTTTTTAAAGGTGCTCGTCAGATTATGCAGCCACCCATTCCCTTGCGAAGAGTTAGCAAGAAAAGATGATCTCAGTTTACTTTTCTCTGCTATAACATCATGGTGTGCCCCCCACAACATTATGTGGCGGAAATCTGCAGCTGAAGTACTTATGACACTTTCTAGACATGGCTTGACCCAGTCTGTTGTCCAGTACATACATAGTAAGTAAATGGTATTGGTAAATACTATATATTTATCTATACAAAAGGGACACCAAATGACACCACCAATCATTTGACATACTTTTTATGAACTATCAATATGCTGCACCTGTATAAATAATTGAAATTAAAATTAATGAATTAGTGTCCTAGATAATATGTTGTTTTAAATACATAATAAATTTAAATCTATAATAAGCTTTATGGAGACATTATTCCTATTTGATATAACAAAAAAAAAATTATACTTTCTAAGCAATGAATGCATATTTTATACAATATTATATTAATTTCATTGTTGTTAAATTATTAATTCAACCTTGTAAACTATTTTATCATACTGAGTCATCTTTAGTGGTCACATGTGTCACATAAATATTCTTTTACTATCCTATTAGTGTTAAATATAAATGTATGTTGTATCCAAAGGAGTTTGTTTGTCAAGATGGAAATGTTAAATGCTAATGTAATGTAGATATCTTCTCCTTGGCCCATAAAACTTTTTTTTAAATTAATTTCAGATAAGAGCTGTGTAGCGTCATGCATTGAAAATATGCAAAGAATACCAGAGTTGACACCTCTGGAGGTAATATTTTGGTTTTCTTACACAATTTCATGGACCATGATACTTATGTAAAAAAAAATCGTGTATACTTATGTTTTTAATTACAATTCCAGGTTGTAGAAATGTTTGTTGCAGTATTCTGCTTTCTAAAAGACTCGAGTGATGTTAGTCAATTACTATTGGACGATTTTCGTTCTTGTCAAGGATATCTATTCCTCTCCGAGTTTCTTCTAAAGTAAGTGACAAAAACATTATGTACACACACTTTTAGATTTTTTTAAACCACTTTTAATTCTGTAGTATTAATGCATGAGCATGTGATATGAATAGATTGTGTTTTGTTGTTTTATTTTTGTTTACACCTTGTTTTGTTTATTTATCACAGACATGAAAGGCAGGAAGTGCCAGATTATTTGACACCTGGGTGAGTTTTACTCACTGTTTTATTTTATTAACTATACACTATTTATGTTGCTTACTTAGATAATTATGATGATCTTAGATAATTTACTTTAATATTTTGAATAAATGGTCTTAGCAAGTGCTTCTCTTACAATTACGACATTATCAACATCTTGTGTGCTATCAGTATATCTTAAAATGTATTATGTTAATAATAATGTTACAAGCTGTCAATTACTATAAAACATACATATTATGCTAATCTTTAAAGGCTACAAAGCAGTATTCATGTTTAATCATGTTTCTTAAGTATCCATTCACGTTTTGTCCATCGGTTAACATACAAATGCAAATAATGATGTTGGAACATTGTTTACATATTTATAGAATACATTATGGACCATACCTACTTCCGTTATAACTACAGTAAAGTCACTCAATACAAAGACCTGCTTCTAAATTTTATGCTATGTGCTCTTTTAGATTCCAGAAAATTTTGCAGGCGTTTCTTTATCATTAAACATATACATGTTAGTATAGTATAGTATATACAACTATTGTAATATTTACTTCTTTTTAAATTTGCGATACACGTAAGATTGCCGCTGAATTTTTTCCTACGCGCTATTTTGACATTTGCATTTATTTCGATAACAAGTGCGTAACACTGATTAAATTTATTCTTTTAGTTAATATTGCTTAAATCCTAAGGAAACACATATCCGAATAATAAGTACTTTGTGACGGTTCGCCTAAGCGATAATTACATACAAACTGTCACGCCCGCTACCCCCGAAGAGGCAAGAAGAGTTCAAGATAGTTCAGTAAGCCTTAACCAGCTTTTACAACAAAACTGAATTGGCATATGGCAAATTGTCGAAAGCAATGATTAGCGGCTAGCTCGTCTTAGACCATGTAACATAAATTCTGTCTTCTGAGTCTAACGCCATTAAATACAAATTGACAAATTGCTAAATGCAAAAATAATACAGATCGCAATTTTAATAACGAAAAAATGTTTTTTATAAATCAAAAGGAGCATATTGCATTTCAGGCTAAGCAAGCTCGTCTCTTTAATAGAATACCTAACATGTTTACCAATTAAGCTAAGAATAATACATACCATAATATAATTATATACATATATTTCCGCCGTGAACCTTACCCTACCCTGAAACCAAATGGTATATATACAAAGGCTGGAGGAGGAGCGCGTGAGCGGCACGGAGGCGCGCGCGGCGCTGCGCAACCTGGTGCTGATGGTGTCGTCGCTGTGCGCGTGCGGCTTCTCCGAGCTGCGCCCCACGCGCGCCAACACCGAGCTGTTCCAGCTGCAGGGCTTCGTGTTGCCGCAGCCCTCCACGCCCGGGCAGGCCGTGCGCAACGTGCAGGCCTTCCAGGTAACGCCTTACCAGACCCTCACTCAGGCGCCACGTTTGAATAGGGCTTCAGCTAGAGGGGAATTGTAAGGCAATACCAATTCTGTACTTTAAAAAAAAAAAAGGTATTCATGCTCTGTCTTTTCCCTCTGTCGTCCAGGGTAGGCTTATTGACTAGACAGCCCTGCTGAAACCGTATTGGACCATACCGGTATTAGATTATAAATTTAAGTATTAATATAATATGGACTTACGTTGTATGCAAATGATTCGAGTCTTGCAAAACAGGTTAGAACAAATTAATTTAGGATTATTTTCAATCATGTATAACACATGTCTCTCTGTGATACCTATATGTTTATTAAAACTATAATACATAATACTAATAATGGTGTAACAACACAATTTTATTGTTGAATATTTGCGCGTTCTATGTGCATATTGTAATTATTTTTTGCAGGTCTTACAATCGGTATTCATGAAGTCTAATTCCCCCGCTTTGTGCTGCACCATACTCGACGCCATATCCAGTGTCTACCACGCTGATAATGCAAACTACTTCATACTAGAGAACCAAAATACTCTGAGCCAGTTTTCGGAGAGAATTCATTTGAAAAATGCAGAGATTCAGGAGAAGTTCTTCGAATTATTGGAATTTATAGTGTTCCAGCTTAACTTTGTTCCCTGCAAAGAGCTCATATCGCTTTCCTTGTTATTAAAAGCGAATAGGTCGCGGAGCTGTAGTATTTTATGTATAAAGACGTTGTTGAATATTTTGAAGTAAGTATAAAAATTGTTGATAACATTTAGGATCTATAAGGTTATATTGGCAATATAGATAAAATAAAATACTATTAAATGCCAAATATATATATTTTTTTTACCAATCTGTAGTGATTTTACATTATTGTATTATATGAATGTATATGTAAATATTTTTTATTTATATATTAAGGTTTACAATAAATACTTCCTCCTTTACAGGCATAATGCCATATTCAAAGATGTGTACCGGGAAGTGGGTATGCTGGAAGTGTTTGTCACTTGCCTGTCTAGATATGCGGTATTCTTGAAGGACAAACAAATACTGGAAGAGGAAAAGACAAAGAAGGATTTGACATGTGAAGCCAACGGGTCTCCGAAGGCGCCAGAGAGAAGGAAGCGTCTATCGTCTAGGGACTCGTTGATACGGGACCCTAATGTTGAAGTGGAGGAAGAAGAATTGGGTGCCTTAGTTATGGATGGGTTGACGGCCTTGCTGAACGGAAACTCGAACAATTGCAACGTGTTCAGGGACTGCGGGGGAGCGAAGTGCGTGCACGGCATGGTTGTGCATGAGTCTTGCAGGAATCAAGCATTAGGTATGTTTCGGAATCTTTGCTGATGCAACATGTGAATAATGCATTCCAGGTGAACCAGTGTTCTGTGTTTAGATGACTCGTTAGTTGAATCAATATAAGTAGCCTTAATCAATTACAAATTAACGATCGATTTGTGGTAGTTGTTTACTACTCTGCAAGCTTTTTTGTTATATGTACCATATTCCACTATCATATGTGTTATTAAAAAAATATTACTATTTCATATCACTAACAGACACTTCAACATTATTATTTTGTATAGATTTAGTTGCATTCATGCACTTGGGGTACAGGTTGTCATCAATTAAAATTTGAAAACTTTAACTAACATATGCACATCTACCTAGCCCAGTTTCACTACAAGAAAAATGAAGTAGGTAGTTTAAAAAAAAATTATAATTTCAATCTGAATTTTTATACATTTGCAGGTTAAATAGTATAGTCAAATACATGTTCATATGAATCAAGAGAAGAGATCAAAATGTCTTCTTTTTCTTGTGAACGAAATAGACCAGTCCATGTTAAATACATACACTGGTCTATTATTATTGTGTCATATTTCTTATATTTAACGATACATACCGCATATAAATACATATTCGGATTTTATTGAAAATCTATAGTGTAATTTATTTTTTATGCATTTTCATTTAGACTCCTCCACTGTGTGACCGTGACTCAAGGGTCGTGTAAAGAAAAAAAGCCTAGGTAATGTGAATAGCGCCACATTAGAAGAAGCTGATGTAAAGTTTTGGCATACATGGATCATATAACTCACTCTTCCCAATGGGATATAGTGATGTGTTGGACTCCCAGAAGCCTCTGACATGGGGCATTATACCTACTTGCATTGAAAACATTAACTTTATACGACTTATAACTTTCACGGGCCGTGCGGCCATATGAGAGAGCCCATTTCCAGCTACCAATATACGTTATCCAGAACCGCTCTATTATTTCAACATTTCTTTCTTCATCTTTTCTATCTATCTCTTTCTGCTATTATTGGGTCCGCTTATAGGGGAACAAATAGTCGCTTTACTTGGGTTTTATGAATAAGAAACCCTGGTGAAAAAAGTTGATGATAACTGTCGCTTGGTGTCATGTTTTCTAATTCTTTTGCACGTCATACATGTTTTTTTGCCGTACATATGAATCGAATTGATAAATTCGCTAACGGGATTTTACGCAACGATTATATATTTATGGTTGTAGAAATTCGATGCTAAGCTAACGGGAATTAAGTACAAAAATAACGTACCTACAAATTTAGGTAGGATACGCTTGCATGGATTAGTTGTTCTTTATTTCTGTGCTAAGAATACATATGATAGTAATCTTAGCCCAAGTTAAGGTTATTACCGAAGATTTATATATTTAATCTAGCCTTGAAGAAAGCAAGTTAGCGTTCAAGAACTACGTCGAATAGCAAGGTACTATGTAGTTAGTTGTGTTCAAAATATTTTATTTTGGTTTTTAATTTCGAACTTTTGAGGTACATCTATAACAGTAGTTATTTCTATCAGGTGTAGTAAGGGAGTTGATAGTTAGCGGTAGCGGAGAGGAAGACATGTCGGCGCTTCTGTGCGGGATGCACGCGGCGCCCAATGACGCCCTCAAGCTCAAATTGAGTATCCTCAAGGCGCTGCTGGGATGTTTACGGGATTCGCATCGCACGAGAACTATCTTCAGAAAGGTACAGCTTTGCATACTACTACCGGCCAATGAAAACTCAAGATTATTTGCAGTTTTTTCTATGACACCTAAAAACCAACACTTATATAGAAAACAATAAGGTGAAGAGCCAGCCACTTCTTACGATTTTCAATTTGAACCCTATTAAATTTTATTTTTGGCTAAAGTGGTTAATAATCAATAATATAAATAAAGATTATTATGATAAGTAAACTCACTGATTTGTATATGGATTATATATCAAGAAAAGTTTAATAATAACTTTCATCATATCTGTGGAATAATCGCCAAGTTAAATATTCTGTTCAATTTATTGATGCACTCAATGACACATGTAGCGGTTTTATGACAATACACGCGGGTAATGCGGAAAATGAATCTCTGGAATTTAGATTTATGTATCGCTATTATTGAATGAATGTATAAAATTAGGCTAAGTCTTTAAATCATTCCCAGTTATTGCAAATGTTATTGATTGAAAATCATTAGTCACTCGTAAATGGGGTATATTACAGTTTCCCATACAGAATCTATTGAAGCGCTATGTTTTGAAGGATCCTAAAGGTATGTAAATTATTGGCAACGTGGACCATACAACGTCTTAATATGGACGATTGCTGATCCTAGGGAAGTAGCACTTAATAGTTAGACTTACATATGTTTCTTATAACTAATAGACTATATTACTTGTAGGTCAGCGGCTTTGTCTACGTAACGAGTGTGCTGGTGTCCCTTGAAGGGAAACTCAAGGGTGAGGGCATGGTGGACAAAGACATGCTCCAGTTGATACATATCGTGTTCTACACCATCAGCACCGCGATGAGGTTCGAACCGGCCAACGCAAAGTTTTTCCACCATGAGGTATGATGACACTACTTTGCGAGGATTCCTTCATGACCCGCATTGTAAACTATGGAATGAACTTTGTGGAAAAATGTAGATAAAAGACTAAGATAGACACTTACATTTTTAGATTTGTATGACGACACTTAGCGACACAATTCGGCTCTTAGGATGTTTCACTGACGACATAGAACTATTGAATGACACTGAAAATGGCGATCCGGAGTTATATGAAGTTTTCCACGAGATCTTTACAGGAAATATATTGGAAATGACGTAAGTGAATTAACTGTTACCTTTTATTAACTGCTAGCGATCGACCCGTCCCTGTATCACACGGTGAGCACAAAATATTTTTTAGGAATGTAAATTGGCGTTGGTATTGGTGAAAACCGCATTAAAATCCCTAGAGTAGTTTAGAAGATCTAAGCCGCGACTTCTTTCATTATATTTACAAAATGTTAATTTATTTCTTTGAATTTTAAATAAATAATCTCCTATTTCAGTTTTCCCGAGAAAGTTCCAGTAATATTTGTGCACGCGTGCATTGTATTGCGGCTGCTCTATGACGTCGCTCTCGATTCCTTTGACAAACCGACATTTTGCGGGTCGCTCAACGTCAAATCACCAAGTTTGACGCGGCAGAGCTCTGCTATAAATGAGGTATGAAATTTAGAGAAAATAGAGGTTTTAGATAGATGAGGTTTAATCATACGTACACATGTACGGTAGCATTCACATTAGTCAAGTATTGCATTAAATAAATTTGATTTTCTTTCTTCCTTTTGACGAATGCATAAGAATGGAATAAATTTGCCGTAAGAGTATAGATGCTGCATTATGTATGCTGGGTTCTCCACCAGTAGCAATCCAAAGATGGATTTTTTTTCAAGACATTAATTGGGCTATGTTTGAATTTTTCTCCCAGACGAAACCAGCCGGTCGCACAGCGCCTCTCAACCTGTCGTCCGGTGGCACGTCGGGCGAGGCGTGGGTGATACACTCGGGCGTGGTGATCGTGCTGGCCAAACTGCTGCCCGCGTTGCCCCGCCCCACCGAGCACGAGGCCTACGGGCGGGCGATACGGGACTACCTGGCGCACGTGCTGAAGAGTCTCGTTAGAAGGTGACGTCGTTCATCAGTTCTTCATCAATTATCGTGATCAATATCGTTTGCGGCATCTGTTAAAAATCGACCGGTTATTTTAATTTTATTTTCGTAACTGTATATATGAAGGAGTATGTTTATGTGCAGCGAGCGCAACCAGCAAGTGATGTGCGGAGCGGGACTAGCTGGCGTCGTGCTGCGCGTATGCGGCGCGGCACTGCGCGCGGAGCGACACCCGCTGCACGCGCCCGCCATGTACATGCTGGAGCGGCTCGCCGCGCACGCGCTGCGCCCCATCGAGCTCAGGTAACATACAGTTGGGGCTGCCGGGCATGGTGCTGTGAGTGTGCGGTGCGCGGGATGGCACCCGCTGCACGCGCCCGCCATGTACATGCGAGTGAAATTCTGCCCACTGCGGTCATTAGGGATTTATTGTACAGGGCTCTATATGGTTCACCATAAAATAGTGTGAATAGATACATAAAATGATTTCACAATGTGCTTCTAGGAGCGCTGGGAGTTCATTTAAAATTGCATTTTCAGAGAATTCCTACGTATGGGAAATCCACTGAACTGTATATCGCCGGAACCGGGTCAAGTCTGCAAGCCGGGAGGGCCGGTTCCGCTGACAAGAATCAAGACTTTAGTTTCTATGACTACGCCGAGAGATTATCGGTAAGAAAAAAAATATTCCTAGATGTTTTAATTAGTATTTAATAAAAGTTGGTAAAACTATAAATGTTTGTCTTTCTCAATTACCAGATCACAGAACTCCTGCACGTTGCCTCCATTCGTGGAGTTCGACATGTCTGCAGAAGGATTCGGGTGTCTATACCTGCCCAGTATAGCGCCGCAATCGGCCAACCTAAACGCACTAGGTACGCAAGATAACGCTACTCTAGGCGGAATTGGATCAGGTACGTTATTTTTATAAACTAGCGACCCGTCCCAACTTCGCACGGGTGCGATTTTTTTTTTTTATTTAAAAGTACCGTTCTATCGATTTAGAGTGGTTGCGCGCTACTTTTAATCTCTTACATTCGAAATTCAAATTTCAAACCCGATTGAAAGACACTCTAAAATCTGATTTAATTGGTTAAAAATTATAATTCGTTTTGCTCTAATAAAATATAAGGTTGTAATGGTAATTTTTTTAAACAGGCGACAGAGTGTTCCCTCCTCAAACTGGGCTCACTTACTCGACTTGGATATGCGTGGAGAAGTACTCGGACCCGCGCTCCGACCCGCACTGCGTGCGCTTGCTCACGCTCGTGCGCAACATCAACAACAGTCGCGACGAGCACCTCGTCTGCTTGACCGTCGTGCTGTCAGCGAGGGACAAGGCTATTATAGTTTCTACGCAGGAGACACTCGTGCCGCATAGTAAGTGATGACTCCTTAGTGTCATTCTATGATAGTCTAGCGCGCGTGTGCAATATACATTCTCCAGACTGACACACCAATTCCCTAGTTCCAAACTAAGCTTTTAAGCTTGTGCTATGGATACTACGTGAACGGATAGACATACTTAAATACGTGTATAAACATCCATGACTCGAGTGCAAATGTCCATGTTCATCACACGAAACGTTTCGTGGCCAGGGCCTCTGACCACTCGATCAACGGGCCTGTCAATATACAAATATGAAAGATTTAAAAAATCTATTAATACGCACGACTCTGCTGGTAAAAGTTAGTAATACATTAAAATACTGTGTATAATTTATTTCGCAACTTACCGGGTGCGCGTGGGCCGAAACATACGTGTACGTATGTACACGTCTATGCGTAGGGAGTCTCTACATGACCTCGGTTAAAACTAAATATATTCATACAATCTGTAATGTACTTAGTATTGATATACAACCTTATTTTTAGTATATGTATACGAAACCTGGCAACATTCTGTAGAGAATCGTTAATAGAATCGATTGCAATCCTTCCAATATTATAAATGCGAAAGTTTGTATGTATAGATGGATGTTTGTTACTCTTTCACAAAAAAACTACTGAATGGATTTTAATGAAACTTTAGAATAATATACTTAGCTCATACACCCGAATAACATATAGGCTATGTTTCATCGATGTACCACGCGAGCGAAGCCACGGGCAGAAGCTAGTATTCTATATAGCACATGTTGTCGTAGACGTGGGCGAGTGGGAGCCGGAAGGGTCGGGCGAGTGCGGGGCGCGCGTGTGGTGCCCCGACCTGCAGCACGAGGGCCAGTGGCACCACCTGGTGCTGGTGCTCAACCGCGCCGTGCTCAAGAACTCCTCCTTCTCTCTCTATTTAGATGGTACGTTTCAAATTATATTTTGAATTGAGCAGAAATAACGTGACTGTTAGAATGTCAAACACTAACAGTCTTTGTGCTTTAGGAATTATAAATAGGATATATTAGAAACTATATACTCGATTATACAAGGGAATACCGCCATCGGGGAAGTCAATTATGTCACGACTTATTTAGTTTCATCATTTTAATTTCATTCTAAAAAAACATTTCTATAGTGAATTATGAAGAGCCTTTTTGCCGAGGCATCAGGTTTATGTATTTATGGAGCAAGGAAACAATATTGTTAGATCAACTTTTTCCTTTCTAGTAGGTAACCTTGCCTACCTTCATGCCAATTCCCTTCCGAATAGTTCTTACAAGTTAATCTTAGCTATATGTGACGTCATTATTTCGAAGATTTTAGACGTCAAATCAATCGATATCTGAAGATATTATTTTATACGGATTTGTTCATAAATCCGTATAGTTTTATATCATGTAATGTCATATCATTGCCGGCCAACAGACCCATAAATAAATGAACATTCGTGTCTCCAGGTCAGCACATGCATTCGGGCAAGCTGCACTACGTGAGCGCGAACCCGGGCGGCGGCGCGGCGACGCTGTCGGGCGCGTCGAGCGTGTACTGCGTGATCGGCACGCCGCCGCAGTGGCGCCGCTACTCGCGCCTCGTCTGGCGCCAGGGGCCTGCGCTGCTGTTGGAAGACGTTAGTGTGCACACAGCTTTTGTCTAGGCCAGGTGTACACAACCATTTTTACAAGGGACCACATATAGGTTCAGTTATGGTGTCGCGGGCAACAAGTATAAAATTGTATTTAGGACATAAACTCTCAATCAGGGTTAGTGTGACTGTTTATTAACCTAATTTCGCATACCTACCAATATATCACTTTTGCATCAGTATGTTCACTGTGTGACTGATTGAAATTACATAACATGAAGAGGATGAAGGAATTTTAAAACTATCAACGACATCATTAAATTTAAAAATCACCAAATTGCGTGTGCCCAAAATTAGACAGTTCAGAAATAGTATGTAATGTACCTCTGTTCTCATAAAAAGTTTTCTCTACAGCTAGATGAGCCATTCAACGAATCACCAATTTAATTCATTTCAGGTATTACCAGCACAAACGGTAGCGGTTATCTACCAACTCGGCCCCCACTACGTGGGCACGCTGCAAGCCCCTCAATTGCCGGGCCCGAATCAGGAGCCATTAGCGCCCCTCGTCGCCGAAGAAAAAGTTGTTTTTGGTATCAACGCGCGCGCCATGTCCCAACTTACGCTTGCAAAGATTCGCAAAGTGTACAGCAAAAATGATAACAAAGCGATTGCCAAGCAGCTCGGCATGTCGTCACATGAGAACGCGACGCCCATCAGAATATTGCACAACTCGGCGGGGCATCTCATGGGCCCTGCCAGATGTTTAGGAGGGACCGTCGTGGGATATTTGGGCGTTAGAGTGTTTTGCTCTAAGCCGGCTGCTATTATGGTAAGTGTAATAATTTACTGCAATAAGGGTTTCCTCTAATGAAATATCTACCAGGTATGATGTAACGTAACAAAGTATCTAGTCGATTACAAGAGGCATTAAAATTCAATTTTACTCTTGAGGCATCATGTCAAAAAGAGTAAATCATAGTTGTGGCACGCCGTGGTGAAGGAAAATGTATTCTTTGGATTATTGATCCTATCACAAGTATCCATTTATGTATTATACCTTTGTGTATTATTCAGATCGACACAGTAGGTGGGTGCTCAGTACTGCTGGGTCTAATAGCGATGGCGCAAGACGTGGAGTGCCTTTACGCGGGCGTGAAGGCATTAGTCTGCGTGGTGCGCTCAAATAAAGCCGCGCAGGCCGAGATGGACCGCCGCAGGGGCTATCAGACCCTCGCCATGCTCCTCAAGAGAAAGAAGCAGTTGCTCAACTCGCACATACTGCACCTCATATTTGGTTTAGTCGGAACGGTCGACAGTCAGAAGGAGACTTCGTCGATACCAAACTTGACGGCATTTCAGGTAAATATCAGCATTAGTTCATCTCAAAAAACATATAATATTACGTCTAATAACAAGTAGTTCATATTTCTATTAAGGTTATTATGACGGATCTTTGTTTTGTAACTCAATTTAATCGGTTAAGAAAATAACATCGCAACCTCATTGTAGGCTGTTCTTTTGCAGGATTTAATATGTGAATTAGACGTTTGGCTTGGAGCTCCAGGCGGTCTTATAAAGTCACTACTAGAGCATTTACTAGAACTAGCAACGGAGACAGCGCACAGAACGCACAACCTACGCACAATGAGAGAACTGCAACTGGTGTCTAAACTTTTGTATGTCATAAACGATGTTAAAGTCGTCAGCACAAAAAACGTACTTATACAACTGTTGGCTGCGTTATTGGGCGGTCAGCCGCGGCCGAGCGATCTGCTCTGTTTGGGCCAATTCATGGCGTATACTTTACCTTTGCCTACACAAACGGAAAAAGGTCTTAATCTCAAAGAAAGTGACTCGGAAAAGGAATGTGAAGGTGAACAGATCATATTACGGAATAAATGTTTCAACGTTTTACACGGACTGCTGTTCACGGCTAGAAATTTGGTGAATACGATAGTATGTGAAGAGATATCACGGGTGTTGGGAATGGATTGGTTGCTGAGCTTTATGCAGGAAAACGTTCATCCCACAACAGTTTTGTGGGCGTTAAGGATCCTTGTCATATTGTGCTCGGGGCAAGGTCAACAATCAGCCATCATGCAAAGGTAAGAAAAACAACATTAAAGCCAAATTTCTTTATGATTTTGTTTCTTATTACTTCAACAGTTTTTTGATAATATTTCATATTGTATTCATCTATTTACTTGATCCTAGGTTCCGCGAAGGAGTCGGCAACGGCGGTTGGCTGCGTCACACAGAAGTGCTAGCCGCGCCGCAACAGACTGGGGTCATGTTGCCCGCCACAGTACATTCGCACACTCACTTGCACACTTCCCTTCTTCATACCTCCGGCTTCACGCTGCTCTCCTGGTATGTAATATTAGTTGTTGGTGCACAACTTGAAAGTATCTAAAATTGTTTATGTTAATGTATGAACTGTCAAAACGTCATGCTTGCACATTAGCACTTTTTGACGTCACGATAGGCCACATATTGATTGATCGATTTAATATGTAATAACTTAACCATCATCAGATTTTTTAATTATTGAAAACGTCTTAAATAAACTGCAATTTTCATTATCGTCATGTCTTTGATTCAATTGTGTATGTGATATGTGATGTCACCATCCCATTCCCATGGATAGTGATTGCGTGTATTTTAAAACGAACTGTAAGTACTCGTATCTTTCGCTAACCAAACGAGCCGGTACCCGCGTAGGTTGCTCCTGTCGCACCTTCAAATCCCGGAGCTGTACTACCTGGTGTTCGGTCTGGCGCTGGGGCAGCCGATGCGGTCCGTGGGCGCGGAGCGCGGCGTGTCGGTGGAGCGCGTGTGGGGCGCGGCGTGGGGCGCGGCGGCGCCGCCGCGGCAGTCGCCGGCCGCGCTGGCGGCGCGCATCACGCTGTGCCCCGAGGCCGCCGTGCTGCTGCTGGCCGCCGCGCGCGCGCTCGTGCACGCCGACCAGGGCGCGCTGCCCGACTGGCTGGCCGACCACCCCGTCGCCATCATACAGGTACTGAACCCACTCACTACCTTACCGATATTTAAGCGTGTTCAACTATAGACATGTTCGTAACTAACGTTTTTGTTAATATTAAATGGCATTGAAATTCGCTCGTAAATATACGTCTGGTGTGTTTATATGCGATGTTACGCATTACATGTGAGCATAAAATTTAAGAGTGAAACAACGTATGCTGGGATTTGGTGTTTTATAAGTTTTACTAGCTTCTGCCCGCGGCGTTGCTCACGTGGTGCATCGATGAAACATAGTTTATGTGTTATTCTAATGTATAGCTAGCTATACTATAAAGTTTCATTAAAATTCATGCAGTACTTTTTGCGTGAAAAAGCAACAAATATCGACACATCCGTCCATCCAGTAAGATAAGCGATTCACTGCAAACAAATTGCATAAAAGGATGTTATACATTAATAGGAATTAAAAAATTATATTTACATTTTTATATTTTCAGGTGCTATTTTCACTGTACAATACCCTACCTGATTTTGTGTCAATTATGATGACTGCTGAAGTACTCACAGCGCTGGCATCAACGCTTTTCCCTCCAAATACATCGGACGACATTCACATGCGTAAGTAACCCTTGGTGAAATAAAACATTCTTTCTACCGTTTTAGATCCTATCTCTCTCTCTCTCTCTCTCTCTCTCTCTCTCTCTCTCTCGTTCTCACTCATTCTCCTATTGGTAATTCTTACTCGATAAAAATACTGCGGTACTTTTTTTTGTGCGGTCAAGTCGTTTTCGTTTAAGTAAGTGTTCATTGAAAGAGCCTTCCATATTTGTAGCTATATGCGAGAGCGGCGAGAGCTCTGGCGCGTCGACGCCGGGCTCGGAGAAGGACGTGGTGCTGGGCGGCGCCGCGGCGGCGCTCACGCAGCACCCGGCGCGCCAGGGCGTCATGGACTTCCTGCGCGTCATCGTGCTCGACTCGCTGCCGCTCAGCGTCTCCGGCGGGAAGGTGGCGCCGGTAAGCGTACTGACTGCGACTGCATGGCCTTCGTTAACATGGAGGGTTGACTTTTATTTATATTAGCTTTTTTTCAAGCGAAATGAGGTTTATGACACAGAGGATCTATCGTACATCCCGCTAGATGTGTATTTTTTCTGGGATAAAAGGAAGCCTATGTCCTTTTTCAGGGTTCATATGTTGGGCGTGCCTAATTTATTTTAATTGGTTAAAAATTGTGTAAACGTGAGCAGATATACACAGCTACTTTCGTATCGTATTTATTCTGCGGACACAAATAAGATTGGAATTCCGAAACATTTTTACGTAATTTTACTAAGATGCATATTGTAATGTTGAGTAAAACGTAATTCTACTAAGATGCATATTGTAATGAGTTAATTCTTTTTGTTGTAGTTTTGTGTTTTGTTAGTTACACTAATTTAATGTTAGCATGTGTAGTGTTTGTTTAAACAATATAATTTTGGCTACCATTCATTCGATACCCATCTAAGAATAATAAACAGCATCACATTTCATTTATGTCAAACTTAACTTTTGAAAGTTTTATATATTGTTTGGCCATAAAAATATTAGTGCTATTCCATTTCCCCCTAAAATCCAATCGCTTCTTTATGTATCTTTCTCACTTTTGATTATACTGCGCTTAGTCTTTGCAGTGATTTGTGTTGTTCTAACCTTTGTCATTGAATTATTTCAATCTTACGTTTAATATTCAGCGTATCATATTAGAGACGAACATGTTGACCAGTTTTCGATTTGACAATGGAATCGTCATTTGTGTTACTATTTGGACTGAGCGTTAATAGATCTAAGTGTAGGAAGCTTTACAATCGGATATGCGACCGTTAATCCGTTGTAAGTGTGCGAGCCTAACCGAGTGACAAATGGGCGTGAACGTTGGTTCTAGAGCGCCACGCCCGCCGCATGCGCCGACTCGGTGCCGCCGTCTATGTTTTGTACGCCCTGTAGCGCCACGGGCCCGCCACGATCATTGTTTTACAGCGTAAATATGGGCATTTTTTGTTTTTCCATTTTTTGTTTAGTTTCATCACATCCATTTTTCGTAACTCCGTTAATACGTCTGTTTATAGAACTAACCTACTTGCAAACTTTGCTTCCGCTTACTCTTTCACTATAACTAAATATACCTAATACTAGCATACCACAATTTCATTACTAATATTAACTTAATGGGTCTCTTGGCTTCCTCACGTAACTTATGACAGACTTTCAATTTATTGACAAAATATGAGATCTAATAAAAAGCATAAAAGGTAAAATAAAATAATATATCGAGATATTTATATATTTTCAAGGTACAGACAACAGCACATCAGATTATCCACTTCGGACTTTGTACTGCCCTTATATCGGGGGCATAAGCGCTAATATTGAACTGTAAGTAGGTAACTTGACCTGCTGTTGACCGTACATTAAGTTTTGTCAAATCAAAACAGCATTTGTTTACAAAAATTAATGGTTGATAGAATTTTAACTGACTTTCTTTTCTGATAAGGATTGTTATTTTTTGCAATCTTTCCTAATAGTACAAGATCCGGCTGCAAAATTAGTGCACTCATCGAGTGTTTGTTAAAAAACATTATGTTACGCATATTTATGAAAGAATTTATATCTATATATATATATATATATATATATATATTTATAGAAGAAGGCGTGTTTTCTGTGTATAATGCATCATTCAAAAAGTGTTCGCTAATGTATTGTTTCGTCGTAAGAAAAAATATAAATATCAAACACTTTATTAACGATGATGATTCTGGATATCATACATTGTATCTAAAAAAAATACAGTTCTAAAACAAAAAGATAAAGAAGAATTCAATTAACAATAATTAAAATAAAAATACTAGCGGCCACATTTTCATAGGCAACCTGGTTGATATATGTATATTCTCCTAATCATAAATATGCGTAAAAAATTGGTAGCAAATACTCGATGAGTGCACTAATTCTGCAGCCGGATCTTAGACTATAAACAGTTTATTATACAGTATTTACGCAAACGTATTTACTTCTGAATATAAACATCATGTACAATATCATGTATTGGTGACTAACAAATAGCACGGTCAATCCTATTTCCATATTTTACATGCTCAATTCATTTTTGTTTGATATCATTTCAGGTGATCGATCTGGTATTGGACGCCTCACCCCCGAACTCGACCAGTTCACAACAGATCGAGTACCAAACAGAAGTATTGACTACGTTAATGGAGAATCTGTTGAATACGGAGTTGTTTGGATCTGAGTCAAATATATCGAATGTTTGCTATTTAGCTGCGAGATTAGTCGACAAATTGTGGCAGGGGCAACTCTCTAGAGATCCTCACGAGGTTAGAACTATATATAGTACATGTCCTGCTAAAACTACTAATACAATAATGGCATGTTGAATTTTTTATTTATTCGTGTATTGTTCTTTCTAGGTGTTCGATTTTATAGTGAAATTGGTAACTCAAGCAAAAAAGAAGTCATCTGTGATTTCGCTTGAGGGCCTACATCATTGCTTAAACAGAACAATCTTATTCTTATTGTCTCGATCAACGGACTCTATTGCTGATCAGATGTCAGTGCTTGAGGCATTGCATAAGCTCACAACAAACAGGTACCGTCTATTTTCTCCCATATTTTTGTCTCTATTTATTTCGGACAATAAACAAAAATTTTGTTCTAGACTATTGATTTTCGGAGCGGGCAACCATGAGCTGGAGTTCATTGGGTGCCTCACTTACTGCTTGCTGCAACTGAGCTCGAATATGAAGATAGCGCTTGAATCGCACATGCGTACTACGTGGCACGTCAATCCGAGCGGAGATCTGGAGTCTCGAGACGATAAACTTACTACGCATCAAGGTTGGCTGCTGTGTTATGCTGTCACATATGACGCTACAATGTTTAATACATTTTGATTTTATAATATGATAAGTGAAATAAAAATAATAGTGAAAGGCAGTAGGCACTGTGCTGATATTTAATATATGTATGTTCACCAAAACGTATAATGATGACGTTAACTACAACGTCTGTCATGTTAAAGCAATAAAACCATCTCATTGCTTTATAAAGTCTTATTCAAGTACTTGACTGAGACGATAAATATGCAAACGTATGTATATTAGGTCGTAACCTAATGGCGGGCGCGGCTCGGCGCGTGTGGGAGGAGCTGTACGCTTGCAAGAAGCCCGCCATAGAGGAGGTGTTCAAGATGACGCTGGTGCTGCCGGTGGGCAACGCGCGCGCGCCCGACCTGGCCGCCGTGCGCGAGCAGCTGCACGACGCCGCGCACAAGGTGTGGATCAACTACATCGACACCGAAAGGAAGGTGAGATAAATGAAGCTAGCGGTCGCCACCTAGCCTTTCTTAGATCGTAAGCGCACTTAACTTTAACCTTTAACGTTCAAACAACGCTGACGCGCACCTGGTGTACGTAAAAGCTGCTCACGACGCGTCAATCGAACGCGGCGCGCATACAACGTGCACATCTCACGCCCTATTGGTTGGATGTATAGATACTTAGCAGTAAAATACAAGAGCAGCCCATGTACGTTAAAACGTTTGATGTGATAGCATATTGCGACAAAATGCAACTGTTGTATAGTCTAGTCAATAATATTTTTTATATCAATTACTGTTACGTCATAAATATTACAGGTTGTTCATTCGGTGTTTACTGTAAGCTTTTTATATTGTATTTTAGGCTGTATATCGAGTTCCGTGGGAGCTGCACAATCAAATACAGTCGAAGATCCAGAAAGTAACAGGAGGGTTGACTCGGCTCGCGTCGAGGACGAAGGTGAAGAAGGAAGACTCGGCCAAACAGCGCCCCCACTTGCCGCGCGATCATGCTCTTGCGTACATACAAGATCATGTTCAATTAGTCAGGTATGTGTGTTAAAAGTCTACTATAATAATTTTTATTATTCGATTCCGTATGATTATTTATTTGAGATTACTCCGAATATAATAAGTGAAAAATGCACTGCTAATATTTGTATCTATTTCAAAAAATACATTATATATTCTTAGTCTTTCTTAGAAAAACGAGATAAACACTTTTTAATAAATGACGTAATAATCATAGTTGAGATTTGTAACCATGAAATTTGTTAAGTACTGTTTTCCTCGGGATATCGTAACTACCGCCCAGCTTGCTGCGTATGCGCAACGTCTTCCTCTGAATTATTCTATATACAGCATTCTCCCCGGATAGGTTTGTACACTTATATGACTTTGTGACTAGAAGCACTTTCTAATACCAGGGTGAGAATGTTCTTAAAGCAATGGTCAATATGAGCGCGCTAACTAGTCGTGTAGTGTCGTGAGCGAGACGGTCAGTAAGCAAGGGCCGGGTGCGTGCGCAGATGCGCGTGGGTGAGCAGCGTGCGCGCCGGCGCGATGACGGCGGCGCACACGACGCGCTACGTGCAGGAGGAGTGGGCGGGCGCGTGGCGCGAGCTGACGCGCGAGCGCGCGCTGTGGGGCCCGGCGCGCGCCGACCCGCTGCGCAAGTGGGCGCTCGACTGCGTCGAGGGGCCCTGCCGCATGCGCAAGATGCTGCGCCACAACCGCGCCTTCTACCTGCACTACCCCTACCGCGCCGACCTCGACCACCCCGACAACGTGAGTGCAGCGTCTGCCCACAGGGCTGTGATTGCATCGGAAAAATATACCTATTATAGCTAGTAGTAGTATTTACATTACTGTGCATATTTCAATAAATTAATAATGCAAAAGGTAGATATTGAGGAATATTATTCTAATAAAAGGGCGCATTACAAATTTGTGAATATATAATTGGTTAATCATACCGATCCTGACTACATATTGTATGGTAGATTTGCACTTGGGTCGGTATTTTAAAATTATACATAAGCAAAAGTTTTCATTAAAAATCTTGAGAATCGAGTTTCGCAGATTGTATAGGTATTTATGTGACATATAAATTTAACTTTCTTTGGATAATATGTATATATTTTTTATTGTTTTATGTTCTAGAAACAACTAAAGTACAAAGTAGCACAAAGTTTAGATAGCAAAGAGTACTACAGAGTGTACCAACAATGGAGGACGTCTGGTAATACTTTGGATGAAGTGGACTGCGCAGAGGCTGCCGATGTGCAAGTTTACCAGGAAGAAGATACTAGGTATTTTGACATGCTCTAATTTTTCACTAAACAACTGAATTATATTGAGCGTTAACAAACGTAACGGAAAACTGAGAAGAAGCGAGCGCCAGGAAAGCAGACTCTAAACATTTCAACCATAATGTTATACCATTCTATTTTTCTGTTTTAGTTGCTGCGGTACTAGTAACCAACTGTAGTTATTAGCTAATCATTATTTATTAGTCATATCCTTGACTAATCTGTACGTAACTCATATGTGCTATTTATGTTGTAGCAATAGAGACCAATCCCTTGATGTGTCCAACGAGGATGGTTCACCTTCAGCTTTAGTCAGCAGCGGCGTGGTCAGTCGTGGCACCAACCAGTCTTCTGGAGAAGGTAAGCTAGCTACAAAGTTATCTATCCATATGTTACCTCTGAAGGCGTTTCCAATGTAATCAACCGGTATTCTTACAATATAGCTAATGAAGATGGCCCCGATAATGAAGATGAAGACGAACCACAACCGCCTCCTCCCGATAATCAGACTCTACTAAGATTGCTAGAACATCATGAAAAGGTACAATTGACCAATAGCGTGTGCAAGGTTTACGTGTGCCACCAGCCCCATATTTTTCTAATGGCCTACATTGATCATAGACACATATTTGCCATTTCAAATGTGTTGTTTGGGTTGTAGTTATTTAGAACGCTCAAGCTAACATCATCTATCATTACTTATAAGCTCACTTACCACACTATAGCTAAATTGGCTCTTAAATTGTCGTGTTCTTGAAAGCATTTTTCGTTTCCACTCTTTAAATATCTTACGATTCTTAGTTATAACAATAATACTTACTTGTAGATCTCCCACATGTTCCGCTGCGCAAGAATACAAGGTCTGGATACGACGGAAGGTTTACTATTGTTTGGCAGAGAGCATTGTTACGTTATCGACGGCTTTACGCTATTGAAGAACAGAGAGATCAGAGATTTAGACAGTTGTCCAGATGATTACGAACCCATACTGCCCAGTCAAGGCATTCAGAGGAGTAACCAGAGACAATGTTCCAAGTTTTTATATGAAGACATTAGGTAAGATAGTGACAGTAAATTTTTGGAATGTTAGCGATTAAGCTGATTTTAATAAATTTTATTACATTCTTGCCATTTGCTAAACAGGGAGGTGCATAAAAGAAGATATCTCTTACAACCCATAGCGTTAGAGGTATTTTCAAGTGATGGCAGGAATTACTTGCTAGCCTTCCCAAGAAAAGTACGAAATAAGGTAAGATATTATTGGAAGAATAATGCAAGGATTTTCACAAAGCTGGTTTTTACAGAACTGAATTGAGGTATTATTCCAGATATGTCTTGGAATTATTTGTGCAATACCATGAACATCAATATTGTGAACTCATATACAGAAAGCTATTTACTCTTGGAAAATAATTTTCCATCATTGATGCTACATGTCTTGTGTATGAAATATCTATCAAGGCTGTGCATTTTTTAGGTGTACAGCCGATTCACGGCTCTAGCGACTGGGATGGCTGACAGCGCGGCTGGCTCCGTGGCCGGGCAGAAGCGGGGCGTGGCAGTTGAACAACCGGGCGGTCTGCTCGCGACGCTGATTGGTGACACTTCTGTCACGCAGCGGTGGCTGGTGTGTAGCGAAGAGTAACAGTGACGTGAATGATGGCCTAAGTTTTAGCCACTAAACGATAGACGTAGCTGTTGTGTTAGGATAGTTGTGGTTGACATTGTGTCAGTATCGCATCGTGTGGCTATTTGAGCTATTAAAGAATTTCATAAGACAATAGTTTCAAGATATGAGTGATTTAAAATCGAATTACATTTATTCAGCTTAAACTCTAGACCCTGATATTTAAATAGATTGTTAGTATGATGGGTTTTAGCTCGATAGAATTCTGAATGGGTGTAAAAAGAATTTTCGATATAAACTTTTAATGCTGATAAATATTAATTAAAAATGATTTCAATTTTGCAGAGGGGCGAGATATCCAACTTCCAATACTTGATGCATCTGAACACGCTCGCGGGACGATCGTACAACGACCTGATGCAGTATCCTGTGTTCCCGTGGATCCTCGCCGACTACGACTCGCTGGAGCTGGACCTTAACGACCCGGCCACCTTCAGAGATCTCACCAAGCCTATGGGCGCCCAGAGCCCGGATAGACTGGATCAGTTTAGGAAGAGATACAAGGTACGGCATTGCAGATTATGTATATGTATACATTGGTTGCTTAGTTACGGCACCGTACTATATACATATTATCATTTACATGCCATTCGTTCCTTAGATTTTACTATGCGTGATTGCAATATCAAGGCCAACTTGCCTTTTTTTCGGAAATAGCCTCTTAAAATAGTTACTTTTTGCTATAAATGTCTGGATCTCTCCCTCGGAATATTATCATCTGACTTATTGGATTAATAGTTGAAATGTCGTTTTAGGAATGGGACGACCCTCATGGTGAGACGCCACCGTACCACTACGGCACGCACTACTCGTCGGCTATGATCGTCTGTTCATACTTAGTACGGATGGAACCCTTCACGCAACACTTTCTCAGGCTACAGGGGGGACACTTTGACTTAGCAGACAGGTAAACAGAAATTAAGCATTATGTAAATTTAAGCCATTTGTTTTTATCGTCAAACATTTTCGCCAGGGTAAAATATAAAACCGCCTTTTAAAATATTGACAATACAAGCTCTGGAACTATCTACATATCATTTATAAAGTAATAATTGTTTCCTTTCAGAATGTTCCATTCGGTAAAAGAGGCGTGGAACTCGGCGTCACGGCATAACATGGCGGATGTAAAAGAGCTTATACCAGAGTTCTTCTACTTGCCAGAATTTCTAGTCAATTCAAATAATTTCGATTTAGGTAAGTATCCCAATTAATTGCAAACATTTTCTAATTTTGTTAATTATCTAGTATTAACTACGAGTGGTCCCATATTTGGTACAAGTAATCATTAATCATAATATCCAGATGAAATAAACGACGGGCTATTTATAACGTGTATTATAATTTTAATGAAATGTCTAGTATAACGCGGTAGCAATTGACTAAACAAAAATTTGTTAGGTAACTACTTAACTAAACTTATTTTGTCTGCCGACAAGATTAAATATAATCTATATTATATGCCGGACAGTTCCCTACTGACCAACTTACGAGCTAAATTATTCTAAATTATAATGAGATTCATTGTCGGCTAACCGCGGCATTCTCCATCCATATCATGTCCTGTATACTATCTGATCTTCCGGACGACAGGTAGCAAGCAATCGGGCGTGTCCCTCGGCGACGTGGTGCTGCCGGCGTGGGCGCGCGGCGACCCGCGCGAGTTCATCCGGCTGCACCGCGCCGCGCTCGAGTCGGACTACGTGTCGCACCGCCTGCACCACTGGATCGACCTCGTCTTCGGCTACAAGCAGCAGGGCCAGCCCGCTGTCGACGCCTGCAACGTCTTCCACCATCTCTTTTACGAGGGGAACGTGGATATTTACAAGTAAGTGCACTTTGTTATTGGCCTTGAATGGGGCGATTGTGTCGGGCCTGAACTGCGATTTATTTGATCAGTACTTGCTAAAAGAGAGTATTTCACACGACCGATCGACCGATGACCGGATTTAGGGAATAGCTACTACCATATAGCGTTACTGTGAGGTATGGTCTTATCATCGTAATAAAAAAAAAAAGTATTTTATTGCCAGAACAAAGAAAATATACAACTAAAAATATTGTAATGATTGTTTAAGGGAAAAATCACTAACGTAATAAAACAACATTGTAAAAATAATATTGTACAATGTATTGTAAATTTACGCACCATTATACCAATGTAAAATGCGACGTTAAAATGCGAAGTTTTAAATCATGGTTTTTTTTATTTCAGCATCGATGACCCGCTAAAGAAAAATGCGACTATCGGCTTTATTAACAATTTCGGCCAAATACCCAAGCAGTTGTTCAAAAAAGCTCATCCTAGCAAGAAGATGTCACAAAGAAGCTCAACTATTCTGGATCCAAACAACATAATCCCGTCGCAAGGCATCACGCCGCCTGAGAAGTTGTTCTTCCATAACTTGGAGAACTTGAGGCCGTCTTTGCAGCCCGTGAAAGGCAAGTATTTCTAGTTATGCCAAGTTTATGGATTATTCCACATGTTTAGGATATACGGCAATTGATTCTTTAGTCGCTTATTAAGTAGTATATATTTAATATTTTAATGACGAACCTTGCGATAGATTATAGTTTCCATTTGTGAATTATACAATTTCCGGCGAAATTCCTATTCCTCTACTTTTCTCTCCAGTTAATTCTTATTTCAGCGAAGCGACTACTATCCGACTCTCGTAGATTAGATCCTCTTTTTCTCATTGAGGTTTAACAAAATTTTTAATCTAATTGACGCATTATTTCTACAGAAGTAAAAGGCCCAGTCGGTCAAATCTTATACACGGAAAAAGCCATACTGGCCGTGGAACAGAACAAAGTGCTGATGCCGCCGTCCTACAACAAGTACGTGGCGTGGGGGTTCGCGGACCACTCGCTGCGCATCGGCAACTACGACAACGATAAAGCCGTGTTTGTGTGCGAGGCGGTGGCGCAGGCGTGCGGCGAGATCGTCACCTGCGTCTGCCCCTCTGCCAAGACTATCGTCACGGCTGGCACCAGCACGGTTAGTGATGTCACTATAATATAATACAGGTATTGGGTTGGAAGATGAGGCTATAATGTGGGGTATTCTAATTTCAACTCTTCTGCATTTAAAGAACTAAAATGATGGTTGCTAGAGTCAAGACAGACTATCACACTAAATAATAAAAGTGATGTGGTCTTAGTGTAAATAGAATTAACATAAAATTTCTACTCAATGTAATGGACCAACAAACAATTAAAGTACTTGACCCGATCAAAACGCATTACTCCATTCATCAAGTGTAGCAACAGCAAGCTGCAACGTCATGGTTTACAGCATTTTACTCTAGGGCTAATAGGCTATTTGACTAGTTTCTGAAAACCATCACACATTATTACTGATGTATAAGGACTCTAGAAACAAAATTTATTTTTATTTATTTTAAGTATTTCATATAAATATTTAAAAATACACTGATTATTTGAGCTGTCAAAACCCCTACTTCGGCAAAATGGCGTCGACCACCTCACTCGCCTCTTCAACATTCATAATCCTTTTCATACAAGCTCTACGGTTTTTATGAACACGTCACAATACATTCAGCATTTGTGATTACAACCATTTACGGTCACGTGCCTCCTACTTAAAATAAATTAATTTTATTTTGGGAATTTTTGGTGAAAATATTCAATATTTTTTATATTTATTAATGCAAATTGCTTTTAAAATTCGTAATTAACGTGGATGACATTATATAAGTATTTATTTTTCATACTGTCAAATATGCTTATTGTGTTCAGAAAGTGAAGTATCGTGTGATTATCGCAGCAGATGTTTATAGAGGAGGTTCTGTGGTAGGTGGTGACGGTGTGGCAATACTGGGCGCGGCGGCGGCGGCTGGCCGTGAAGGTGTGCCTGTACGGGCACGAGGAGGCGGTGACGTGCCTGGCGGCCAGCCCCGCGTACAACCTGGTGGCGAGCGGCAGCCGCGACGGGCAGGTGATCGTGTGGGACGTGGAGCGCGGCGCCTTCGTGCGCCAGCTGCTGCCGCGCGCGCAGCCCGCGCCGCCGCCCGTCTCCGCGCTCGCCATCGACGACCTCACCGTGAGTGTTGCCTGCCTACTACCCTAGAATGCGATCACGCACCCTCCATGCAGGTATGGCGTACGGGGTCGAACAGGTCCGACAGTGTCTTTCTCTTGGCGCAGCGTAGGATCCTCCCTCTGCAGGTCACGCGATGCATAATGCGTCCTTTTCATATACTATTTCATTGTTTCAATTATCGATAGCTATCAATTTCACATCTTACAACTAAAGATCGATCATGGCGGTCACTATGTTTTATGGTGATATAAAAAATAACACATTTCTATGTTACACCGCTACTGGACGACCCCGTTCTTCGATATATGACAATTCTTTTTTCAAATTTGTTTTATCCGGCTCACCTAACCAGCTGTCTGTAAAATTTAATATTGTTTATAGTATGTATACTAAACTACACGCCACTTCCCTAGCAGGGTAGGCAGATTATATTGTTTATACATTAATAATTCCCTTTATATTAAATCTCATCTGTTGTAGCATCATTCACAATGTTACTTGGAAAGCACGTAGTTTATTAGTGACACGTAAGTACTCGTCGGTTTGTCGACAGGGCGACATAGCGACGTGCAGCGGCAGCTGGCTGTACGCGTGGTCGATCAACGGCACGCTGCTGGGCGCGGTGGACACGGCGGGCGGCCGCGAGCGCACGCAGCAGGTGCTGTGCGTCGCGTTCAGCCAGACGCGCGAGTGGGACCCGCTCAACGTCATCATCACCGGCTCCACGGACGGCGTCGTCAGGGTGAGAAACTGCCACAAACAATAAACTGCCAATAATAATATATGGGAATAAGAAATGTATTTATGAAAATTATGGAACATCCATACATACTTATACATACTGCCACCCTCACACTTTCCGAAGGGGACGTAGAGTCTACGGAACAGCTTGCTTGATAACTTTGAGCCAAAAATAAAATTAACAACTAGCTAGCTCGTCGCCAACATGAGTATATTCATACCTAATACCCAGAAATACATATATGTCGGCATGACAGCGACGTCATTGTACACCGGTGTAGCAAAACACCACGTGCACCGATCACGCCACCGAGCGCTCCCCACCGCCCCGCTCTACTCGACTTGTTTTGCTACACCGGTGTACAATGACGTCGCTGTCATGCCGACATATACATATTTTTTATAATGTAAAAGCAATTTCCTAATTAACCATAGTAACTTTTTGCATTCTAATTTCTGTTTCTTCAAATACTTATATATTTCTTTTTTCAGATGTGGTCTATAGATTATGTAGCGGAAACAGTTGAAGAGCAACCAGAGAGTTTAGAAGCAGTGAGCATTGACCAGCCCAACAGCTCAATGGAAGTCGATAAGGAATCGGACCAAAAGCTGTCTGTCCAGGAGTGCGAGGATCCTAAGTCAGAGAACGAAGGCGTGGAAAGCGAGGCCAAGACTGAGGAGAATGAGCCCTGCAAGACGGAGGCGGCTATCAAGCGAGTGGAGGAGCTGGTGAAACAGATGAGTTTGTCACAGGAAACTGATGGTGAGTTACGAAAAATATTTTTTTTGTGTGTTATAATAATCGGGCCATCCTGGTACTGTCAATGAGTGTCAAAACAGTAGTGTTGCAAAGATCGTTTCTATGAAGGTTAAAAAGTACGAACACTCCCTTTTCGCAGGTAATCTGACGAAATCCGGATCAGAGAGTTCGCTGTCAGACGCTTGCGAGACGACAAGCGCAAAAGAGTCTTCGAGGCGGCACGAGGAGAAGGATACGTGCAGCGATAACGAGGACAGCGCGCGATACGCGAGCGGAGAGCGCAATGAGAGTGGCGACTGCGACGAGCGTGATGAACGCGATGAGCGTTGCGAACGCGACGAGCGTATCGAGAGCGACGAGCGCGGTGACTCGTGTGACGAGATGCGTCACGAGACGCGCCACGATTATGATAACGAGAAGGACCTGGACGTGGAAAAAGACGCGCACAGGAACAAGCTGCAGAAGCAGGGGAACGTCGTGCTCAGAAGGAAGTCCAAGGGCAACCCTCTGTATCGAAAAAGTAAGTATTAAGATGACAAATAAACGGTACTCTTGTTGATATCTCGATGATATGTAGTCTACTTTTAACAATATGATTTTGTTCCAAATATTTATGTTATACCTATACATGTCTAATTTGATAAGAATATTCATGCTTTAGAGATTATGTTAAACTTCGATCCTGACGCTTCCGTATGATTATAGACATTTAATTAAGCAATGATCAGAGACAGAGAATAAATAATTTATTGGCAACATATATTTCTACCGGGAGTAGTACTTTTTAACATCTGCGCGTTTGTTACCCAGGCGGCGGCAGCATAGGCGATTCGAGCGAGTCCGGGTCGGCGTCCGGGTCGACGTCGCGCGGGCAGTCGGTGGAGGCGGGTACGGGCGCGACGGCGGGCGCGGAGGGCGGGCTGCGCGCCAGCAAGTCCGACACCAGCCTCACGGACTCCTTCGTCGTGTTGGCCGCGCCCTCACCTGCGCCCGCGCCGTCCAAGACGCCCAAGCCCGTGCTCGACCCAGACGCCGGTGCGTTGTCTATACAACCCGTCCTTACAGCGGCCAGATATTTTATGCCCGGCTATTAAAGAAACCATGTCTGGCCGCTGCAGATTGTTAATTTTTATTTCAATACACATAAATCACGTCTGTTATCCCCGAAGGATAGGCATGGTCCGAGAGCAAAAACATTTTATATGAATATTGAAAATCGATTTTTTAATAGTAGCAAATCGTCAACTATATACAGTTGCTTGCTATTTTAAACTTGAGCAACAAGTTTGGTTAGAAGTTCTTCTTAAGAAATAAATACAATTATATCGAATGGAAAATTCCAAGCATCTGTATATAAACAGATTCACGAATTTGCACTGAGAAAATCCTTCCTTCGAGTACTGGAAATGACGAAACAACAACAGATGTCGAATTGGCTCAAATGAATGGCGTTATGAATGTTGCAACGGTCGTCTGTTGGTCCGCAGAGAGCAGCACGAAGTGGGTCCGGCGGCTGGTGCTGCGCGGCAAGCTGACCATGCACACGGCGTTCGAGCGGCGCGACAACGCCTGCCCCGCCTCCGTCACGGCCGTGGCCGCCGCGCGCAGCGGCCGTGGCCTCGCCGTCGGCGACACGCGCGGACGGGTAAATGCATATACTATATTATATTGATCGAAGAAAAGAACCAGTGACTTGGCAATGTACAATGTGAAGGTGATTTAATAGAGCTGTATAGCTGTACGACCTACTTCTTGACTAGGCGAGCTCTGGACAGCTCGAAAATTCATGCAATGTGAACGTTATGAAATTTTCCAGTGCAAAATTGCTGGGATGCAATTTATCCGTTCCAAAAAGATCAAAATGTTTTTGGTGTCATTCTGTATTTTATTTATGAAACTAACGATTTAAAATGTTTAAAATCCTGTCTAATGTTTCAACTGATCTTTTAACAAATATAATATGTTTTGTTTTTTATATTTTATTCTATATAAAATATTCTTTTAATTTATGTACTTATTTCAATTCACTAACAAAACATTACAACAAGAACAAATGTAATCAGTATAATGATTGTTTGCAGATATTCCGATGGTCGGCGCCCGACATGTCGAGCGTGTCGGGTGCGAAGGGCGGCCCCGCGGACCACTGGATACGGGACGATACCGCGCCCTATTGCACGCAGTGTCAGGTAAGATTATTTTTTTATAGACTATCTCGTGTAAAGACGCGATGATTCCGGCAATGTGCTCAAAGCACTTGACATTTAAGATACCAAAGTAAACAAAAAAAAATATTCCGTTCATTGACTGAGAATATTATTTAGGATTTTAGACCAAAAAAAAAAGAGCTGTAAAGGTTACAGTGACAGCTTACATTTCCATCGTTTTGTTATTGTGGTTGTTAATTTTTTGTATGCTTCCTCAGTTGTTGATTTTTTTGAATATTAGAAATCTTCCGGATATAAATAAAAAAATATAGTGAAATTCGGATTTAGATATTATCAAACGACCTATCTATCTATACAATATTAAATATGCATTGGCGTTGATGAGTAAAAAGCGCTTTATTCTAGAAAATATAGCTAAATATAAATTTGTAATTAAATGTAAAAATATAAGTTATAACGATAGTAAGTAGTCGTAGTAGTAGTCGAAAAGAAAAAAAAAAACTTCAAAAAGTTTTGGAGGAGCTGGGATTTGAACCCAGGACTTTCAGCATGCGAAGCAGACACTCTACCACTGAGTTACACCCCCGATATTCAATGTTGATGAAATTGTGCTTGTTGTACTAAGAAAATTATAACTTGTATTTTAATGTCTACCACTTTGGCACGTAAGTAGACAAATGGTAATATTCGAGTAGTTTGGTGGCGACTAAAATCTTGTTATTATAAAAGTATTTTGTGTATATAATATTAATAGATGTTTCTGTGTACGGTTTTTTATGTAAAAAATACGTGATAAGTGTATCATTCTTATCAACCCACGCTCCTCTTATATAATATTTATTGCATATTAATTTATATATGTTTCCTTTAACGGGTTCTTAGCTACCTTCGTACTCTGCATTGGCGGCGTAACTAAACCGTTAAAGGCAATTTCACTGAGCTCATGACATATTTTTGACGATATGTCAAAAATATGTCATGAGCCCCTACGCATCGAATACGTATGTAGTGAAGGTGTCACCCCGCAGGTGCGGTTCACGGCGCTGGAGCGGCGGCACCACTGCCGCGAGTGCGGCGCCGTGTTCTGCGGCCGCTGCAGCCGCTACGAGGCGCCCGTGCGCCGTCTGCGCGCGCTGCGCCCCGTGCGCGTGTGCCGCCGCTGCCACGACAACATACACGCGCGCGACTAGACCGCGCACGCACGTGCACGCGCACGCGCAACGGGGGCTCCAAAGTCGATATTATATCCGCTAGATCACCTATACTCAACCTTTTTTTTTAAAGGGGCCACAAACACGTTTGAGCCATAGTGTCGAGGGCCGCCAGCAAAAATTATTTAGGTCTTAATTAAAACGTAATTCAATACTTTGCAATAAATTTGCAACTTCAGATGCGCCAATAACCAAGCGCCGCGTGCGGTCCGCGGGCCGTAGGTTGAATATAGCTGCGCTAGTGACGGAGGGCAGGTCACCCATACACACACACGCGTGAGACAATGAGGGCTTTGACATTGATACAATATCAGCTAGATGCAGTGACGTATTCTAAATTTGGCGTCTTGGGCCAGTGAGGTATGACGACAAAAAACGCCCCTCACTAATAACCCTAGGGTTATTACGCGGCTGGCTAGCTAGTTTTGGCGTCACCTCTAGAAATGTGGAACGCTCGTCGATATCTCCTGAAAACGAACAGATCACTATGTTAACAAGTACCACGAGCGCAACAGTGTTAACGTCACAGTTACGCTTGTGATTGTAAACCACTATCACAATCTGTGGATATTTTATTCAGAAAATCGCTCATTGTAGCTCGACGATACCCTTAATCCTTATATCAAGTCAAATGATGGTGAATGTGAGAGAAATGTAGTATTTTGACAGGTTATGATTTTATTTACAGATGATATTTCATTAATTTACTTTATTGATATGAAATAAAATGTTTAGTTTAATACAATAAAACATTCAATTAAATATAACGCAAATATAGATATACAAATAATGATATATAAAAGAATGACGGATTTGGTAACTAGACTAGGACTCCTACGTATCAGGTTATTATTGCTACCCATTACAGAAAATCGATTGCCTTAACGTCAACACAAGAATTTCTGATTACTTTAAAATTACATTTTCGATTTCTATTTACTCAACACATTATGATATTTCATTTCTCAGCGCGTTTCTCAGTCTTTAAATTCAGTTTATCTATTATCTCATTCTTTCTTGTTACTTCCTTCCTTGTGAAATATTAACAGGAGTTAAAACCCTTTTAATATTTCACAGAACAAATCAGAAAAGCGAGAAAACTGCTTTGTTTGTAGACGGCTGAACTACATAAAAAGTTGTTTGTCGACGCGAGATAGCGCGGGTCGCATTATGGTTTTAGTCTGTTTACACTATTCTGTCATCTGTTTTATCGATATAGATAATTGCGTTACGACTTAATTATGTTTAACTCATTTAAATAATGTAATACAAGCTTAATATTTCCTTCTTATGACGAAATATAGTAATAAGGGTGGTAATACACTCAGCCGTTTCAGAACACGTATAAATATTTAGTTGTATCTTCATGAAAAAGAACGGAACAATTTGTGGCTGGGTATATCAATATTGAAATTACTCAGTAACAGTCCGGGATCAGGAAGTTGGCCGTTTAATCACCCCCGTGCCTCGGAAAGCACGTGAAGCCGTTGGTCCTGCGCCTGACCTCTCCGGTCATGTCGAATTGCCGTCTCACCGGACTATAAGAGCGAAGGAATAGAGAGTGCACCTGTGTTTGCGCACACACTTGTGCACTAATATATCCTGCGCGGTTGGTTACTCCTCGTTGAGATTGGCCGCCGTTACCGATATCGGTTAGGAGGACATTTATCTTCTTGAAACGTAGGTACTTAAATTTGAGAGGCTGAGTTGTTATTAAGTTTTAAACCATTGTAAATTATGTACCGTTCTTTCACTGTGTTATAATAAATCAAGTAGCGATAAACTTGAAGAATGGATAGTAAATTGACAAATACTACGCCAAAATATACAAGGCAGCTGAAAATCACTGTGCTGCTACAAAAATAACAGTAAGACGGAAAGAAAAGACAAATATATACCACATACATACTTTGCATATGGTACCATTTTCATAAAATGTGTACACGAAATCAATGTTTTATGAAAGTGAATATTATTATAAAATAAACGCTTGTATTACATGTATTTTAATAACGTATTTATTATGCTTTTTTCATGTGCGATGTTACCCGCTCTAGAAAGTCGCTTTAGATATAGGAACCGGTTTGGCTTTGCTACATTGACATATGATGTTATATTCTGGATCTGTTACCGTGTAATACTCATGTTTAATACTTACATATATAATCATTGTTAAATCTTTTTATTCTCTTATAAAAACAATATATTCAGCAATATCTACGTATAACACACGGTGAAGAAATCAGGATAATACTGAGTTTTTGTTTTTCGAAGATTTTGAATGATGGATTTGTTGTTGCTTATTTAAAATTATTAATTGATATTGGGCTTTGAGTGAGGCTGAGACAAAGTTATGTGATAATGCTTCAATTATTAACCTTCATATAAATATTATACAGTAAATCAGCTAATATAAAGGTATTTCAAGTGCCGATTTTTAAATAAATATCGTCAGAATAAATCAGTATTAATATTATAAGAATTAAAAGTAAATTGTATCGAAATTCAGAATACTATTTAGATCTCAATACAAAAGAAAATTAATATCTTATAGAACGAATCAAAATGATGTTTATATTTACTATAAATTATGACTAAGCAGTTTAATTGTTTGGATTTATTATTATTTGAATTGTGATATATTTTAATTTATTAACGCTTTGATAATATTTATAGGTACCTACCATTCATTGTATCAAATCATTCCATTTTTATGATGGAATTTTGTATGTACTATCGAATCAAATTGCATGAACTAGTCATATTTATGTAACATAAAAATATTTTTTGTTTAGTGAATTTTTCCTAATTTTGTATTTGTTATACTACAAATAAATGCATTTTAGATGACATTCCTAGTTACATATTTTTATAATATCCTATGCATTGTGAACAAGAATATAATTATAGTAGCGTAGGAAATGTCCACCTTGTATTATTGGATTATTTGTTGAATTATCGTTTTCTAATGTCATTACCGATTCTGAGTGAATACATTAATGTAAAAGTATTACTACTATGAGCCCCCACCTTGCCTACGGGGTGAACAATTAGAAGCTGATATTAAGTTAAATGTGTATTACTGTGCTTTACGTGCTTACACACCACATAACTGCTTTGGAACTCATCGATGTCAATACAATATTATTTTTAGTGTAAATATATGATTCGTATTTTGCGAACGTCTTTATAGAATCTTCATGATATTGATATTACACATTTGGTCTTAGTTTTTGCATCAAACAATACTAATATTTGCAAATATGATAAATGACGTTCGCGGAGTGCAGCTCTGTATTTGTACCCAATGATGATCTCTATAAATCATCCAAATGTAGTTTTCTATATTTGTAAATTGGTAGAAGAACTTCGAAATGTGGAGACGTAAGATGATAATAGATATTAATGTATTAAATCTTACCATATGAGAAAGGAAGTTAATTAGGAACAGTCTCGTCTCTGTAGTACATAACAAAACTATAAGATGTAATAATAGTAGGCATAAAAGTAAGTGGATGTTTCTTAGTCACCGATCTGTATGTATTAGGAATATAATTTACAGACAATATATACGTTGTTTAGGTAGTATGTAGGCACTGAAGTTTATGCCGTTGACTAATATATTCATGTATAAATGAATAAAATGGTGCAGCAAACCAAAATAAATTGTTTTATTACTTACTCTTAACAAAGGAAAATAATGTCGAAAATAGTGTTTTGATGATTTTGGAGCGTTAACGACGAGTCCAAGAAAGCATAAGTGAATAACATAAACGTCTTGGTACATTGGCACTGTTGATTTATTTTGTACTTTCCCAAACCTAACAAACTCAATTAGATCCCTTTTTTGATACGCCTATTGTTGTTATCTGAATGTAATGAACTTCCCATCTTTTCAGAAATTGTGAAGTAACTAGGTTTGACATTTGTAAATACATTGGTTTATTAATATAAGTACTGAATAGGATACTAAAAAACCTAAAGGACCCTGTAAAGTTAACGTTTACATAATGACGCCAGTGTCATTGATTACAATAATGCAAAATTTCGCGTTTTCAGGCTCAACTTATATATATAAATTTTGTAGTACTTCATTTAGATATTCCGTCTTATTATAAATGAAAGATTGTTTTCAACTAAACATATTTATTATTCTTCATAATATTTGAACTCTTCGTTATCTAAAATATCTACAATCTGCGTAGTTATTTACACGCTTTAGACAAAGATAAATCACTGTAGAATATACATTAACACCCAACGAATTATTCTGAACAACATGATTTTGATCTAAATTAAGTACATATTATACCACAATATTCATTTAACAAGTCATATAAGTGAGTTTTATTTGTAGAATACATACAAGGTTTGGACTTAGCTAACCTAAGAACATAACAGTATGTACTTTCTATGTAACAGACTATAATTTCACAAAATATGGTGCTATTAAATATAGCGTGCATATGCTTTACCTCTAGTAACATCCAATAAAATAGTACACAAGTATGCAGTAGGTATCACATGTATTTTACTAGCGAGTCGCTCAACAGGTCCACTATTTGAATGTCTACTCGCTACAGTGACGCTAAAGTAAGGCTAAAACATTAGTTAATTATTAACGAAAATATTTACTTTCGAAAATAATACGCTTATAAAACAAATAATCTATATTATTCTCTATGAACGACTCGTGCATTTATTAAAAAAAAAATCTTTGTATTTGATATACATTTTCGTTTTTTATTTGTATCATAAATTGTACCATGTACACTGAATTTATTGTATTTATGTACTATTATATAAGTATCATCCTTCTGCGTATTTAATTTAACAACATTAATACAATAAGAGCAAAAGTCCAATCTAAGTACAGTTTAATACCAGACATTTGATTAAGTATTCTCCAGGTAATACACAGGCGTGCAAAACATTCACCAATTTACATTATAAATTAGGACTACTTTAAATCGTTACATATAAATACATGTAAGTACACGCGTGCAATATATAAATATACATTTATGCAAGGCTAGCTAGTGATATGCGTTTATTTATTCGTATTTAGTCCAACTATCGTTATAGTAAATTTGTATTAAACTTGGAATGTAAAATCGAATTAACTGTCAACGGCGGTTTTAATGTCAAAATATTAATGTACATAAGTAATAATATAGAATGCACAAATTTAGAAAAATAAGCAATATTTTGGTTTTTAATTACTGAACAATTTGAAAAATGCATTCCACCAAATAGGTAATTAATAAACCAATAACAAAATTATTAATAACATTAACATAGTCAAACAAAATATAAAACAATTACAGATATTTTACTATGATGCATTTATGGACTTAAAAAATACTAATCTGTTTGACCCAAAAACCATCTTAAGTTGTTTTAATAAAAAGAAGTATAAAAAACAGATCCACGATGGGTACACAGGTAAATATCCTACAAATTTACAATTATATACAAAAAGGAAAAAATATGTCCAAAACCCTATAATACAAATTACATAATCTGTTTAACAATAAAATACTGCATTGTTCGTTAAGTTGCGCAGCGCTGTGCGCCGCCTCTGCCGGCGACTACGGGCGAGTACAGCGCAGAAGCACAGTGCGGGTTACACTATAATTAAGTACATCTATTTATCGTAGCGTTAAGCAGAATTTAACGGTTACTCAAACATAGATAAATGAATTGTGTTTGCAGTTGATCGACGAGTGTCTAAGTCGCAATGAAATAAGAATCCCCAAACTTATTAATAAAATTATTACAGGCCAACCAAATTACACTTTTTGTTTGGTGCCGAGAAAAAAACATATTTTTTTTAACTGATCAGTACCAGCCTAATACAATTCTGTTAAAACATTTTCCCATCACGTCTTATTTTTTTTGTTATTTGACTACAAACATAAAAAATAGGCTATTTTAACAATTTTTGTTGATTTATTTAACGGCATAGAAATTATTGATATTTAAAATTAATGAATCTATTTTATAGTAAATATGTTTAATATCTTAATGCTTTTTAAATTAAGACTGTACTATTTTTCTAATCAAAGATATGGCTAGTTAAGATTTTCTATATTTTTTATATACATTTTGAGCTGTACCCGTAGTATGGACGAATTCTTATAGCATTCTAATGCGAATATTTGGAAGGGCATCCACATAGCAATATAATTTATACAATTTAATAAAAACATTAGGATTATTAATTTCAAGATGATAAGTATTAAATATGATTTAATTTATTAATACTAAAGCCAGGCCTGATAGCCAGATTTCATTACTTGTTATCAAATATCTCAAAAATGTGACGTGATAGGCAAATTTGGATGATGGAATCTGTGTCAACTGTTACTGATTTATCAAAAAAGCAGTGAGTTGATTTTGCACCATAAACACTGCTGACCTGTATTATTAAAAGCTGCCGAACTTTTCGTATTTTAGCGATCTCTAAAGTTAGCGCTTTCGTAACGTTTAATTGATATACTATAAAGATATTCTTATCACATTATGGCTTAGATAAAGATTTGTGCATCGCTTTTAATATAACGTGGTCATAATAATAATATATTACGAATAAATTCAGTAAAGTCGATAAAAATAAATACAACTGTAGTGATAAAAAACGGCACGGACTGAATCAATTAGACAACAAACATTGTACCTATCTATACTTATTAATTCACTGTTTTACATCTATTTAAAAAATAAGTACATATATTCTTCAATAAATAAGTTTTTCACAAATCCGTTCTACGTTTCTGTCTGGCACGGGATTTTGTATACACATATACAAATATACATTGTTTTTAACAAATTCTTGCGTAACGTGTGCATAAAACAGGCACATCCCTTCGTTCGTATGTAAGAATACGCATAAGACTGAATCACACTCGGATGCGAGTGCTCGTTCCGCATCTACTATAATACCGTCGTCTTAATGTGCAACTACCGCTGCGCGTGCGATTCACTCACTTAAGCCTTACAGCATAATGCACAGACGCACATTTAGCGTAGCATCATATATCTATGCTAAATATTCATAAGTAGTGCACAAGGATTAAAATATGTTATATCACGTCTCCTGTATTTAAAATATATACTAGGAGACATAAAATAGTAACTTTAATTTCGTCTACTACGTGATCGACGGCAACAATTAGCTATATTGAGCATATATAATGTCGCATCACTTCGTTAACCGTCATTTTATTACAATACTAGTAATGGTCAATAATAATACTTTTCCATCAAATTCAAAGTCAATGTATAAGTATATATAATGGTATATTACTAAGTGGGATATCTGAACAGATTATGATGTTATAATTTTGAAACAACTCTACTACAGCACCAATGTAGTATTAAGGTACAGTGTGTCTTCTTGCCGACTTGAATTTTGCCGTAGTAAGTTAAGATAAACTTTCGTTTAAATATGATTGACCATTTTAGTCATCGGTGTTTATCTTCAAAAGCCTATATATGGATCTCGGCAGCACCTTGCGCCTAAGGTGCTGCGTTGCGTATTTGAAATACGCGTATATTACGTTAACCATTTTGTGGTCTAGATGATTTTTTACATTTATCATCTTTTTGGGCCACATACTTCAAATTCTGCTTTATAAATTGTTCTATATAGCTGGCGACCGTAGTACCTATCGCATAATGGCTAGAGCGCGGAATGCGATTTTCGCATAATCGTAGGTACGTTTATATTCCACTGGTCAGCCGGACCCGTGAATTCTATTAATAATTTGCGTTAAATACTTATATATAGGTTTTATATTTTCGTTAAGACTTTTCTTCGCGCATCCATGCGCGTTTATTTTGGATAAGAGCAAGGGCAACGACTGCGTCCCCTGCGAAGCACATTAGATCCGTAAAACCGATAACACCGCGACCGCGTCGAAGCCCCACACTTATTGCGCGACAATCGGGCAGCGGTCAGCGCCGCGACGGGCCGGAAACGTCGAGGATCTTGCAAGCAAAAAAAGCGACTCGGTAGTCCGAGATCGGAGCGAAGACGAGGCAGCCGGGCCCGGGCGCGCCGAGCTCGGAGCGAAACATACATTTCTCTCGGAGCAATCTCGGGGAAGCCGGCGGCGCGGCGCTCAGTCGAGATCGACGAGGCTCGGTGCCGGCTCTGCGAGCGCCTAGAGCGGCTGCGGCGTGGGCTGCAGGAACGGGTTGGTGCTGTGGCGGCCGGCGTAGCTGGCGGCGCGGCCGGCGGCGGACAGCGGCGGCGCGCGCGCCACGCGGCCCAGCCACGCGTCGGGGTGCGGCAGCGCGGCGCCGGCCGGCGGCGCCACCGGCGCCACGCGCACCGCCCCCCCGCCCGCCCCGCCCGCCGGCTCCTCCGCCTCGGCCAGCGCGCGCAGCCCCAGCGACAGCTGCTGGCACATCGCCGCCACCGGGTCCTCCGTCACCGAGTTCTGCAAATGATCGACATTGTAACGCCGCCGACGTTCTGCACCTACTAACTAACGCATAGTATTCTCCGAGAGCTAGAACTTTGTTGGAAATCTAACTGAATAACCAAAGACAGTCTGGGTATAGGCATCAATCGACGTCACCCGAAACATTGAAATCATCATCTAACCACACAAAAAGGTAAGTCATCCTTCTTGGCCTGCTGCTATTAAATAATCTAAGGGTATTTTTCTTACCATATCTATGACGCCGGACGAGGGCACATTTTCCTCCCAATTTTTTCTAGAAATAAATATAGCCCATAGTAGTAGCTTCTGATGGTGAAAACATTTCCAGGTTCATTCGTTTTTGAGTTAGGCCATCACAAATTACAAATCTATGCTCTGTAATATAAGTGTAGATATGGTTGTAGTTACGTCTGGCGGCGCGTCGGCGAGCAGCGCAGGCGGCGCGGGCGCAGGCGGCGCGGGCGCAGGCGGCTGCGGCGCGCGCGTGGGCGAGGCGAGCCCGGCGCGCTGCCGCTCCAGGTTCGACGGCAGCTCGCTGATGCGCAGCGACATCTGCCGCTTGAACGGGGAACTGCCAAAACGATAAAGGGCGGTGTTAAGAAACTAGCTTTGTTTTAAAATATGGTATATTAACAACGATTATTTGAAATCGTAGAACCTTAATAGGAAACGATCAAAAATAATAATACATGACATTTAATCTATACTTACTTATAATAAATCTGTAAAGAGGTCAATTCTGTACATGAAATATATTTTCAAAATAACTATCAGGGGGTGATTAGTAATCGATACTGATGCCAAAAATGCAATCAGTAAAATTTTTGTCTGTCTGTCTGTCTGTATGTTCCTTATAGAAACAAAAACTACTCGACTGATTTTAACGAAACTTGGTACAATTATTCTTCATACTCCTGGGCAGGTTATAGTATACTTTTCATCACGCTACAATCAATAGGAGCAGAGTAGTGAAGGGAAATGTTGGAAAAACGGGAGAAGTTACTCCATTTTTGTAGCTTCCGTCGCGTGTGCAGCCTTAATGGTTAAAGTTACATAGAAATCATGTATGACGGAAATAGTCTTTATAATATTAACCATAAACGCGGGTGACACCGCTGGCACAGCTAGTTATTAATAAAGGTAGTTATAACTTCCTCAGTGTTAAAAATGAAAAGTCACTCGGGTATGTATCGTAATATGCTCTAGGATCGGAACATCACGCTCACAGAAGACAGGGATAATGAGTTTCAATCAGTGGTTTTGGAGATCATGGCCTAATCGTACTCCGCCAGGATGACAAAACTAAGGATAAATGAATAACCCTATAAATATCAGTAGTTGTTGTAACCTAGACCTTCCAGGTCAACGTACCTGTTGTTAAGATGCGCGAAGCCGCGGAAGGAGCCCTGCCGCTCGAGCAGGTGCGGCGCGGCGTGCGGCCGCTCCACCGCGAACGGGTTGTGCGTGGAGGCGCGCGCGCCCGCCGGCGCCGGCGGCGGCGCGCCCGGCGGCGCGGGCGACACCGCGCTCTCGGTCGACGCGTCCGCCTCGGACGAACGCCGCCCGGTTATACCTGGAATAGGAGATAACTTGTTACCTCAAGGTGTTGGCTAGAATCATGGCAAGTGGGAAATGTTATCTGCTTACCACCACCACGGGATAAAGCGTGGCGTTATATATTACATATCTATACTAATATTATAAAAAGGAAAGATTTGATTGTTTGTTTTCATAGGCTCCGAAACGACTGAACCGATTTGAATAATTCTTTCACCAATGACAAGCTATTTATCAGCGAGTAACATAGGCTATATTTTGTCCCCGTATTCCCACGGGAACGGGAACTACGCGGGCGCTACCGCGGGGCGCTGCTAGTGTATGATAAACATATCATACTATACACATTCGGCCACATCCAAGTTCAGTGAACTTTCTTATTGAACTTATTGTATAGTACTTATTCTAGACTAAGTATTTTCTTCAGGTGATGATGGCTGACACACACTGAATAAGGAGATAAGAAGAACATATGTTTCGTATTTGGGCTGTTCCAGAATAAAAATCATGGTTTTTTGTTTACTGTTAAATACGACGTTAAGGCAAAATAATTGTCCGATATAGAAATATGCGTCTTTATAATTAGAGTTTAACAGACCAACCATGTTCACGTCGTAGTATTTAGGTAATAGCCAAATATTATTAAATAGAAACAAATAAAAACAAATCGCAGTCTCGTAAAATGATAGCGACTATTTGATGAAGTATAACCATATAATTTTACCGTAACTGTAGGATTCGAATTGCCCCATTTTTTGTTAATGACGCTAAGGAAAATTTACCTAAGTCACTGTTACTACCTTTTTGGCCTGACTAATGACAGTGAGGTGACTTAAAGACGACAAAGACTATGACATTGAGTAATAAAAAAGACGACTACCAAATTAGCTATAATTACGACCTAATATTTGTTTAAAAAGACTAATAAACATTTAGACCCTATTTTTGACCTCTTCTTTATTACAGTCACTTTAAACTGGTAACTTTAAAAAGTTGCAATGGCAGAGCTGGTCTGCATATATTTCTTCCAGCTAAATACTAGTTTATTCTTAGTAATTGGCGAGGGAACCTAACGTTATCTCACTTCTTGAATGTCACAAGACAGTAACGTTCTCATAGCCTTGCAAAGCGAAACAATGCTTCCGATATCAGTCAAGGCCTCGGCTTAGCCGTTAAGATATTTTCCTTTGGACATGGGCCAACATGTCTAGGTTAATAGACGCAATTAGCCTTTAGTTTAGGGTACAAGTCCCGAGGAAAGCAATATATTTAACGTGTGACACATTTTGTTGTAAGCCAGTGGTTTTACTTAAACTTAAATTCATAAAAGCCAGCTAACTTAGTGAATTAGGCATTTGTCTCAATTCAGACAAGAAAGTGATTAACTATCAACTATTTTGTTGCTCAATAAAAGAGATACTTGTCAATATCTGATCGCTTATTATTCACCGTATACCCCGCACGGGTAGATTGCTCCCCCAGAGACCAAGTTTTATTCTTTTGAGATTTTATTGCCACGATGACTCAATGTTACAATGCCTTTTTTTTTTTTTTTTTTTTTTTTTTTTTAGTTGGGGAAACTCCCACGAGCCGTCACCCTCCACTCGGGGAAGCAAAGGGCGGTGTGTCGGACTCGAACCGACTAAAACCCCAACGTGGCCTCCAGCGGCGCAGTCCCGGAGGAGCCTGTATCCCCACTGTCGGGACTATACGACAGCTCCTCCGGTGATGCGCGTGCCGCGCGACGCGGCCCACCTCGCGCGGCGGTGGTCGATGCTGTGCAGCCCACGACAACAGTCGTCGGATGCACAGCACCGAACACGCGCGCGCGTCGAGACATGCTAGGCCACCCAGCATGTCTCAACCACTCCGCCCAGGATTCAGACGCCGATCATCCCCGTGACCGGCGTCGTGGGCCCACTCTCACGCTGTGCCCTCTGCTGAGCCAGAGGGGCACGCGGAGAGCGTCTCGCCAAAGGGGCCGCCTTCCGCCCGGCGACCCAAATTGAGGGCAGAGCCCTGTCGTCGCAAAGGGAGAGCGTCGAGACGCTCAATCCCTCTGCGACCCACCACGACGCGACCCAGCGCGCCCCTGTCGGGTTGCCGAGGATAGGGAGGCGAGCAACGACAACACTCAGCTCCTCCTCTTCCTCGGCAACCCTGGTCCGGCCGCAGTGGGCTACAGCCGGACCGCCGCAACTGCCCGGTAGCAAGTCGTGCAGTTGCGGCTCACCTCGGGGTCCTTCTTCGCTTCAGCCCTGTCATGTCAGGGCCTACTAAGCCCCCCCGGTACGACAAACCGAGGACCCCGGCGGGGGGGAATGTTACAATGCCTGTATTTGTTTGTTTAACCTAGTAGTAGTTACATATCGTCGGTGATACTGCTATACCGCGTAACTAACACTTGATCATAATTTATATTATTTAAGTCTAAGTTAGACCTTATTGATCAAGTGTTACGTGGTATTGCAATATGACCGACGATACGGCATAGTATCGTGCGTCTCACCCACAGAACAAAAGAAACTAGTCGAAATGGCAAGTCACAACATTAGTATGAGAACTGTTAAAGCCATACATTTAGATACAGGAAGTCTACGCGTAGTCTTGCGTACCTACGCAGGATTGTGGCTTCACTGCCACGCCCACTAGGCACTTCCACTTAATATTTGTTCCGTGGTCTCACCTGACTTCCCGAATGGTCTAAGCGGACCCCATCTTAGCACGGATCATAACGCTAGGAAGATGATGGTCTTACCTGACTTCCTGAAGGAGCCCTGCCTGGTGAAGGCGTGGCTGGCGGCGTCGATGCTCATGGAGACGGCGCACTCCTTGTCGCGTCGCTGCTTGCGCTCGAGACACGCCGCGAACGCGCAGCCGACCGCGTGCGACAGCCGCTCGCCGCTGTCGCGCGACGCCAGGAACCCGTGGCACATCCAGCGGCGCGTCGTGCCGTCGCGGCAGATGTAGCTGCGCAAGTACCACACATTAATATTGTAAACATTATTATTGTGTCAGCGGGAGACAGGTTAAGGGGAATGGGCGTAGGAAAGGCCTAACAGTGGCATATTGTGAGCAATGCATAGACGCTGTCATAAAAGCTCACGCTGGGTACAGAAGTAACTATAATATATGCGGGCATGATGGTATGTATGACAACTGCTTCCTTTTGATTTTCAAAATCACTATTTAACAGCTGGAAGTGATAAGCGTAATACTGGGTAAGAGTTAAATTAAAATTTTTAGTATAATTTACAATCATAAACTAGATACGAACCTAAATCCCCGTTCATGGTTCCTGTCGGGCGCACAGAACGATACTTTCTCAATCGTCTGGTCTACGATCAGGCCCTTGGTCTCTTCCTCCACCACCCTCAGCCCGTCTCCACTCACGTGCAGCACTGCTCTCACGGGACGCCGTCGGGAATTCTGGAATAGCCAAAATGGAATAAGTACTTACATGAATATTTCACAGTAACAACCTAACTACTATGGATTACTTATAGCACATAATAGTAATAATAAATATCCGACTACATCACATACATTGATCTGACACCGAAATAAGTAGCTTAAGCACTTGTGT